>JAHRHZ010000018.1:513314-595538 GCA_024137785.1 Ginglymostoma cirratum
GGCCCGAAACGTCAAGTTTTCCTGCTCCTATGATGCTGCTTGACCTGCTGTGTTCATCCAGCCCCATGCTTGTTATCTTAGTTGCAGTAATGAGTTCTAGGTTCCAATTGCCCTTTGTGTGAAGGCATATGTCCCTGGACTGCTGAAATTGTAATTTTAATTTTCTCTTGATAAATGGAATTCATCGAATCGGATAGAAACAAGAGTGAAAATGAAATGTTATAAATACACCACTCACTAATGGTTTCCCTGGAACACCAACAATAGGGGGAAATAAAAAGAGGATGGTTTGTGTTGCAGTGCTCAACTCTGTTAAACATTGTCTGGAGTTCATCAGGAGCCTTCACTCTGGCATGGCAGACCCTGGTTTATCTGCTGCACAAGATGACAGTGGCTGAGAAGGCACACTGACATTTGTTTTCTCAGTCAGCAGATATTTACATTTCTGCTCACCTCTTCCAATGCTCTTCTAAACTGTCAACCTGTAAAAAGGTCACAACCGGCAGCAAATGTCTCCCAGTTTCTCAATGTCCAACATCTTCATATCTCACTTGCACTTGTCCTTACAGGACCCAATGGCTAGCTCACTGAACAGAAGGTCTTGGGACGGATGATGGCCATGTAGCTAATGAATCACCATTCATAAAACCCTGGTTGGGGGGAGGGGGGTGGGGGCAAGGGGGCAGGAAAGTGCAATTGCAGGATCAACCCACGAGAACAAAAAGGCACTGAAGCAGGAGCACATTATGTTAGTTTGGCAATTACTGTACACTCAGCATTCCTTAGCAGGAGAGGTTCACCAGCTCAGAGAGTCTGGAGCATGTGATGCAAAATCAATTAAACTGCACAGGCATCTCACAAAAGGCACTGGTAATAAAATTTCATTTTAAATAAAACCCACCAGTGTGAAATACAAACATCATCTTGCACCATTGATAATATGTAATAGACAGTGGATGCCATATTTCAAAACAAGAACTAATTCCCATCAAAAGCTAATGTGTATACTCACAAAATGTGTGGTTTAAAGACTAAATCTGGAGTCATGATGTGGAGGTGCCAATGTTGGACTGGGGTGGGCTCGCACACTCAATCACACCACAACCTTGAAATCAAGATAGAGTCCGTATTCTCAGCTTACACTCAGGATACGGTGGGCCAGCTATGAGGCACTGCCAAGCAGACAAGGCAACGGAGCTATATCACCTACATGCCCACCAAGAGCAAGCAACTGGTGAAACTTGGCATCACCACCAGCAGTGGTCAAGCCTCTCCTTGTACCACAGTTGAAATCCGTACCACCATGGAGAAATCCATCATTAACCTGTCTGACCAAACCCTTTAACTGGGAAAAACTGAAGTTCTCAGCCAAGGGCTCAACTTCAGTCCCACTATCAAAATGACTCCATTGGTCTTGCAACAGACAGAGAGAAAATAATCAAATGAATGAGGCTCCAGGAAATCTTCCACGATCCAAGATTTCAGCAGCAAACCCAATGAGACAACCAACGAACTGGAACAGTCGACAGAGAGATCCGTGGTGCAACAACCAAAAAGGAGAAAGAGTCGAATTGGACCCCTCTGGAAGGCTGCTGCCCTAGACGCAACATGCATCCTCAAGTTGTCAGGAGATGCATTAGCACCAGATTATTAAGCCGTGCTCACAAGGTAGCACAGAATGTCACCCAAGTACAATGCAACGTCATCCATGCTCTGAAGTCCAATTGCAACATAGTCATCAAACCAGCAGAGGAGGAGCCATTCTCATACAAATTAAAATGGACTACAGCAAAGAAGGGTACAGACCACTCAACAACCAGGAACATTACAGAAAACTACCTGTGGATCTGACCAAAAGAACACACCCATCAACTCAGTAGACTGATCAAGACCTTTGATCCAGACCTTCAGAGAATCCTATGCACTCTCATCCTACCTAATTCTCACATAGGAGACTTCTACTGCCTTCCAAAGATACACAAAGCCAACACACCTGAACATCCCATCATATCAGGCAATGGGACCCCGTGTGAGAACCTCTCTAGCTATGTCGACAGCATTTTGAAAACCATTGTGCAAGGAAGCCCCAGATTCTGTCGCAACACTACAGATTCCTTACAGAAACTTCAGCACCCATGGACCAATCGAACCAGGAACATTCCTCATCACAATGCGTGCTGCGGCACCCTACTCCAGCATTCCCCTTGATGTTGGTATCGCTGTAACAGCATCAATATTCAATACCAACAACTGCCAATTTCCAGACACCATCCTACAACTCATCCACTTCATCCTCGACCACAACGTCTTCACCTTCAACAACAAGTTCTTCATTCAGACACACAGAGCAGCCATGGGGACCAAAGTTGTATCCCAATGTACCAACATTTTCATGCACAAGTTCAAGCAAGACTTCTTTGCTGCACAGTACCTTCAACTAGTGCTGTACACCAGATACAATTGACGAAATTTTCTTCCTCTGGGCTTGTGGCGAGGAATCACTGAAACAACTACATAGTGATATCAACAAGTTTCATCCCAGAATCTGACTTACCATGGGCTACCCTTCAGAATCAGCCCATTCTTCGGCACACGCATCTCCAAAGATGGACACCTTAGTACTTCATAGCCCACGGATAACCTCACGATGCTGCACTTCTCTTCATCCAACCTAAACATATTAAAACAACCATCCCCTACATACAAGCCCTACGCACACACACAACTGTTCGGATGAGGAGGAACACGGCGGGCATCCAAAGGTGCTGAAAGACAGCCTCGTAAGAACTGGATATGATGCTCTACTCATTGATCATCAGTTCCAACATGCCACAGCGAAAAACCACAATGACCTCCTCAGAAGACAGAAACAGAACATGACTGATACAGTACCCTTCGTTGTCCAGTCCTTCCCTAGAGTGGACAGACTACACCATGTTCTTCACAGCCTTCAACTGGACACAGAATTCATGAGCAAAAGATCAAAGGGTCATAGAGATGATGCAGTGTTGAACAAACCTAATTTGGCTGTTAAATCTTTAATCAGTTAGAAAGGATAAAAATGCAAATTCCTGAATTTATTTCAAGTCACTGCCCCAAAAGAACTAAAGGTTTTATTAGTTCCTTCAGTATACCAGAGGTGATATCACAGGTCAGACAATGCAGTTTAGGTGTGAGACTTTGTTTAGAATCTGGCTATGCATCAACTTGGAGTCAGATTGGTTTTATTTCCAAAATAGGAATTTGTAAAAATGCCCCACTGACTGACTGTCTACAAATGGTGTGCTTTTTGAACAAAAAATTACAAATCTGCAAATGCACATTCACCCCATAGATGTGTGTGTGTGAGTGTGCCACAGAGAGAAAGAGAATGGGGGGGGAGGTGGAGAGAGACAGAGTGTGCACACTTGAGAGAGAGAGAGTGTGAATGTGTCTGGATGTGAGGGTGTGTATGAGAGAGGATCTGTGTGTGAGTGTTTGAGTATGCATGTGAGAGTGTGTTTGTGTGTGAGTGTGTACAGTGTGGTCGGGTCACCTGTAGTCCAACATGAACCCAAGACCACGTTTGAGGCTGTCCTCATGGGTACCAAATTTGGCTACTAGCCTCTGCTCAGTGACTTGTGTATCCCAAAGTCCGCCTTGAACAACACTTTCCTGAAGATCCGAGGACAAATGTCCTTAACCACTGAAGTGTTCCCCCACTGGGAGGGAATGTCCCTGTCTGGCAATTGTTGTGTGGTATCCATTCATCCATTGTCATAGCATCTGCGTGGTTTCAAGCTTTCTGTAGGTATGTCAGGAATAAAAAGAATGACGAGAGTAAGATTAGGTCCAGTCAAGGAGAGTAGTAGGTAGTTGTGCGTGGAGTCCGAAGAGATAGGAGAGGCGCTAAATGAATATTTTTCGTCAGTATTCACACATGAAAAAGACAATGTTGTTGAGGAGAATGCTAAGATACAGACTATTAGACTAGACAGGATTGAGGTTCATAAAGGAGGAGGTGTTAGCAATTCTGGAAAGTGTGAGAATAGATAAGACCCCTGGGCCAGATGGGATTTATGCTAGAATTCTCTGGGAAGCTAGGGAGGAGATTGCATAGCCTTTGGCTTTGATCTTTATGTCGTCATTGTCTACAGGAATAGTGCCAGAAGACGGGAGGCTAGCAAATGTTGTCCCCTTGTTCAAGAAGGGGAGTAGAGACAACCCTGGTAATTATAGACCAGTGAGCCTTACTTCGGTTGTGGGTAAAGTGTTGGAAAAGATTATAAGAGATAGGATTTATAATCATTTTGAAAGGAATAATTTGATTAGGGATAGTCAACACGGTTTTGTGAAGGGGAGGTCGTGTCTCACAAACCTTGTTGAATTCTTTGAGAAGGTGACCAAACAGGTGGATGAGGGTAAAGCGGTTGATGTGGTGTATATGGATTTCAGTAAAGCGTTTGATAAGGTTCCCCACGGTAGGCTATTGCAGGAAATAGGGAGGCATGGGATTGAGGGTGATTTAGCAGTTTGGATCAGAAATTGGCTCGCTGGAAGAAGACAGAGGGTGGTGGTTGATGGGAAATGTTCATCCTGGAGTTCAGTTACTAGTGGTGTACCACAAGGATCTGTTTTGGGGCCACTGCTGTTTGTCATTTTTATAAATGACCTGGATGAGGGCGCAGAAGGATGGGTTAGTAAATTTGCGGATGACACTAAAGTCAGTGGAGTTGTGGATAGTGCGGAAGGATGTTGCAGGTTACAGAGGGACATAGATAAGCTGCAGAGCTGGGCTGAGAGGTGGCAAATGGAGTTTAATGCGGAAAAGTGTGAGGTGATTCACTTTGGAAGGAGTAACAGGAATACAGACTACAGGGCTAATGGTAAGATTCTTGGTAGTGAGGACGAGCAGAGAGATCTCGGTGTCCATGTGCATAGATCCCTGAAAGTTGCCACCCAGGTTGATCGGGTTGTTAGGAAGGCGTACGGTGTGTTAGGTTTTATTGGTAGAGGGATTGCGTTTCGGAGCTGTGAGGTCATTGTGCAGCTGAACAAAACTCTGGTGCGGCCGCACTTGGAGTATTGCGTACAGTTCTGGCATTATAGGAAGGATGTGGAAGCATTGGAAAGGGTGCAGAGGAGATTTACCAGGATGCTGCCTGGTATGGAGGGAAGGTCTTTTGAGGAAAGGCTGAGGGACTTGAGGTTGTTTTTGTTAGAGAGAAGAAGGTTAAGAGATGACTTCATAGAGACATACAAGATGATCAGAGGATTAGATAGGGCAGACAGTGAGAGCCTTTTTCCTCAGATGGTGACGGCTAGCACGAGGGGACGTAGCTTTAAATTGAGGGGTGATAGATTTAGGACAGATTTCAGAGACAGGTTCTTTACTCAGTGAGTAGTAAAGGCATGGAATGCTTTGCCTGCAACAGTAGTAGACTTGCCAACTTTAAGGGCATTTAAATGGTCGTTGGATAAACATATGGATGATAATGGAATAGTGTAGGTTAGATGGGCTTCAGATTGGTTTCACAGGTCGGCGCAACATCAAGGGCCGAAGGGCCTGTACTGCGCTGTAATGTTCTATGTTCTATGTTCAGGGCATCTTTGTCTGCAACAACACTGGCCGCGTCACATGAGTATCTGCCATGCATGTGGTAGGCGGTATTCCCACGTGTGATGTCGATGATCTGACATAGCTTACAGATGCTGCCATGACAGGGCAGTATGATGCTTTGGTCAATGTTGTCCTGAAGGTTGGGTAGGTTGCTGCAAACAATAATTGGTGTAAGGTTTGGTGGTTGTTTGAAGGCGAGAAGTGGAGGCATAGGGAAGATCTTGGCGAGGTGCTCATCATCAATGTGTTGAAGGCTGCAAAGAACATGGTGTAGTTTCTCCGCTCCCTGGAAGTACTGAACAACGAAGGGTATCCTATCGGTCATAAGCCCTGTCTGTCTTCTCTGGAGATCATTACAGTTTTTCACTCTGGCATGTCGGAACTGGCAATCGATGAGTTGAGCATCGATCCCGTACTAAAGGATCAGGTGTCTTCCGCATCCAAAACAGGACCAAGGACCCAGGTTCGATTCCAGCCTCGGGTGATTGTCTGTGTGGAGTTTACATGTCCTCCCCGCGTCTACGTGGATTTCCTCTCAGTCCAAATATGAGCAGGTTAGATGGATTTGCCATGGTCAAAGCAGGGTTACCAGGATAGAGTAGGGGACTGGATTTGGGTGGGCTGCTCTGAGGGTCAGTGCAGGCTGTAGGGATTCTCTCTCACCTTTTTAGGTTGTTCATACACAACTCAATGACCTTTCCAGCAATAATATTTATTCGGGAACTATTAAGGGTAGTTCAGATTTCACAACTGGTCATCACAAATTGGTACAAGCAGCCTAGCTCTCTAGAAGGACAAGAGCAACAGATACATCCCCTGCAAGTTCTCCTCTGAGCCACTCACCATTCTGACTTGGAAGTACATCACCATTCCTTCACTGCTTCTGGGTGAAACTCCTGGAATTCCCTTCCTAAGGGCATTTTTGGTTTATGTACAGCACAAACTGCAGTGGTTCAAGATTTTCTGAAGAAGGGTCCTGACCTGAAACGTCAGCTTTCCTGTTCCTCAGATGCTGCCTGGCCTGCTTGTGTTCCTCCAGCTCTACGTTCTGTTATCTCTGACTCCAGCATCAGAAGTTCTTACTATCTATCGCTCAAGATTTTTGATTTGATTTGATTTATTGTTGGTACGTGTACCTAGGTGCAGTGAAAAATTAGTGTTTCGCATGCAGTACAGGCAAATCATACCATACAAAGTTCATAGAGAAGGTGCACAAAAAGCAAGATCAACATTAGATTTGAAATTGGAGAGGTCCATTCAGAAGTCTAATAGCTGCGGGGAAGAAGCTGCTCCTGAACCTGTTGGTCCGTGTGTTTAAGCTTTTGTAATTTCTGCCTGATGGAAGAGGTTGGAAGAGATTATAACCAGGGTGTGAAGGGTGTTTGTTGATGGTGGCTGCTTTCCCGAGGCAGCAAGAAGTGTAGATAGAAAGCATTTGGCCCATCATATCCATATACGTGTATTCTGCATTCTGTTCTATTACACTGATGTAATTACGTAAGGTATGATTTGTCTGGATAGCACAGAAAACAATACATTTCACCCTATCTCAGCAGATGTGATAGTAATAAATCAAAATTAGTGATGTCACCTCCTGAGGGCAAATTGGAAAAAGGCAACCACACCTTGTTAGCCACCAAGAACTTAGGAAATGGAGTAGGCCATTCAGCCCATCGAGCCTGCCTGCTCTTCAATATGATCATGATTACTTATCACATCAATGCCACTTTCCTGCACTGTTTCCATATCACTTGGTGTCGCTTGGTGTCATTAGTCTCCAGAAATCTATCAATCTCTGTATTGAACCTAATTTAATTTCCATGGCTTTCTGGGGTAGGGAATTCTAAAGATTCACCACTGTCCAAGAGAAGAGATTCCTCCTTTTCCTCACCATCTTAAAATGAGATACCCTTATCCAGAGGTTCCATGCCCTGATTCTAGAACCACCGGCCAGTAGATACATCCCTTCTGGATTCACTAGAGAAGAGTTCAAATTCTTGAAACATGTCAAAGCTGCTTCTTTGAACTGACAGTCATGTATCGCCAAGGCCAAACCGTACAGATTAATGACACAAAAACCTTTGGGCTTTAACTGAAAACAACCCAAGTCAGAACAAGAAACTCCCAGATATTTTACCAATGAACTGGACTTAAAGCACCTGAAAATAAAATCATAAGTTTTGACATAATCATTGCTCAATCCTTAAGCATAGCTTAAGGCTCGACAAACAAAACAACCTACTCAGAGCACAGTAAAATGCACATGCAGTCCTAAGAGGTTAACCTGTAAATCTCCTGGTGCTTGTGTGACATGTCAGCAAATTTTTAAAATGCTAAAACACACTCCTCAAACAATTCCATTATTGTTGTACTGCCAGGATGCTGGAAGGTAAACTAAAGAGACCTCCGGCTCTTTTGTCTAGCAATTTCAGTTCTCTTGAAACACCAGTCAAGAAAGAACAAGCGTCATCGGAACTTCCTCCCTTGCCTCTAACCTCCGGCGTAATAGCAAGACTGGTCTAAGGGAACTGTAAACATTAAACTCCAAAACACTAAGATAATACCACAGATCACACTTGCCTAACCAAACCACAGTAACCCACCACACGTACAGTGTTGTTTTATTAGGTGCGTCTCACTGTGACTGGGGAAGAATAAAACAAAACTGTCTCAATAACATTCCTTTTTCCCACTCACCCCATAGGTTCAGATTTAATCTTGGCTGTTTGGCTCCTTTTTGACAAGTAGCTTTATTCATTGGAGATGGAAATGCTTTGAAAAAAAAAAATTACTCCCCTACTAACCTCATCCCGTGCCCTTGACCTGTCCGTCCTCCCTGGCCTGACCTATCTCCTCCCTACCCCCCACCTACACTCACCTTTACTTGCTCCATCCCTGCCTCTTTGACTTGTCTGCCTCCTCTCCACCTATCCTCTCCTCTATCCGCCTCCCCCTCTCTCCCTATTTATTTCAGAACCCTCTTCCCCTCCCCCACTTCTGAAGAAGGGTCTAGGCCCGAAACGCAAGCTTTCCTGCTCCTCTGATGCTGCTTGGCCTGCTGTATTCATCCAGCTCTACATCTTATTTACTCCAGAGAACTACGCAGTTTTCAAGCTACTTGGCTCACAGGTTGGCTTCATCTAGGAAGTGCAGAAGTCGAAGTTAGCCCTAAGAGATAACAACACCCTTGGCAAATTTCACCAGCAAGGAACTGAAGTTTGGGGCCAAAACATTCCAGGGTTGACACTTGCAGAGTTACCCGATTACATACAGTGTAGTGATTGAAGAGAATAGAAACAAGACAAAGCAATGCATCATGTTTATATCCTTAGTGATCAGGGCAAAATTTCACAAAGTTCAAAACTGGCCTCTTGCCCGTCCCCTCCTTCCCATGGGTACGAACTCATGATTTTGAGTAGACCCCATCCTCAAGTCAAGGGATGACGATTGCCTTCACTCCACTATTGGCAGCCACGCCCTCAGATGCCTCAATCCTAAATTCTCACATTCCCACCACTTAAAACTGCTCCTTAATCTGACCTCTTGTCCTCAGTTTTTGGTCACCTGTCCTGCTTTGTCCTTTTGTAATTTGGTGTTAAATCTTGCTTAATAAAGCAGCTTGCAGTATTTCACAATGTTAATGATTACAAATAAATGCAAAATGTTGTGCACAAATTCAATTCGGTTTAAATAATGAGACGCTGAAAATTTTTCCCCCCTGCAACATAAAAGGGGGCAGGGTGACCTTATAGAGTCTTATAAGATTAACAGCCGAGGTCTTTTCTCAAGGGTAGGAGAGTCCAAAAATAGAGGACATAGGTTTATGTGAGATGGGAAAGATTTAGAATGAAATGGAGGGGCAACTTTTTCACACAGAGGGTGCTGCATGTATGGGCTGACACAGGTACAATTACAACATTTAAAAGACATTTGGACAGGTATTTGGATAGGAAAGGGTTGTGGGCCAAGCGGAGGTAGTAAATCTGGTCGGCATGGACAAGTTAGGCTGAGGGCCTGTTTCTGTGCTGTATGACTCAAAAGGAGAAAAGAAAAGAGCCTCAGTTGTCCCTTCTTCAATGGCACTAAATAAAGATTACGAGGCAGACACAGCAACATCACAACACGGGAGGATTTTATTCAGTCCATAGAACCATGCTGGCGCTCTGTTGATGGGTCTCAATAGTCATTTAACCCAAAACCATCGAGTTTATTTCCCAAAAGCAGCCACTTTATTTTTGGTAGTAATCTGACTAAATCCAGGTCCTCTGCTCATTCCCCGGTCTTACGCTTTCCTCATCAGTTGCTCATAGGAGTTTTGAGGAAGTATCACTCGACCCGAAATGTTAACTCTGATTTCTCTCCACAGATGCTGACAGAACTGCTGAGCTGTTCCAACAATCTCTATTTTGACTCATAGGAGTCTTGCATTTTCAATTCCAAGATGTCTAATATCATCGTTCTCTTTCTTCGTCATTGTCTACATTCAACTAATCTCATTTCATTCACATCCTTCAGCAAGCTCTCACAATTTAGAATGTAGCAATCCAGCATTAATGCCTCTTCTTCATGATATTCACCAACAATCTTCCCTCCTCCATCATCTAGGCATGTTCTTCATGGTTCTGGTGTTCTCTCCAACTAACCTGCTCCACCCTTTTCCACAATCAATTTCACAACTTCCTTTCTTTGGATATGCCCCTTTCTCAGAGTCCATATTTCAGGTCTATACAAGAAGTAACTCCAAATCATGGTCTTGGTCATTCTTTTCTTAACATCTCTGCACACAGATGTAATGCATGATTCTTTACGCTTAGAGATTGCAGAATTTACTGTGTGATTCCACAATGATGCCTTAACGGCAAAGGCTGACTGTTTTCAAGACGCCTTCCAAATGTTTAAAAATTGTGGTTCAGTTTTGACCATGTACCTTCATTTCTGAAGAACAGTCATACCAGACTCAAAATGTTCATGCTGTTTCTATCTCCCAGATGCTGCCATATCTGTGGAGTTTCTCCAACATTCTGTGTTTGTTTCTGATTTCTGGCATCTGCATTATTTTGCATTTGTGTGTTTCACTTCTGCTTTCCCATCAATATTTATTATAACCTTTGTAACTTTTGTCCTTTATGCTTTAATATTTACTCCACATGCATAATCCAATTTCCTTTTGGAATCATTCCTTCTCCCTGCTTCCTCCACTCTCACTCTCAACAGCACCATTTTCCAGGCAATTGCCACTCACTGATTCTTCATCACATTTCCCTGAATCTCTTGTCCAGGACCTTAAATCCTTGAACCATGAACTAATAGGAACTAGTGTTTCATTGCCTACCTTACCCTGTCTTTACCTTTAACACCTTAATCAAATCGTGTCTCTATCTATTGTACTCCAAGGAGAGTAATTCCACTTTTTCATTCTCATCTTTCAGCTAAAACCTCATCCAACCCTGGAACCATTTTTGCCAAAGCCCTTCTGGGACCCTCACACCCTCACTAAAGTGTGGTGACCAGAGCACGGTGGCTCAGTGGTTAGCACTCAGAGCGCCAGGGACCCGGGTTCAATTCTACCCTCGGGTGACTGTCTATGTGGAGTTTGCACATTCTCCCTGTGTCGGCGTAGGTTTCCTCCCACTTGTATTTGTTTTTTGTTTTAAAGTATCCCAGGTTTTTAAAATTTCTATTTGCGTTGGTATGTCCTTGTACGATGCAGTATCCCAGTAATTGCGCAGTTTAGGTGGATTGGCCATGCTAAGTTGCCCGTAGTGTTCAGGGATGTGTAGATTAGGGGGATGGGTCTGGGTAGGATGCTCTGTGGATCAGTGTGGACTTGTTGGGCCAAAGGGCCTGTTTCCACACTGGAGCGATTCTATGAACTCAGCACAATACTCTAGATGTGGCCTATAAGGAGGCTTAGAGGTTTTCAGCAAAACTTCCCTGCTTCTGTCCTCAATCCCTTCAATTATGAGGACCAAGATCGCAAAAGCTTTGTTGATTATTATCGCAACAAGTCCTGCTACTTCCAAAGATCAATGCACATGGACCTGCAGGGACCTCTATCCCTGCACAATGAATTGTCCAATCAGTGACATATTTGGCCTTCTTTTGAGCATGAATATGAATCTGTGTATGAATCAATGCCATTTCCAAAACCCCACATTATCCTAGCCAACCTAAACTTGTGTGCTGACATAGTGGGAAAGACAGAAACAAGCCTCACAAAATGAAACCCACAAGCTTACAATTCTCTGAACCCTCAGCTCAAAGTCATTCACATTGCATCTTGTGCCCATGGTATCTCAATTACAGGAATTAAAAAACTCTGATCTCTCCTGAACCATCCTTTAATAATTTCAAACAATTCTTGTAATTGTTTTTTGTTTTAAAGTATCCCAGGTTTTTAAAATTTCTCTTTGCATTGGTATGTCCTTGTATGATGCAGTATTCCAGTGAATGTGCACTGTACCCTCACTGAAGCCTCATTATTTACAGTGGAGCTCACTGCCACACAAGTTATTCTAACAAATCTCCCAAAGATTTTACAGAGACTCACTGATATTCGAATTGTGAAAGAAACCAAAACTTGGGTTTGCTTTTCTTAGAAAAAAAGAATAACGCTTCTTCCATTTCAGCTTTTCATATTCTGAAGTCTGTCCCCACCAAACCTCCCATACATTCCCATTAACGGCCAACTCCCATTCACAATAACATTACTATGTTTCTTTAAACAAACCTTAAATATTTTAGTGTATTGACCCATTTTATTAATGAGCCAACATATCTTCCTTTGGGCTTGCAAAAATAAGATTATAGACTATCTTTTAAACAATTGGGAAGTCTACTATTATAAGGAACAGGCAGGACAGTGAACAAAATCAAAGTTGCTGGAAAAGCTCAGCAGGTCTGGCAGTATCTGAGAAGGAAAAAACAGTTAACGTTTCCGGTTCAGTGACCCTTCCTCAGGCAGGAGGGTGCATTTGAGTCCAACAGCAGACCAATCATTATCTTAGTGATTTGCAAGGCAAAGCTTGAGGGGCCAAGGACCTATCCCTGCTACAGTTTATTTAATTTTAATAATCCAGACTTTTTTTTTTACAAGATGATCACTAATCAGAGCAACTTCCAACAACCTGATAGCCATGCTCTGTAGAAAATGTTCCCTAAACTCATCCCTGCTTTTTTTTTTAAAATTCCTCTTTTTCTGCTTTGGAAGGACTGTAATGCTGAACTTATAACATTTTTCCCCTTTATTTTTCTAATTTATACCTAAGATTTTGTACCTAGACACCTTTGTACCCAAGATAATGCAGGAAATGGCAACCTTACACCCTTTTCACTGTACTCCTTTATTCCTGTGCTTGAGTAGACGTAATAATAAAATCGAATTCTAAAATCTAACTCCACATTCTACAATAGTCACTCCCAACCATTACATAAAATGGCCTTCATTCCTAACTTTGTTTCTTCCCACCAACCAATCTTTAAATGCAGTTTGTTACTCAGCTGCTAATTTAATTCTTTTTTAATCTGTTCTAATCATCTCCGATGTCACATCTTGCCGAATGGTTTCCCATTACCCAATCCACCAAATCTCGACCCACACCCTCAAAGAACTCCAACAGGTTTCACCAAGTATACTGTCCTTTTTGAAAACAATTTCCTCGTTATACTAAAAGAAGCAAAATACGAGGGACACCCAACACCGACAAACAAAGTGCTGGACAGTGGCGAGTGAAACAGATTTCACGTTCGGATTTCTGGAGAAGTATTACTGGACCTGAAACTTAACTCTGTTTCTCTCTCCACAGATGCGCCAGACATGCCGAGTTCCTCTTTATATTGCTATGTGATAATGCTATTCTTCAAGGCTGAGGTTTCTCCTACAACACATGCTATGTTAACTGGGCTGCAATTATCCATTTCAGCACAACCTCGTTTCTTAAAAATAAACTGTGTGGTTTCTTAGCTTCCTCAGGCAATGTAACAAGGGTCACAGGACTGCAGACTCTGCACGTATAAGGTGATAAGTTCATTTAAGTGGGAGCAGTTGGACCTTGGTTTAAGGCGGCGATCAAATTCAAGGTAGTGAACCAGGTGGGTTTTTCCCCCAACAACTAGCAATGGATTCATGGTCATTCACTAGACTTTTAATTCCAGATTTTTAATTCAAGTTCCACCGTCTGCCGAGGAAGGATTTGAACCTGGGTCCCGAGAGCATCCCCTGGGTTTTTGGATTAACAGTCCAGCAATAGAACCACCAGGACCGTCCCATTCCTCAATTATTAGACTGGTCTAATAATCCTCCACTATATTTTTCTACCTTAGCCCCATAACTCTTGACTCACCTACTGATTAAAAACCTAAATAAAAACCAAAAGAATGGTGGATGCTATAAATCAGGAACAAAAACAAAATCTGGCAGCACCTGTGAAGTAAAATTCAGAGTTAATGTTTCGGGTCCAGTGACCCTTCCACAGAAATGTCTGCTTCTACCTTGTTAACTCCTCTAAGAATCTTATATGTTTCATTAAGGTTTCCCCTCATTTTTCTAAACTCCAATGAGTGCAGACCCAATCTATCCAGCCTCTCCTCATAAGACAGTCACCTGTTATCAGGCTAGTGAGCTCCCTCCTAGACTTCCTCCTCTGTCCTGTGCCATTCCAGTCCTGGTATTATTATTCAAACAGATGCCCTGTAATTTTGCCATGTCCTCTTGCTAAATAAGCCTACATTTCCCTCTCCCAAATCTACACCGCCAATTAGTTCAAAGACCTCTCTACAGCCTTAGTTGTTTAATTCATCAGGATACTGGCCCCATTGGTGTCCAGCAGCTCCCACATGTTGCAGCAGCAACACATCAGCTGTCCTGCTACCACCAATTTAACCTATAGATTAATTAGCCAAGACTCCCTGCCCTTATACTTCACTGTCCTGATATGTTGCTTTTATAAACTAAAAAAATCTCCAGTATCAATCCAATGTTCATTTTTTTTTATAGAAGGAAGAAAACACTGCAAACCTAAACACAAACTAAAAATTTGATGTTTACTTTCATGACTAGATATACTCACTAGTCCTACTTCCCTCTCAGCTGCTTTACCCACACTTGTATCATGCTGTGGTCTGAGTCTTGTCTCCGCCAGTGTCTCACGGCAGGTCAGAGTCTCAATCAACATCCTTTGTTATCTCTCTCTCACACGTTGCTCAGCAATGTTTGATTATTGCAGTGAACCATAGCCAAAATACCTCCTCCTTTTTTGCACTGAATTTCCATTTTAAATCAAAGTTCCCAGATTACTGACTCCATCTTGATTGCACGGAGCTGAGATCCCACATTGCTGCAGTCCCAACGTTAACCACACTCCTTTCAAACTCTCTCCGAAGTTATCTCTATCTTACAAAGGCCTGCGTAGAGAACCTGTTTGGTTACTCCAATCAAAACCTTATTAAAAACAGAGAAACTCAAATACTTGAATTCTAACAAACAGAATCAGGCAGCTTTAATTAGGCAAATAAAAACTTACTTAATCTGATTATATTAATACAGGCTGAGTTTGCAAAGTCGTGTTTCCACTTTAAGATTTCAGTCAGAACTCACTCGGCCTTCATCTCAGTCAGCTGAGGTCTCGCACTGCTGCAGTCCCAACACTGACAGCACACAGTCTGTAGCTAGCACAGAGTGTCTCCTCTTTGAGGAAGGTCTGCTCAGAACTATGATCCACTCCAATCAACAACTCATTAACACAAAGGAACAAAAAAGGACTTGACACAAGAGTAGGCCACTCAGCCCCTCAAACCTGCTCCACCATTTAATACAATTTTAGCTAATCTAATCTTGGCTCCAACTCCACTTTCCTGCCCACTCTCCATAACCCTCCAACTCATTACTAATTAAAAACCTGTCTGTCTATCTTCTCAAATATACACATTGTCCCAGGTTCCACCACACTCTGGGGTAGTGAAGTGCACAGATTCATGACCCTTTGATAGAATCTTACTTGTTTCAATAAGGCTTCCACTCATTCTATTAAACTCCAACGACAGCAAAGGCCCAACCTTCTCAACCTCTCCCAGTGCAGGACACCGAATTCCCTCCAGTGCCAGTAAATCTTTCCTTAGATAATAGGACTAAAGCTGTATTCTAGGCATTCTGCTACTATGCCTATCTTCCTGGAAAGAGTAATTTTCTCAAGACAGCTTGCTGAGAAAAATGTGGGTAGAAATTATAAACCAGTTAAGCCTGATGTCTGTTGTCAGGAAATTACAAGAGTCTATATTTAGGAATAGGCTGACCGAACACCTCTAGCACTTTCAGCTGATCAGAGAGAGTCTAACATGTAAAGGGTGGGTCACGCCAAATGAATCCTATTGTGTAGCTGGCAAAGAATGCCTTTAGATATTTTTATATAGATTTCCAGCAACACTTAATCAAATTCCTTGTAAGAGACGATTAGCTGTGAGGTTCTCCGTAACGGGAACAATTTATTGACCAGCACAGGGAAATAGGCTGAACAGCAGGAGACAGGAGGGATATTGGAGAGGGACCTTAACTGCCACAAAGCAGCTAGCGGATTCTCACAAAAATCTGTGCTGGAGCTTCAACTATTTAAAGTATTCATCAACAAATTAGATGAGGAATAGAAAGCAAATATCCAAATTTGCAGATTTCATAAACAGAGAGCCTTACAAGCTGTGTGAATGTAAACATAACATTACAGAAACGTTAACGGATGAAATTAATAGGCAAAACAGCAGCAAATGTATTTCGAGACAAGCAACTGTGAGGTTATCTACTTTGGATTATTAAAAAAAAATTTATGAGATGGGTCAGCATTTATTGCCCAACCATAACTGCCCGAGAGTCAGACACATTGCTCTGACTCTGGAGTTACATGTAAATCAGACCAGGTAAGAGACCAGGATTTACTTCCCTATAGTATATTAGTGAACCAGACAGGTTTTTACGATAATCACTGAAATGTCATACTTACATTCACACAGGTTACAAAACTCGCTCTGTTTGTGCCATCTGCAAATTTGGATAAGTGCTTTCTTATCCCTCGTCTAACTTGTTGACAAATATGGTTATCATTAGGCTAACCTATTTTAAAAATTGAATTCAAATTTCACCATCTGCGATGGTGGGACTCAAACTCATGACCCAAAAACATTAGCCAGGTGTTGGGGATTATTAGTCCAGTGATATTACCACCACCCTATTACGTCCCCTAGAAAACAACAGGGCAGGGCACTTTCTAGATGGTGAAAATCCAGTAGCAGTATATCTCCAAGGAGACATGAGTGTCCAGATACTTAGGTTTGAACATTCACAAAAAGGCACCAAAGTTCAAGAATGTGAGGAACAGGAGTAGGAGGCAACCGCTCAGCCAATACACCCTCTGGGCTGTGCGGCCACAGGGAAGCTCTGCACACGTTGATTGGTGTGTGGGTGAATACTTGCTGCTTCCAGAAGCCACTGCCACACAACCTGGAGGTCTGTGCAGCATCAAAAAAATATTACAGGGAATTTTGCAGTTCATCTCTTGGGGCCAATAAGATCATGGCTGATCTGTTTGCGGTCACAACATCACCTGTAACCCTTGATTCCATTGAGGATCGAAAACCTAAGGAATATATTCTACAAGCCAGGCTTCACTATTCTCAAATAATCAAAAAAGCTAATGAAATGTTGGTTGTTATAATCTAGAGCACCAGTACACAAGGAAGTACAATTCATAGTTCAGCTGCACAAAGTCTTGGTTACTTGGGCAGCACGGTGGGTCAGTGGTTAATACAGCTGACTCACAGCGCCAGGGGCCCAGGTTTGATTCCAGCCTTGGGTGACTGCCTGCATGAAGTTTGCACATTCTCCGTGTCTGCGTGGGTTCCTCCAGTTTCCTCCCACAGTTCAAAGATGTGCAGGTTAGGTGGATTGGCCATGCTAAATTGTCCCATTATATCCAGGGAAAGATATGTGTTGCAGGGATAAACCAGGGTCTGGGTGGGATGCTCTTCGGAGGGTCAGTGCAGAGTCAATGACATCTTTCTGCACTGTCCAGATTCTCTGATGTGGTGAAATTCAGTCACAGATTAATTGCGATTCCATTGAATGATGGACTACCAGAGCAGGTCAGAGGCTAGGAATCCTGCAGTGAGTAACTCCCATCCTGACTCCCCAAAGCCTGTCTGCCATCTACAAGGCACAAGTCAGAGTGTGATGGAATACTCAATACTTGCCTGAATGGATGTAGCTCCAACAACACTCAAGAAGCTCAACTTCATCCAGAAGAAAGTAGCCTGCTTGACTGGCACCACATCTGTTTTCAGCAACACTCCCCCCACCATGAATGTAGAGTGACAGCAATGCATGCCAGCTTCAAGATGGCCCATAGCAACAAGCCAAGCCTCCTTTGACAGTACCTTCCAAAGCTATGACCTCTACCACCTAGGAAGATGAGATCAGTGGCGATAAAGGAACACCATTCCCCTACACAACATCCTTGGATTATTTTGCCTTTTCTTCATTTGCCACTGGGTCAAAAATCCTGGAACTCTCAAACTGCACTGTTGATTTATCAGTACCACACACAGCAAACTCTTTCAGTCACACACAGACACTCACAGATAAAGGGGACGAACACCCTACTCCAGCTCCATGTCCTTGATCTCCCTCCTCACCTTCGACAATCTGTGGAGAGCTGACACTATTTCATGAGTGTGAAGACAAATCCATGACTGAAACCATCCTAGAAGGTCTCAAATCTTTTAACATTTCAAAGGAGAGGCATGAAGAAATGCAGGAACTCTTAACCAGCGATCAGAAGAGAACACAGAACCTGGCACTTGGTGCAAACCAGCCAATCCCTCACCCTCCAACAAAAAGCAAACCAAACTGCTTTTAAAAGACTCGGACCAGGCGAGGGGTGGGGTGTCTTGTTCCTGGCCAGTGTCTCTGTGACATGGAGAACCCAATTGTTGCAAAATAAGATGTGAATGTAGCCTTCCCACTTCTTCACTCTGCAAAAGCACATTTGTATATCTTAAATGTGGCAACTGTGTTCCCACTGTCTCAAGCCTGACCTCAGTCCAATAACGCCCTGTCCTTGAGGAGTTAGACAGCTTGCTATTTTGTGTCTTTGCACAGAAACAATTCACGGATACAAAGCCTGCGGACGATGCTGGGAAGGACCCACATTGACATTGAGCCTAATTGCATCGGGGGCCAGTCCCCGGGGCCAAGGCAGCGCCGCGCGGGCTGCGAGTGACGTGGGGAGGGGGCGAATGAACCCCGTCGATATACAAATGCAATGCACCGTGAGCGGGGATTCCGATCCTCCCAGCCCCGCCACCGGCAGCAGGTGGGGAAGCCTCCAGCCCGCGCCTCCACTCACCTGGAAGCCGGCCTCCCGTGCTCGCGCAGCCGCTGGCCCCGGGAGCGCGCATCCCGCGGGAACGGCGTCTCCCTCTGCGGGCTTCTGCTCTTGTGGCGCGTCATCCTTTAGATCCCCAGTCCCATTGGTCGGGGTTGACGTCAGTCAGAGTGAGATGGACCTATAGCAAGGCAGGGTTTACACCCTTCACCCGCCCCTCCTTGTAGGTGGATTTATCTCTCCTTCTGAGGGTTGTCCCTTTCTGCCCCAAGGATTGGTCTCTCCACTTCGCTGTCCTTCAGCTGCCTTGGTCCTTCCAGACTCAGGTAAATGGTTTCCACCTATCTGCTGGAGTTTGCAGTGGGGTGGTTTAGAATCTGTGTGCTGGGTTTGGGGGAGATTGTGGAGTTTTACAGACAAGGGGTTGGGAGGACTCGAACCTGCCTCTAACTGGTTCCAGCCTGTTCACTCTGGCTGCTCTGTGTGTGTCTGTATGTCAGCAAAACCCAGATCCGAAAATCCACCGACTTCTCAAACCCCCCACAGCAACCTTCCTCCGACAGAGACGTTCGCTTCTTTTGAAAAAAGAGATCGGAAAGAACTTGGGGGGGAAAAAATTATTTTGTACCTTGTCTTTTGAAAAAAACAACAGCACCCTTTCCTGACCACGAAATGTCCCGAAGAGCTTTGCAGCCTCCTCGAACTGTAGTGCAGTAAACCGAGTGAGATTCTTACTGGCAAAGTAGCCATGTTATTAGCGTCATTCCTGTTATTTCGTGCTGCTGCTAGCAGGAGAAGTGTTGTGTTTTGTTTTTGTGACGGTTCTTCCAAATGGTTGGGAGGGGAAAGATGGTGCCTTGTTTTAACCCGCCTCATCTGAACGGTGCCTCCTCCTCCAACTCCGCCGCATTCGCTCGGTATCTCGGTGTTTCCACCAGAACTGAGAAGTGTCGAGATGTTCCAGCGTTTAATTAAATGCCGGAGGGTGGGGGGGGAGAGGAGCAAGGAGGAGAGAAGCCTAGGTTACTGCGGAAAGCAGGATAAATGTCACAGGGATAATAGTGTGGATTGAAATGAGACAGGAATGGATAGACAGAGATCAATGGAGTAGTGGATGCAATAGCTGGCACTTAGTTCGTTAATGTAATAAGATAAAGCAAAGTGCTTCACAAGATTGCCGTAGAATCTAACACTGAGCTACAGTAGGGGAGATGAGTAAAAGTGGTCAAAGAGGCAGGTAGAAAGAATGTTAATATTTCTGACCTGCGCCTGCTGCAACATTCTAATGAAGCACAAGCTCAAGGAACAGCACCTTAAATTTTCTGCTTGGGTACTTCACAGCTTCAGTGTTGAACTTAACAGCCCCATAATCTGACTGTCTGTTCCCCATTTTCTCACATTCTCTTCCTACACCCCACCCACCCACTTCATCTTGTTTGCTCTTAGTAGAGAGGATTCACTCACGCATAAATTGACACCCATTTTAGATCTCTCTTTCTCTGTTGCCACCATTGACAGCCTCTTCGTCTTTTGCACTGGGTCTGATTCAAAGTATTTACCTGTAGTTTTTTAAAAAATTCCAAGTTTCCATTCGGAAGAAACCGCACCAGACTCAAAGCATTAACTCTGTTTCTCTTTCCACAGATGCTGCCAGACGTGCTGGGTTTGTCCAGCATTCTCAGTTTGCTAGTAGGGAGACTGAGCAGGTCCGGAAGGGTAGAGCCCAGGCAGTTTAACTTATTGCATGTTCTATGTTGGAGAGAACAAATGGTTGATTGCATTATAGAACACCTCCACAAAGCCTGTGCGACCCTGACCTCCTGGTCTTCTGTCAGTTTAATTCACTACCCAATCCCACTTGCACCTTGGTGTCCTGCACTCTTCTAATGTGATCGACACAAGTTTGAGGAAGAATACTTCACCCCTCTCACTCATTTTCCTTTTTAGACTCCATATTGGGTTCAATAATTTTAGAACATACCCTTTTTTCTTGCATGAAAACTGCTGATGATATTTCTGTGATTTGCATTTCCACTTCCTGGATTCCTATGACTAATACAAATGACTAAAATGATCAAATTCTGCCCCTCAAGCTTCCCACCAGTCAATGCTGATCTTCTACCTCAAGTACATTTTTTTAACAATCCTCATGTTCCTTCATTCTTCTGGTATAAGCCCACCATACCACCAAAACTGTGTTCACAGTTCACAGCTGCCATCTTCCATGACCAAGACAAGAGGAAACTATTCCATCTTATCTTTTTTCATGTGTTGTTTTTTTTTAATATGGTTGCCAACATCATCTTCTCTGGTGGTGGGATTGCGCTGACGTTTCCACTCTTACCTTAATTAGCTGAAACAGTTCCCATGCCTTTTCTCTGATATCATCATCTTTGGTCTCTCCTACTTCACATGTACATGTTACCCCTTGGCAATGTCATCAAAAGCATCAGTGCTCACATACGTAGACATTGATGATGCCAGTCCTACCTCACCAGTACTGCTTATGACACCTCCATCTCCAACACCCTCTAATTTGCTAAAACTGTTTTAACCAATGTCCAGAACTGAGGACAGAAATTTCCTCAGTTTTAAATATCAGGATGAATGAAGTCATTGTCTTTGGTCCCAATCATAAACTCCAGTTTCTATCATTGATTTTCATCCTGTCCAGCAAAATTCTGAGGCTGAATCAGACTGCAAGTCCGGTCAAAGATGAGATGATATTTCAACTGCGTACCCATTTTACTGTCTAATCTCCACCTCACTAAGAGAACTTGATTTTGATCTTCACTCCTCTCATCCGCTGAAACATCATCCATACCCCTAGACTTAAACATTCCAATGCACTCCTGGATTTTTTTCCCATAGTATATCCGCTGTTCATTTGAGGACACCCAGAGCTCTGTTGCCTGCCAGCTGGTATGCACCAAATCCTGTTGACCCTCTAGTCTTGGCTTGCTAACCTATATTGGATACCGGGCAAGTCATTGTCATGATTTTAAACTTCTAATCCTTGCTTTCAATTTCCTCTATCACCTTTCCCCTCATTATCTCTTTAACTGCCTTCAGCATGGTATGAGCTTCCGAGAGCTCTGCATTTTTCCATTTCTGACTCAGTGCCCCCCCTCCCCCCTCCCCCCCGCCATTGGGAACCATTTTCCGCTAACTTGATCCAAAGCACTGGTAATCCATCTCTGAACCCTCTTTGCCTCTTAAACTCTCTCATCATTTAAGCCACTGATTTAAAACTACTGCTTAAATTAAGACTAGAATTTAGGGCCTATCTGGGATAAATATATGCCATCTGTGCTATTCTATGGCATCTGACATTCTGGGATTTTTGCCTTAGTAAAGGCGATTCCTAAATATTATCCATTAATGTCGCTGTGTAATGAGGAATTTTTTATATGAAAATATAACCCAGTGGAGTCCTGTTTATCCAGAAAGTCTAAGTGGTAAAACATAAAATTTAATGTCATTACACAAACTCGAAACTGACTGCATGAGAGCACAGTGAATATTTTACATCTATTTTGTTTTGATTTATTGTAGTCACGTGTACCTCAGTACAGTGAAAAGCTTTGTTTTGCGAGCAGTACAGGTAGACCATGGCAAACAAGGACATACAGGTCATAGGGTGTATGGACAGAACAAGGCATACAGGGCTACAGCCTCACAGGAGGTGCACAAGGCAAGATCAACATCATTTGAAATTAGAAAGGTCCATTCAGCAGCCTAATAACAGCAGGGAAGCTGCTGTTCTTGCACCAACAAATTTGTGTGTTTAAGCTTCTGTATCTCCTGCCTGACACAAGAGAATGTTACCAGGTTGGGAAGGAGCTTTGATGTGGCAACAAGAAGTGTAAATGGAGTCATGGATGGAAGTTGGCTTCCATGATCATCTGCGCTGTGCACATAACCTTCTGCCATTTCATATGGTCCTGGGCAGAGCAATTGCTGTACCAGGCCATTATGCACCTGGAGAGAATGCTTTCAGTGATACATTTTACAGAAGTTGGTGAGGGTCTTTTATGGACATGCTGAATTTCCTAAGGTGCCTGAAGAAGGAGGTGTTGTTGTGCATTCTTGACTGTCGCATCTGTGTGAGAGGTCCAGGACATGTTGTTAGTTACCATCACTCCTCAGAACTTGACAGTCTCAACCCTCTCCACCTCAGCTCCATTGATGTAGTTGGGGGCGCGTCCTCCTCTTTTCTCCTGAAGTCGATGATCATTTCTTTTGTTTTGCTGACGTTGCACCACAACACCAAGCGCTCTATCTCCCTCCTGTATTCTGACTCATCGTTGTTTGATAGCTGTCCTACTAAGGTGGCGTCGCCAGCAAACGTGTAGATGGCATTCATTCAGAATTTGACTACGCAGTTATGGATGCACAGGGAGTACAGTAGGGGGCTGAGGATGCATCGTCGCGGGATGCCAGTGTTGTGGGTTATCGTGGAGGAGGTGCAGTTGTCTATTTTCACTGACACAATAAAGAGCAGAAAACACCAAGGTTCTGAAACTTAAAATAGATGTACCGTGCAGGTGAGTCAATATTTGTAGCAAGAAGGAAGTAGTTCAGTTTTGAGTGTAGAACCCTTCGTTGGGATTGCAATTTGAAAACCTAGCTATTGTGTTTTAAAGCTAGACAGCTAAAATTATAATTTTTAGAAAAATACCGAGAAAGAGAGTGGAGACCGGTGGGTGAATGGGTCTATCAAATAAAAACAGAATAACAGCTCAACATGAATGACCTTGAGTGAACCAAACCTGTTGTTCTTACCCAGTCTATGTCTGAGTGTAATCTAACCCATGTATAAAAAATGTAAATTGGGCCAGGAGCAGACCATTTGGCTCCTCAAGCCTGCTAAGAGTTGACTCTTGACTCCTCTCTGATGTAACTTAGGAAAGCATTCCATTGTAACAAAATCCAGCACTTTGGGAAAGTCCAATGACCACCTTCTCAGATATAATACCAGAAAGCGGTGGAGAAATTCTGCTTGGTTGGCGACATCCATAGAGAGGAACACGGTTGACATTTTGAGTCAAATCTCCTTCGGAACCACATTCTCCGGTAACTGTGGATGAGGAATATAATGCTGGTCTTGCCAATATGCTCACGTCCCTGAACAAATGTTTAAACAAAAACAGAATTTGCTGGCAATGCACAGCAGGTCTGGCAGCATTTGTGGAAAAAGAAAGAGTGTTTTGAGTGGGATTCAACCCAAATCCTTCTGACTTGGAGAGGAGAAAACTATCTGTTGAGCCACAGCTGACACCTTGCCCACCAAAAGTCTTCTAATGTTTTATTTTGCCCTGTAATTTTTAAATTAGGATTTGAATCCACAACTTTTTCACTCAGAAATGAGAGTGCTGCAAGTTGAAACTTGAGTCTAAAAATCATCTATTAACAGTTTTGCAATAAAATTCCTCTTTCAATATCCATTTTTGTCCTGTCTGCTACCTCCTTTACTGAAACGTTGGCTACAGCCTCAATTTTCAATAATCAATTACCTAATGAATTCCAATTCAATTGACTTTGTCTGAAATTAAAAGGTAGTTTTAGTAATTGTGACCCTGAAACTTCCAGATGGTCATTTAAAAAAAAAAAATTGTCTGGTTCACTAACATCTTTTCAGGAAGGAAATCATGTCATCCAAATTGCGTCTGACCCAGATGTGATTCCAGACCCACAGCAATGTTTAAACCCTCTTCCCTCATCATGGTTCTGCCTGCCCTTTCCTCTCGTCCTGTTTTTCCAAACTTGCTAGCGGAAATGTTCACCTTTTTAATTTTCAGTTCTAATAAAGAGCTGCACACCCTAAATGTTAATAGTAGGCCACCTCTCTTTATAGACAGTGAGTCACCTGCTGTGTATTGCCTTTTTTTTTACATTTCATTTATACACACCTACAGAAGGGTATAAAAGTTTCATTTGTTCATCCTAGAAATGACTCAGAAAGGAGGGGTTTCCGATAATAATTTTCTGGTTGCAAGGGATAAATTTTGTCCTTATTTTTCAAGTTTAAAACATGTTACTGTTTCTGCAGATATATGTGCATGTACATACGTGTATGTGTCTGGGTGTGAATTTGGCTTCTTGCTTTGGGATAGACGTAGTAACAGATGGCAGGACTGAGTTAGGCAAACACAGGGCAAGATGAAACATAGGATAGTATAAAATAATTGCAGGAACGGGGGAGAAATAGTACAAGATCTAAATGAAATCAAAGTACCATGGGTACTGGAGATCTGAAATAAGAGCAGAAAATGCTGAAGAAATACAGCAGATGTGGCAGCATCTGGGGGAAGGGAGAAAAACAGAACTAACTCTAAGTTCAATAACTTCTTTTTTGGAACACATAGGAGTTGGAAAATGCTAACATGATTTTATGCTAACATTACACCATGCACTATCTTGCTGTAATGCTAACATTTCCGTACTAGACTTGCTGGAATGTTCCAGCAAAACCCAATGCAAGCTGGAGGAACAGCACCTTGTTTTCTGCTTTGGCAGTTTACAGTATTTAGGATTCAACATTGAGTTCAACAACATCAGGGCATGAGCACTGTCCTCCATCACACGCACAGACACGCACTGTCGTGTTTGTATGGAATTGCCCTCAGCAAAGCTACTTTTTAACTGTTCACGCCTACCATTAATGATTGGAGAAACTCGGAAAGTCTGGCAGCATCTGTGAAGAGAAAACAGCATTAACGTTTTGAATCCAGTGACCCTTCAGTGTTCACAAGTTCTGAACACGGGTCACTGGATTTAAAATGGTCACGCTGCTTTCTCTCTACAGATGCTGCCAGACCTGCTGAGTTTCTCAAACAGTTTCTGTTTTTGTTTGTTTCAGGTCTCCAGCATCCGCAGGTCTTTATTTTATTAACCATTAACATCTATTTTGTTCTTCTGTTACCATTAACGCTATCTTTGTATTTGCTCTGTGTATGCTCACCATCTGTTCCACTAACTCCTCCTTCCCCTCTGTCAACAGTGTAAAACCATCATTCCCAAACTGTGATCGGGTGGTAGATTTAAACTACTGTTCACTGGGGTTATTAGCACCAAATGATTACTAGGCTACTGTATCCAACAAGTGAGAGAGAAACCAAATGGAAGAAAAAGGATTAATCACAGTTGTAAGTTAGTCCATAACAGCAAGTCATGTTCTGAACTGAGAGCATGAAACCCCTTTTCATAGACACTGATTAATACCTGACATAGGGCTAGGGTCGGTGTGAATGAGGGATGGTTAAAAACTGAGCAAAAAGCAATTTGGTGCAGTGATAGGAGATCATTAGGGTCTGTGAAAAGATTAATTTTATTTCCATTTTCTATCCTTGAATTGCAGACAGCCTGATCTCATTAGGCTTTTCAAGAATAACAAATTACAACTTTACAGTGCCTTTAATGTGGTAAAATTTCCTTCTCCGGAGCATTCAGGCAATACGTTACCCTAAGTCATACCAGTTAGAGTAGGTGACCTAAGCTTGAGGTAAGTTTCAAAGGAGTTGTTTCTCCCTGAGGAGGAGACAGGATGAACTGCATAGGGAGAGAAGTCAAGCAATGTGACAGCTAACGTTATTGATAGCCATCACTTCATTAATGAGAATGAAGAAATTGAAGAAGTGCATAAGGTCCGATTTGGAAGAGTGCAGAGATGTGGATGTAGTTACACAGGGAAAGAGGGGTCAGGCAAAGGATATGAAGGCCAAGGCTGAGAATTTTAAATTTGAGTAATTGCTGCACTAGGATAAAATTGACATCTCTGAGAATCTCAAAGTGTGTTCGCAGCAAGATTGAAGAGAGGCTGAATTATTAAACCCATCATTTGTATGGGGATTAAATTGTTTCAGAGATAGTAGGAACTGCAGATGCTGGAGAATCTGAGATAACAAGGTGTAGAGCTGGATGAGCACAGCAGGCCGAGCAGCATCAGAGGAGCAGGAAGGCTGACGTTTCTGAAGAAGGGTCTAGGCCCAAAACGTCAGCCTTTCTGCTCCTCTGACGCTGCTCGGCCTGCTGTGTTCATCCAGCTCTACACCTTGTTATCTGTGTGGGGATACTCCCTCATGGTTGTCAAACTTCCAGATAATAGAAGAGTAACACCTTTATCAAACTGTGTTTTAGCATTTAAATCCAGCAACAAATTTATTAAAAGTAACAAATAAGCAGCAGTCATGGAACAGTCAAGCAACATACAGAAGGTCACACAATTGTATCAAACTTTTATCTCTCTCTGTCTTCATCTTGCTTCCCCCTCACCCCTCAAACGGAAGTAATAATAGACTTTGGCTCTGTTAATAATCCTATAATTGATTAAAAATAATCAATCCGTTTAAGTTTATCATGACGTATTTCTGGATCAGGTCGGACTTCAAACTGGGCCCTCTAGAGGTAGGTTCACCACCGTGGCCACTGTGCCACAAGTCTGTGATTGTAGCATGATTTATACAATATACCACCCTCCTGCCGCCACACCCGGGGGCCCCCCCCCCCAACCTTCCATAAGTTAATGCTCATCTAAAACCATGCTGCGTGAATTCAGGATTGCACTGAATTTAGTTTACCCATTACATTAGTTCATTGGTTCCCTGACCACCAAACATTCTTCCAACCCATGTCCTCCTTTTCCCCACATACTTAAATATGCCTCTCTCTTGTGGATAAGGAGGAGGGGATTTGACTAAATAGTTTGAGTTCATGAGGCCCTCAGTAGAGCAAAGGGCCTAATGGCCTCTTTCTTTGCTGTAACAACTCTAACCAGATTGCTGCTATGCAAAAGGAACATAAATGAAGAGTAACCTTAGCGGGCTGACAGCTCACAGTAACAAATTAAGGGTCATTAGATTGTTATTTACAGAAAAAGTAAGTAAACAAGTTTGGAAAATAGCTTCTTATCATCACCATGGATTTCTGAATGTTCTGGTAATATTCCAGCAGCTTCAGTGAGATGAATTTAAATTAACCAAACATTTAAAATGCAACACCATTTCAACATGACGTCGTGTTACAGATGGCTTCAGATGAATTCCAGTTGCTTGTAAATGGGACACATTCACTCTGCACCGAAAGACATGCAAAAGACAGTAAAAACCAGTAAATACTCAGCAAGTCTTATTAGAATAGAGCTAGTGTTTCGGGTTGATGTGTTCAGGATAGTTCTGCAAAGGGTCGCCAATCTGAACATTAAATCTGTTACTTTGTGCAGCATTTTTTGTTTGTTTTAAGATTTCTAGCAGCTGCACTATTTTGCTTTTATTAAGGGAGCTGGGCTGTCCATTTAACTTCTCATCACAATGATGGCAGCCCTAAATTATATTACTCCCTCTGCAGTAAAGTAAGGTTTTGAACATTGTGAGCCTTCCCATTCAAGATTTCCATTCTTGGGATAAAAGAAGTCCCATCTTAAGGAAACACGCGTGTTGGTTCTCTGAATGCCAGAACTCTCTGGGTACATTACTGTGAGAGAATTTAAATATTTGGCCTAAGCCTCCTGTAGGGAATAATTTCTTTGAAGAAATGAGTGTGGTTTGATCCCTTTAATATATCCAGGAAATCTACCAGATCTAACAATTGTGGCTTGGGTTGTCAGCCATGGTTCACTGCGTAGCACTCTTATCTCTGTGTTAGAAAGTTGTAGGGTCAAGTCTTACTTCAGACTGGAGCACATAACCCAAACTGATGCTCCCAGTGCAGCACGGTCGGAGTGCAGCACGGTCAGATGTGCCCTCCAATGGATGAGAAGTTTAAGTGAGCCTTTATTTGCCATTGCAGATGGACGCTAAAGATTCCAGTATTGTTTCAAAGAAGGCTAGGGCAGTTCACCGGTCAACATTTATCCCTTGGCTGATATCAAAACACCAATTAGAAAGCAAATAAACAAGGTTATGAAATTGCTGTTAATCAACTCCTCAGGTTTCCAAATGTCTTGGTAATGCCAAAACAGCTTCAGTGAGATGAATTTAAATTGACCAAACATTCAAAATGTGACTGTTGAGGGGGTGAGGGTGGTCTGATTTGAACTGCCATTCTCTAGGATTATTAGCACATAATTAGCTATAACATTCGCCAAGTGGGAGAGGAACCAAATAGAATGGAAAAGGTTGATCACCAACATAAGTTATACCTTTATCAGCAAGCCAAGCTCTGAACTGAGACCTGGAAGCCCCTTTCATACACACTGGGATTGTAAAAATGATGGAATCGACTAAGAAATAGTTGTAGTGATGGGTGATTGTAAGGGTCTCTGAGTGATCTCCTGGACTTAACCCTATAACATTCAATGCTTAATAAAAACAGAAAGAACTGTGGATGCTGCAAAGTTCTGAGGAAGAGTCACTCGACTTGAAATGTTAACTCTGAATTCTGTCCACAGATGCTGCCAGACTGGCTAACCTTTTCCAGCAATTTCTATTTTTGTCTCCAATATCCAAAGCTTCTTTTCCTCATCAGGGAGATTTGCAGGAAATACCAATGCTAAATGATCAGCACTCTCCTCATACAGAATAAACATCGTTTTGCCTTTATTTCGGTATTTCTCGCACATTGTCCTGAAGAATGCAAGATGAATACCTTTGACAAAATGGCTTATTTCTTGTCAGCAATACTCCAAGTTCTGACCTAGTAAATGATTATACAGATGATATCCACAATTTCCGAACAAATTAACCTGATCACATTAGTGAATCGATTTAAATTGTCATGTTGCTATTTTTGGGAGCTTGCTTTGTGTAAATTGGCTGCCACGTTTCCAGTGTTGATATGACTACATTTCATGTTTTCTGGCCTGCAAAGTGCCTTGAATACCAAAAAGTATTGTAAAACTCTCTACTTCTTTCAGTTAGGTGGAAGATATCAGGGAGTCAGCTCCCCGTTGGTTTGGTGCATAAGAAAGTCCTCAGTACCTTATCCTCGATGTTAGGTGCGGTATTTTTCAAAATGCATTTAGTGGGTCATAGTCCCAACACACTTTTTTTTGGTTTTACTTACTCATGGGACGTGGGCATTTATTGCTCATCCCTAGTTGCCCCTTGAGAAAGTGGTGGTGATCTGTCTTCTTAAAATGCTGTAGCCCAAGCCCCCATAGTTGTTAGATCAGGTAGATTTCACAGATATGTTAAAGAGGTCAAACCAGCCTCATTTCTTCAGAGGGAACTTAAGATAAATATTTCAGTCCAGTTTGACCCTCAGTATCCCTTAAGGAGGGTATTCCAGGATTTCTACCCTGTGATGGTGATGTATTTCCAAGTCAGGATGGTGAATAGTTTGGATGAGAACTTGCAGCTGGTGATGTTCCCATGTATCTATTGCCCTTGTCCTTCTAGCTTTTCCCAAAGTATTGTTACTTGAAAATTGAATCTGTATAAACCAAATGCACTTTTGGGCTACGTTTTGTTTTTCCCTTCTGTTACTTCTCAGATATTTAGTAATGTGTACACATCAGAGGTCTGGAGTAGTGTGAATTTGGGACTGTTTGAGGTCAGCTCACACAGACAGGAGCCGGCCTTATCTGCTTATTAGGGAAAACAACTTTTCTATAATCTGCTCTTTGAGCCAAGCAGACGTGAAAGTTTAACTGTGGAAATAATAGCAAGTGGGGAATAGACAGGGTGATCAAGGCAACTTTACGGACACATTTTAACAGTTCACGCCAACCAAACTGTGTTTTTATGTAACAATAAATTGGCACACATGGGGAGGCGATGGCCGAGTGGTATTATTGCTGGACTGTTAATCCAGAGACTGAGGTAATGATCTGGGGGCCTGGGTTCGAACCCTGCCATGGCAGGAATTTGAATTAAATAAATATCTGGAATTAAGAATCTTAATGATGACCATGAATCCATTGTTGATTGTCAGAAAAAATCCATCTGGTTCACTAATGTCCTTCAGGGAAGGAAACTGCCATCCTTATCTGATCTGGGCCTACATGTGACTCCAAACCTACAGCAATGTGGTTGACTCTTAACTGCCCTTTGGGCAATTAGGGATGGGCACTAAATACAGCCTGGACAGCGACGCCCTCATCCCGTGAATGAATAGAGAAAATAAAGTAACAATAAATGACTGCATGTACCAGCCCTACAACCAGGCTGGCTCTTCAGTTAGCTGCAAGAATGTTTCTGTCATCTGGACAGCCTATTTCTTTCCAGTAACTGCAGCGTTAGGCACAACACCCATTCAAGGACATTTCACCAGATCCCTCCTGGCTGCTAGTGGTGGCTTTGTCTGTGGAAATACGAAAATAACACAAGCTGCTGGAGAACTCAACATTTTTGGGGAGAGAAAAGTGTTAATGTTTCGAGTTCAAAGACTCCTCTTCAGGACGGAGTTCCTGTCCACACAGATAGTGTCAGACCTGTGATTTTCTCGAGCATTTTCTGTTTTTATTCCTGAATTCCATCATCCGCAGTGTTTTAGCTTTGTCTGGGAGGAGTCTGCGTGGCTGGTGCTTGACTGACATCCATGATCACCAATTATGATTAGGTTGCCTGTGATTCACAGCAGATGGCCCAATGGTGGGATTAGATACACCACACGAGGTAATGTAGCTGAGGCAGCGGTCGATACACTGTCCGACAGCCCAGAGACAGCGTGTCCGGTAATGGCTACGCTGTGTCCGAAGGCCTAGAGAGAACGTGTCTGGTAGTGGCTACGCCGTATCTGACTGGCAACGGTTGCAGCGAATGGGTTTGTGAGGGAACCCAGTCTTCATGCCTTTGCCCTGTTCCCCCTTCCAACCCCATCTCTGTCCTGATTCCTCTTGTTCAGACATTGTACTCCAGGCTCATTGACAGCAGGGTGTGCCTGAGCTGACTCATTTCTGTGGGATTAAATGAACTGATTTTTCCATTTTTTTTTTTAGAGAAAGCTCTTTGGTGTTTCTTATTGTTTTTCTTCCTGTTCTATCTCAGATTTGCTCTGCACTGACCCTAGCTCCCTCTCCCTTTGGCTGTTTGTCCAGGGAAATGCCACCTCTAATCGCTCACCTTGCCCTTTCCAGGTCTTTAAAATGATACGAGGGTTTAATTTAAGGGGTCTGCTACAATGTTTCAAATGATATTTCTCCGGTCAGTATGGAAATCAGGGAATACTTCTTTACACACAGGGCGGTTGATATCAGAGATCTCTCTCTCTGTCTTCCCTCATTTCTTCCCCCACCCCCAAAAGTCAGTAGATGCTTAGGTAAGGATATAGATGAGAAACGGGTTAAATCAAGCTAGTTCTCAAAAAGGGTCACTAAACCCGAAATGTTGACATGGTTTCTCTCTCTGCAAATGCTGCCAGACCTGCTAAGTTTCTCCTAGCAATTTCTGTTTTTTGTTTTAAAGCAAGCTGGAATCCGTTCGGGGGTGAGTGGCTGTGCAATCTGACTCTCTATATATAAGATTACTAATGTGGAAAGGTTAGGTTCAGTCCTTAAATGAAGAAGTTGGTTGAAAATTCCTTTCTCACCCTCTGGTGTGATTGAAACCAGTTGAGAAAGTCAGGTAGACCATGTTCATTTCCTGGAATCTGGGGGTGGTGTACAGAGGTAGTTGTATACGTGCCTCCCCATCTCATATTCTTTGCGTAGTCACATTTGCAGATATGTGGATTAGCTGAAATGTGGGGAAACCAGTCAAGGATTTGGAGCAGTGGAAGGCACTGTGTGTGTCCTTTCCTCCCCTAAGTGGGGAAGGAGAATTGTCTGGGATGTATGAGGTGAGGGATTGAAGCATAGATATTCTGAAATAAAATGTGCACGTATTTGAGACTTTGCTATGACGAAAGTTGGAGAACCACCTGCTGGTGGGGAGTCTAGTTTTGTTTCCTTAAAGTTCAACTTCTAACTTTTTTTTTTATATATACATCTCTTCCTTTAGGATGAATTATCTCTTCCATACACTTGTTCTGCTGACTGCTGCTGAAATGACCAGAGCAGGTAAGGGGATTTGTGCTTTTGTTTACAAGGCTTTACAATCTGCCACTTCACCCAGTGTGCCTGATGGTTAACTGGGAGCTCTGGTGTACAGATGGAAGATCATTTCATGGAGAGGGATGAGCTGCAGTAGCAACGTAATCCAGAGGCCCAGCCTATTACTTTGGGAGCATACGTTCAAATCTAATCATGGCTGCTTCAGTTTATAAAATCTGGAATTGAAAGCTAGTCCCTGATGACCATGAAACCATTAAAACAAAAATAGCCCTTTAGGGAGGGAAATTTGTCATCCTTACCCATTCTCATCTACATGTGACTTCAAATTTGCAGCAGTATGGTTGGCTCATAACTGCCCTCTGCAATGGCTGAGGAAGCCCCTCAATTCAAGGACAATTAGGGATGAGCAATAAATGCTGACTCAGGCAGCAATGCCCACATTATATGAAGGAGAAAAAAAGCACAGATACAGTTTGTGATGTTGTGTACATGGTTAAATGGCAGCACCTTACAGACAATAGCACCCGAAAACATGGTTGGAAATACATTTTTTGGAAAGAAACGTGAAATGTTGGCAGGGGCTCAGGGAAAGAGAGGGGAACCAATAGGACAGCATAAGCACAATGGGCTAAATGGCCGCCTGTGCTGCACATTTGAGCATAAAATCTTTGCAGCACAGAAACAGGCCAGATGACCCATTTTGTCTATTCCAGTATTCACACTTGACACCAGTTTTACTCCATCTTATGCTGTCAACATAGCTTTAATCCTTTCTCCTTTTGTGTATCCAGATCGCTCTTCAATTTACCCATTCTATTCAGCCCAAACAATTCTTGTGGGAGGGACGTTTTTTCCGTGTTCTCTTCTGGGCCATGGACATTGCTGGATAATTTATTAATTGAATGTATTGCTCATTGCTGGCTTCCTTTGTGTCTACAATTGGAGGCTAACCTTGTATTTTTGTGAACCTTCCTTCACTTGTTCATTGCTCTGATCAGTGTTAGTTGCCATAGTCCACAGGCTTTTCTCTCATCAGAGAGAAATGATTGGTGATGGTTTATCCTGAGGATCACCATGCCTAAGGCAAAAGGAGAGGTTGAGAAGGACAGTCCTTCGTGGTGACTTCAGCCAGTCAGGGAATTGAACCCATGCTATTTGCACACTCAGTATCGCGAACCGGCCATTCAGTCAACTGAGTTAAATTAGATTAAATTTGTCTCTCATATTTTCCTGTCCTGGTCTGTACCAGGTTCTCTTATCTAAGTGCCAGTGAGTTTCAGAGAGACACGCAGCCCTGATCAAATAAATGCGCCTTCACTCCCCTGAGTAAATATATTTAACCCGTGCTTGTGTCATTTGATTTGTCTGAGAATAAAAAGCAAAGACAACTAAGCTTGTATCTGTGATCATGGTACAAGGTTCATTTTGTGTTAGACGCAATTCAAAGGAACTTCTCGATAACTAGAGGCAAATGTACTACACATCCAAGGTGTACCAATCCTGAAACACTCGGGTAGAATACCTGGTCTGTGTCAGGTTAGCAGAAATCTGGCAGGCATCCAGATTGTTACACCCGTGTGCAGCCCCGCCACTCCCCCAAAAAAACCAGCTTGGCTGACAATACTCAATCCATTTCTCCACAGATTTATTTCTGATGATGTGTTTTTCACTTTCTGGTTTGTTCTCTTTCAAGTTTCTGGTTGCGTAAAGTTTGGAACGGTTCTGAACATTGTTTCATCTGTGGAGAAAATCCTGATTTATAACCTTGAGTGTTTTTAGAGTTTACTATGAGAGGTGCACGCCAAGGGAGTGTGAGTGAAAACATTTTATATGACCCTGGTGGCTTAATCAGAGTGTTATTGGTTTCCTTTTTATCCCAGGCTGGACAGGGAAGGTAACCAGTTCAGTTCCTTACCCCAAATTATTGATCCACTCCAGCCAAATGGAAGGAGCTGCTTTGCAATAACCAGTACCTCCTCTCGGTCAGACATACACTGAATGTAGAAGAGCCTGTCCAAAGTGCTGAGAAAGTCACACACTGGGAATGAAAGGGGGAGTTTCTGATTCAAATACAAGACATGGAAAATGATAGAAATCTGTTTTAAAATAAAGGGAGAGACGGCCGGCAGTATGCAGCAATCAGATGGCATCTGTGGAGACAGAAGAACAGAGTTAATGTTGCAGCTAATAACCAGTTAGTTTTTGTTTGCCAGATATGCTCAAACTGTACCTGGGCTGAGAGCTCTTGGGAACTCGGGAGCAGAAAATGAGAGTGTGAGGTGCAACACATGTCTTCGGACCTAAGGCATGTAGATCCAACCATGAGGTGGAGAGCTCTGTTCTGGGCTCCTTGTTGGTTAGTATGGTATACCATGTGACTGTCCAGATAGTAGAACCTGAAACAGATGGCCTTTAGACTTCCATAGAAAATCGGATGAGGGTAGACCATTCAGCCCTTCGAGCCTACTGTGCCATTCAATGTAATCATGGCTGATTGTCCAACTTTGTTCCTGTTCCTGCTTTCTCCCTTTAGCCCTAAACCTGCCTCCTTGAAAACATTCAATGTTTTAGCCTCAACCGCTTCCTGTGGCAGAGAATTCCACTGGCTCTCTATTCTGGGTGAAGGAATCTCACCTCATCTCAGTCCTAAATGGCCTGCCTATATCCTTGGACTGTAACCCCAGGTTCTGAACTCATTGGCAGCGTTCCCTCTAATTTTCATCCATGCGTGGGCCTGTAAGTTTCATGTACAGCATTGACTTCAGGACCTGGAAGTCAATTCTGTGCTTGATGTTTCAGCACAGAACCCGCTGTCATTGGGAACATTCTTCCTGCATTTACCCTATCTAATCCTGTTTGAATTTTATCGGGGTTTCTCTGGGATTCCCCTCTCATCCTTTCAAAATCCAGTGATACGGTGCTAACCAATCCAGATTGTCTTCATATGGACTTGTTTCCAGCTCCTAACTCCTATATTGTGATGAAGGTTAATCAGCTAATATGTTGGTGAGAACAATGTAATTCCCACTCTGTTCTGCCCTTGCTGATCTGCCGAACATGTTTGCATGGTTGGGTATAAATGCCTTTGGAATCTCTAATTGGTCAGGCTGTGTGACCGGTCATTGCTGTACTGGAACATTTGCAACCTGCTTGTGTCAGATTCGTGAGGACTGATGGTCCAGCCCTCTGTCGTCAGCCAGACCACCTGAAGGACAAAGTGTGACTCACAGTTCAAACATATGGGAACAACAGCATGATCACACCCCATAAATTGGAACAGGAAGAGACCATTCATCTGGTGCAGCACATTCACCGCTGAGTCTGATTGTGGCTGATCTGTGTTTTGATTGCAACAGAAACAGAAATTACTGGAGAAACTCAGCAGGTCTGGTAGCAGCTTTCACCTTTATAGTTCTGAAGAAGGATCACTGAACTCTGTTAACTCTGTTTCTCTTTTGACAGATGCTGCTTAGTTTCTGCGATAGCAGTTTCTGTTTCTGTTTCCGATTTCTAGCATCAACATTTCTTTGTTTTATTTTGTGTTTTGACTACAGTTACCTGCCTTGGCTCTATATCCCTAAACACTCTCATCCAAGAAGCATCTATCAATCTCTGTTCTGAAACGTTCAATTGAACCGTATCCTTGATGCCGTTTTTTTTTAGGAGTCCAGACTTTCAATTTTTTTGTATGAAGAAGTGTTTTCTGACCTTAGCCTTGAATGGCCTAGCTCTAATCTTAATGTTCTGATCCCTACCAACTCAATTTTGCACTCCTCCCACCAGAGGAAACGGTTTCTCTTTATTGACCCTGAATGACTCCTCTCATCATGTTGAACATCTCAACAGCCTCCACCAACTGGTCATTGTGATAAAGCAGTAACAAATGACAGCAGCCACCAAGGCAAAACAGTGTGGGTGCTGAGTTCGTGGAACAAGACCATTGTACATTGATTATCAGACTGGTAGTTCTTTAGCGGAGACTTCTCTTGATTGTTGGGATCCCATGTTGTGTAGTTAATTCACCTCCCTGTACAACCCACCTCCTCAGTGGAGTCATTTCTCTGTACTCGCAGGCAAACATTTTGTTTCATATCCTCAAACAGAGCTTTCCCTTTCTGCTGACACAAGTTGTGCCTATATTATTAAACTGGTAGCCACCTGTAATGGAGAGGGATCAGTCCTGTGAACCACACCAGTCGCAATGAAATAATTTGCATTAATCGCTGAAATTAGTTGAATTGTTTCAACTTCTTATGCCAACAGGTTACATTGCGTGAGGTGTTGTAATGAGTGAAAAGTGTGTCTTAACCTGTTCTCTGAGATGATTAATTGAGAAATTATATAACTCTGATAAAACCGATAAAACTCTGATTACATTTAAGACTGAGATAGATAATCAAGAACCTATCAAGGAGATCAAGGGTTACGGGGAGAAAGCAGGAGAATGGGGTTGAGGAATTTATCACCCATGATTGAATGGCGAAGCAGACTCAATTGGCCGAATGGCCTACTTTCTGCTCCTATGTCTTATGGTCTTATAAGTTACTTTGAGAATATCAGCTACAAATTCTCCTCTAAGCTGCTCACCATTCTGACTTTGAAAAGTATTGCCATTCCCTCAGTGTCACTGGGTTAAAATCCTGGAATTCCCTCTCTAAGGGCATTGTGGATCTACCTACAGCACATGGACTGCAGCAGTTCAAGAAGTCAGCTCACCACCACCTTTTCAATGAGCAGCTAGTGGCAGGCAATAAATGCTGGTCTAGCCAGCGATGCCCACATCCATGAGTTAACATAAAAAGAATTCTGCGGAAATATTTCCCAGAAGAAAAGGAAGCGTAGAATTATTTCTCCCAGATGGAGATTGTGGGAAACTTTGTTAGCAAAACCTTAAAATAATTTTTATATTTCTTTGTTACTTGCCTCTTCCCCTTCTTGAGTTGAGCTTGTCATCATAGCCACAGGATAAACACAGACATTATTAAGTCATTATGGAGTAATTACTGGCCATGCAACTGATGGTAAACAGTTTTCCCACAAATTGAACTGGTTCACTGGATAGGATCAGATTAAGTGTAGTGGAAAGTACAAAGAAAGATGTCTACAAATAGTTTCATTTATTCGGCGAGACTGATCATGCTGAATAGGAGAGCAGCCTCGAGGAGCCTGAATGGCCTCCTCCAAATTTGTATGTTAGCATAAAACCCAAAATTGAGGATATGGGAGGAATGGGCTGTCTCGGTGTCTCAGAACATACAGCAAGATGCCCTGAAATTGGACGAAACTCCTGACTGACTTAAAAGAAGCCTCAGGGCAACTTCACACAGAGGTGGTGCCTCTATGGAATGAGCTGCCAGAAGAGGTGGTAGAGACGGGTACAATTACAACAATTAAAGGACATTTGGACAAGTATATGAATAGGAAAGGTTTAGAAAGATATGGACCAAATGTATGCAAGTGGGACTAGTTAAGTTTGGGATACCTAATTGCCATGGATAATTGGATCGAAGGGACTGTTCCCATGCTGTATGACTCTGACTCTATATCACTGGAAATGACAAACTGAAAACAGCCCTACTGATCCTACAAAGTTCTCACTGACATCTGGGGGCTCATGCCAAAATTGGGAGAGCCATCTCACAGACCAGTGAAGCAACAGCTTAATGTGATTATACTCACTGAATCATTCCTTATAGAGGATGTCCCACACACCATCTCTGGATATGTCCTGTTCCACTGAGGTGGCAGTACAGTGATATACAGTCGGGAAGAAGCTGCTTTACGAGTCTTCAACATTGGCTCTGGACCTTGTGAAGCCTCATGGCATCAGGTCAAACATGGGCAAGGAAACCTCCTGCTGATTACCCACGTACCATTCTCCCTCAGCTGATGAATTGGTACCCTTCTATGCAAGGGTACAAAATGTACTCTGGGTGGAGGATTTCAATCTCTATTACCAAGTTGCTTGGCAGCAGCACTACTGATCGGTTGGGTCAGTAAAGGACCTAGCAGCTAGATTGAATCAGTGGTAATTGGTGAGGGAACTGACAAGAGGGAAAATCATACTTTAACTCATCCACACTAATCTGCCAGCTACAGATGCATCTGTCCATGACAGTATTAGTAAGAGTGACCACCACACAGTCTTTGTGGAGATAAAGTCCTCCCTTCACATTGAGAATAACCTTCATGGTGTTGTGTGGCACTGTCACCATGCTAAATGGGACAGACTTTGAACAGATGTAGCAACTCAAGACTGGGAATCCATGAGGTGCCGTGGGCCATCTGCTGCAGCAGAACTGTATTCCAGCACAATCTGTAACCTCATGGCCTGGCATATCCCCCGCCCCTCTTCCACCCCCCAACCATTACCATCAAGCAAGGAAATCACCCTGGTTCAATGGAGAATGCAGGAGGGCATGCCAGGAGCAGCATTAGGCATACCTGAAATTCAGGTGACGACCTGGTGAAGCCACTGAACAGAACTACTAGCACACCAAACAGCATAAGCAGCAAGTGATAAGCAGAGCTAAGCGATTCCCACTACCAGCTGATCAGATCTAAGCTCTGCAGTCCTGTAACAACCGGTGGTGAATGGTGGTGAATAATTAAACAGCTCTCTGGAGGAAGTCTCCACAAATATCCCCATCCTCAGTGGTAGAGCCCAGCACACTACTGCGAAAAGTAAGGCCTGAAGCATTCACAACAATATCAAACCAGAAGTGCCATGTGGAACGTCCATCTTGGCCTTGTCCAGTGGTCCCCTGTATTACAGATGCAAGTTTTCAGCTAATTCAGTTCACTCCACATGATATCAAGAAACAGTTGAAGACTGGACACAACAAAGGCTATGGGCCCTGACAACATTCCGGCAGGAGGACTGAAAACTTGTGCTCCAGAATTGCTGCTCCCCTAGCCAAGCTGTTCCAGTACAGCTACAACACTGTCATCTCCTGACAATGCGAAAAGTTGCCCAGTTATGTCCTACACATAAAAAGCAGGACAAATCCAAACCAGCCAATTACCATCTACCAGTCTACTCTCAAACATCAGGAATGTGATGGAAGGTCTCATTGACAGTGCTATTAAACAGCACCTGCTCAGCAATAGCCTGCTCGGTAAAGCCCAGTTTGGATCCCACTAGGGCCACTCAGCTCTTAATTTCATTACTGCCTTGTTTCAAAATGGACAGGAGAGCTGAACTCCAAAGGTAAGGTGAGAGCAACAGCCTTTGACATCAAGGTCAGATTTGACTGAGTGTGGCATCAGGTAGCCCTAGGAAAACTGGAATCAATAGGAATCTGGCAAGCCCCCCCCCAATGGCTGGAATTGTATCTGACATACCTCCGCTCCAGGATATCTCTGCAGGAGCTCCTGAGGGGAGTGTCCTAGGCCCAGCCATCTTCAGCTACTTCATTAGCAACCTTTCCTCCATCATTAGGTGATCTCCATTCACAACTCCTCAGTTACTGTAGCAGTCCATGTCCAAATGCAGCAAGACTTGGACAGTATCCAGGCTTGGGATGACAATTGACACATAACATTGCTAGCAGTTATGTGGCGTGAAACACTATCTCCAAAAAGAGAGAATCCAACCATCACCCCTTGACATTCAACAGAATTAATATTACTCTGCCCCACGATCAACATCCTGGGAGTTATCATTGACCAGAAACTGAACCAGACTCAGCATATAAATCCTGTGGCTATAAGAGCAGGTTAGAGGCTAGTGATCCTGCAGCAAGTATCTCACATCCTGACTCTTCAAAAGCTGCCCATCTACAAGGGAAAGGTCTGGAGCATGATGGAATACTCCCCATTTGCCTAAATGACTGCAAGTCCAACAATACTCAAACGTGACACTATCCAGCAGCCCACTTGACTGGCATCACATTCACAAACATTCACTCCTTCGACCGACATTTAGCAGCTCTGTACTATCTACAAGATGCGCTGCAGAATTACACCAAGGATCCTCAGACAGCACCTTCCAAACCTGCAACCAATTCCATCTGGAAGGACAAGGAACTTCACCACCAGCAAGTTATGTCTCAGCCATTCACCATCCTGACTTAGAAATATATCACTGTTCCTTCAGGGTTGCTGGGTCAAAATCCTGGAATTGCCTTCTGATTGACATTGTGGTTCTTTCTACATCAAATGGACTGCTGCCTTGCAAGAAATCAGCCCACTACTACCTTCTCAAGGGGCAACGTCTCAAGTGATCATCTTCTGTGATATGGGATACATCAAGTGCCCACCAAAAATGTGCTTTTGTCACTGTCTGATTCTGAGCTTACTTTTGAACTTGCTGCTCTGACCAATCATGAGCATTTATTCTTTTTTCCTAACCTTACTCAAGTTTTATTGTGTGTCTTTGTTAAATCTGTTTGCACATTTTCCAAGGTTGATGAACATTCGCCTTGTTCGTTATTCCTGCAACTTCCAGGGAGTGGCCTGACTCTGGTGCCACTGTTTTCTGTGGACATACACGTGCAATTTTCCAATGCTATGCATGATTCCTAAATGTAATGAGCTTTGGCAACTTTTCAAGACTATTGCATCTGGAATGTCACCACCAATTTTTAAAATGTCCTGGGGTGTGGGAATATCTGGTTCCAGAAATTCCGAAGGAATTATGTAGAATGGTTGCAGCCCTCAAGGAAGCCATTCAGCCTGTCATGTCCATGCTGTTCCTGTGTAAATTTGATAGTCCCACTTCTCCCTAGTTAACATGCAACAAGTGTCGATAGTTCCTCTGTTTTACTTTGTATTATTTAAGCAAGTTATTTAAGGTTCTCTAGGTATAACTAGCTCTTTTAACAAGACTGCCATTTCTTTTATGTCCTCTGTCAAAGATCATTCTGATCTTGTCTGTGTCTGTTTCTTTTTTTGAGTGCATAAGTTACCATTTCTCGTACTCTTTCGCAAGCCTTTATTCAGCTATTTGTATTTTTTTTATAGTGATTTTTATGTTCAGTCGTTTTCTTTTTAACTCTCGAACTGTAACCCTATCTCTCCCAGTCTCCATGTCCTTGGATTTGTGTAAGCTGTTTATTTTCTCCCTGTGCTGACTCTGACCTTGTTTGTTGACCGGAGTTATTTAAAGGCATACAAGTGGAGCCTTTGGTGGTTGGTACCAAGCCAAGTAAAGCAGATTTCCTTCCCTAAAGGACATCAGTGAACAAGATGAGTTTTCATGGCAATCAACAGTGGTTACATGATCGGCCCGCGACCAGCTTTTAATTGCAAATGTCTCTATTGCATTCGAATTTATCCTGTCGCAGCAGATAGGTTTGAGCCCATGACCCTAGAATGTTGGCCTTTGGTTCTGGAGTACTCTGCCACCAGCCTTATTGTGGACAATTTAGTTCTTATCCTCACATTGCCACCTTTTTTACAAGTTTTAAAATATCAGTTTAAGACTCTTGATTCTCTTCAGTGGCAATGTCAATAATTTTATGGTTTCTGTTTGCAATGTTTCCCCTTGCAGTCACAGGTGGGAAGTGCATATTGAGTAACTGTAATAGTAGATTGTGAGGTGTTCAGAAATAGTCACTGAAGATTAGATCCATATGCTTAAAGAGATTGCTGACTGCAAATTATACAGCGGTGTAAATAGAAATTTATTCTGAGCACTGCATTCAAATTTTGTTTCCATGCAAAATAACATCGTTAAGATCAAGGGTAATTGTGACCTGCCAAGCACAGATGTAACTTAATCTCTCCCCGATACCCCCTCAGTGCAATCTGTAAAGAGCACTATTTAAAGTTAATTGCATTACCGTCAGTGACTTTCATTTGAGTATGGGTTGTCGTGCACTGGAGGGTAGATTTTCCACATGGGAAGTGAGTGACCATGTGTCTGCTGGTGTGTCCTACCATGCTGTCAGGAATGGAGCAGCTCCTGGAGAAAAAAATAGAAAAATATAGGTTGGAACTTCTCTTTATGTTGCATCTTTCACAATCCAGGAGGCAGAGATGTAGTGTTAAGACCATAAGAAATAGGACCAGGAGTAGGCCATTGAGGCAGCTCTGCCATTCAGTAGTATACTGCTGACCTGATGTTCCGCAAGACCGTATTCTTGCATTTTCCTCTTAACCCTTGATTCCTGGACTGTTCAAGAATCTATCCATCTCAGCCTTAAATATTTACCACAGGCTCAGGAAAGGTAATCTGCTGGCTAGCCTACACCCTACATCAGGTTTTTAGCAATGAGGATAAGTTTTCACTGTCAAATAGGTCAATTAAGCGTAGCGTCATATGGCACGGAAACAATCCCTTCAGCCCAAGTCATCCATGTTGACCAGGTTTCCTAAACTGAACTAATCTGATATGCCTGCCTTTGGCTCATATCTCTCTCAACCTTTCCTATAGATGTACCTGTCTAAATGCCTTTTAAATGTTGTAATTGTACCAGCTTCCAGGGCGAAAGTTGCCTCTCGGGTCCCTTTTAAATCTTTCCCCTCTCACCTTGAACTTATGCTATCTAGTTTCTCTCTCCCTTGTCCTTGGAAAAAGACCATGGCTATTCCCCTTTTCGTGCACCTCACGATTTTATAAACCTCTATAAGCTCACTCCTCAGCCTCCTACACTTCAGGGGAAAAAGGTCTCGCCACCCTCTCCTTATACTTTAAACCCTCCTGTCTCGGTAGTATACTTATAAATCATCTTTGCGTCCTTTCTGGTTTAATAACATCTTTCACCGGGTGACTGGAACTGTACACAGTATTCCGAATGTGGCCTTACCAATGTCTTATACACCCGTAACAAGTCCCAACTCCTGTACTCCGTGCTTTGACAGATGAAGGCAAGCATGCCAAATACCTTCTGTTTACCTGTAATGCCACTTTCAAGGAACTATGTATCTGCACACCTAGATCTGTCTGTTCGATAACACTCCCTAGGGCCCTACTGTTAACTGTGTAAATCGTGCCTTGAACAAAAATAGAAGTTGCTGGAAAAGCTCAGGAGGTCTAGCAGCATCTATGAAGAAAAGATCAGAGTTAACGTTTGAGGTCCAGTGATCCATTGGAACAGTTCTGAGGAAAGGTTACCAGGCCTGAAATGCTAACTCTGATTTTTTTTTTAGATGCTGCCATACCTTCTGAGCTTTTGCAGCAACTTCTGTTTTTGTTCCTGATTTACAGCATCCACAGTTCTTTCTGTTTTTATTAACTCTTGCCTTGGTTTGTCTTAGTAAAATGCAACACCTCTCATTTATCTAAATTAAACTCTGTCTGCTGTTTCTTGGCTCATTAGCCCAGCTGATCAAGATCCTGTTATAGTCTTAGATAACCATCTTCTGTCCACTATACCACCAATTTTTGTCATCAACAAACTTACTAACTATGCCATCTGTTTTCTCGTCCAGATCATTTATATAAATGACGAACAACAGAGGACCCAGCATCAATCTTTAGGCACACCACTGTTCACAGACCTCCAGTCTATCACCACCCTCTGTCTCCTGCCATCAAGCCAATGTTGTATCCAGTTAGCTAGCTCTCCCTGGATTTCGTGTGATCTGACCTTACTAACTAGTGTACCGTGTGGAACCTTGTTGAAGGCCTTGCTAAAGTCCATAGAGACAATGTTTCCTGCTCTGCCTCCATCTATGTTCTTGGTCACCTCTTCAAAACTCAAATCAAATTTGCGAGACACGATTTCCCATTAACAAAGCCATGCTGACTATCCCTAATCAGTCCTGGCGTTTCCAAATGCATGCAGATCCTAACTCTCAGAATTCCCTCCAACAACTTACCCACCACTGAGTTAAGGCTCGCTGGTCTGTAGTTCGCTGGCTTTTCCTTGTAGCCTTTCTTAAATAATGGCACAACATTAGCCCCCCTCCAGTTTTCCAACACCTCGCCCATGGCTGTAGATGTTATAAATATTTCTGCTAGGGGCTCTGCAATTTCTTCCCTAGCTTCCCAGTATAAGGCCTGTAAGAACCGGTTTATTTAATTAGCTTAACTAGATTAAGTAGCCACAGCCCTAGGAGAGATGGTTTAAAATTTCCTTAGGCCTGAAGGAAATAAAACACAACCCTTAAATGTCTGCCCTTCCTTTATCCACAGATCTAGGTTTTAAGAATGTACAAGATTAACATTTATACTCTTAAACTCCCGCATTATGCTTAACTCCTAGAAATTGCACACTCTTGCTGGTTGCACTCAGGAAGTAACTGCTGCCCTAACCAGTGACATTCACCTCCCCATAATTTTGTTTTAAATCTCAGGATACCTCACAGTGTTTCACAGCCAGTGTGAAGTGCTTTTGAAATGAGGTTGCATTTCTAATCGAAAGGAAATGCAGGTAGTTAATTTTCTCACAGCAGTTGCATATGAGCAGTCATGCTATCATGATCAGATGGTCTGTTTTGGGTGATGTTGCATGATGGTAAATATTGGTCCGATCACACTGCAAGGGGCTCCCTTGCTCTTCCCAAGCAAGCACATGGAGCTGGGTTTGACTTCCTGTCTTAAAGTTTGGTATCTCTGATAGTGTTGCAGTCCCTCACTAACGCCGTGGGAGTGCCGGCCTGGACTTTCTGCTCGAGTCTCTGCAATTACACCTGAGCCCTTGAATTTGAGAGTTGGCCGTGAGTCCTACTGCTTCATGGCAGGCACCTGTCCAGCCCTGTCTCAAACGGACAGCTTGCTACCCTGCTTGGTGTAGCAGTCATGCAGCTAAAGAATGAATGAACACAGTTTGTCAGGGATGCACAAGTTACAAGTAACGTTGGATAAGGGATAGAATTGCAATTTTATTCTGTAGTATATGATATAATTCACATGACAAATAGCCAGTACAGGCTGCCTAGCTTGTTTTGTTTCTCTTTTTTCCCTTTGTCTTTTCCTAAGGCTGTCCGTTGATCTTGGCATCGGCTTGTCTCTCGCTGGCTGAAGGTTGAGCTATTTGAGCAGCCTGAAGCACATTGGTGAACCCTCTGATTTTTAATAGAGTCCATCTGTCTGTGTGTCAGTGCTGGGAAATCAACAGTTCCATTTTCCATTCTTTGTTCACTCTCCCCACCATAATAGGCCTGCGAATAGCTGAGGAATGGGCTGCATCTAATAATTGAGAATAATATGAATAATTTTATTCCAGAAATGAATTGAAATCAATAAACCATGATACATGCCTCTATTCTGAACAGTTCCTGCATATTGTGTGCTCATGCTTTGTCTCTCTCTCACTTTTTTTTTGACCTACAGCTGATGGTAACAAAACCCAAGCAACCAGAACTCATAAATAACTTGTAAAAAGTGAATTAGATGCTGACACTTAGTTTAATGGAAGTTGTGAAGGATGTGGGGAGGAACAGCAGCAGAAGTACGTGGTTGTTTGGGAATTGGCACTGACCCAATGAGTAGAATGACCTTGTGTGGGTAAAATGCTATATTTTGCAAACAAGATAACCAGTGATTTCCTAATCAGCTGCTTTGCTTGATACCATGATCCTTGGCTCCAACTTTGGATGCTCTTAGCATTCCCCTTTTAACCAGTGTCACTGCTGGATGAGTCAGATTCTTTTGTTCCAAACCTTAGCTTGAAAGATGAGCGAGGAAGTGTCGTGCAGCAATAACGATTTGCATTTACATAGCAACTTTAATTGTAGTGCAACACTCTTGGACGTTCCATAGGATGGTAATCGAAAAATTGACATTGTCATGTAAGGGCTCATAGGGAAGGTGACTAAAGTCTCGGTTGGTTTAAATATCAGCATCTGTGCTGAGGCTCCCCTGACTTGCTCAGATTTTCAGTTTGGGAATTTGGGTGGACTTTCGGGAGAATCATTGTTTGAACCAAACTGAGAAAGAGGATCTTGTCTTTGAATGCCTTCTAGAGGTGGTCACACTTCAGTGTCCACTGCACTGTGTCTCAGAGCCTTGTGCTGCTTGGTGGAAGAATATGTAAAGGTAACGTAACCACAGTCATACAGGACTGCTCGAGAGGTGACTGATGGTGAGTTTAAGCTGAGGGTCACTGTGCCTTGGGAAGGCAGGACCTTCATGGCAACTTCAGCTGCTACTGGAGTTCAACCCATCTTGTTGGTTTCACTCTGCATCGTAAAGCAGCCATAGCAAACTGACCTCCTGCAAAATGTGCACTGACACAACTACCTGGATCATTGCCTATTGAACAACTTAGAACACAACAGCTCACCTTCTGATATTCCGAACCACTTGGAACGACAGGTAGCCAAGGTTCCTTGTACAGACTGGAATGCGGTTGGTTTTCAGAGGATAAGCGTGGGGGTTTGAGGTGAGGTCATGTGTAAGAGGTGAGGGCTGATGGTCACTGTTGGGGGTGGTGAAGATCGTTCCTGATGGTCTGCCAGTATTTGCAAGAGGACTCTACACTTCAGGCACAGGGCCTCCAAGGTTAGCCATGCAACAGTTTTTATTTACTCATAGAATGTGGGTGTCATTGGCTGGGCCCAGCATTTATTGCCCATCCCTAGATGCCCTTGAGAAGGTGGTGTGTGCTGCCTCCTGGAATGACTGCAGTCTGTTTGCTATAGGTTGACCCTAGGGGAGGAAGTTCCAGGATTTTGACTCAGCATCTGTGAAGGAACAGTGATATCCTTTCAAGTCAGGATGATGAGTGGCTTCATAAGAACATAAGAGCCAGGTGCAGGAGTAGGCCATCTGGACCTTCAAGTCCACTCTGCCATTCAGTAAGATCATGGCTGATCTTTTCATAGCCTCAGTTCCGCTTACACACCCTCTCAGCATAACCCTTAATTCCTTTACTATTCAAAAAATTGTCCATCTAAGCTTTAAAATCATTCAGTGAGGAAGCCTCAACTATTACATCTGTGCAGGCAATTCCACAGGTTCACAACACTTTGAGTGAAGAAGTTCCGCCTCAATTCAGTCCTAAATCTGCCTTACCTAAATTTGAAGCAATGCCCTTTTGTTTGTTCTAATTTCACCTGCCAGGGAAACAACCTTCCTGCTTCTATCTCACCTATTCCCTTCATAATTTTACGTGTTTGTATAAGATCCCCCTCCTCATGCTTCTAAATTCCAAAGAATATAATCGCAGTCTACTCAATCTCTCCTCATAAGCCAGCCCTCTCAACTCTGGAATCAACCTAGTGAATCTATTCTGCACCCCCTCCAGTGCCAGTACATCCTTTCTCAAGTAAGGAGACCAAAACTGCATGCATTACTCCAGGTTTGGCCTCACCAACACCCTATTCGGCTGCAGCATAATCTCCCTGCGTTTAAACTCAAATCTCTCTAGCAATGACGGACAAAATTCCATTTGCCTTCTTAATTACCTGGTGTACCTGCAAACCAACATTCTGCAATTCATGCATAAGGACACACAGGTCCCTCTGCACAGCAGTATACTGCAATTATGGGGCTGGATGAACACAGCAGGTCAAGCAGCATCTGACCTGCTGTGTTCATCCAGCCCCATGCTTGTTATCTCGGATTCTCCAGCATCTGCAGTACCTTTTATCTCTAGTATACTGCAATTTTTTACTTTTCAAACAATAGCCCTTTTCAGTCTTATTCCGACCAAATTGGATGACTTCACATTTATCAACATTGTACTCCATCTGCCAGACCTTTACCTACTCACTTAAACTATCTATATCCCTCTGCAAACTTTGACACGCTACAAATGGTTCCCAACTCCAAGTCATCTATGTAAATTGTAAACAATTACGGTCCCGACACTGACCCCTGCAGCACACCACTGGCCACTGATAGCCAACCAGAAAAGGATTCATTTATCCCCACTCTTGACTTTCTGTTCATTAACCAGTTCTTTATCCATGCTAATACATTGCCCTTAACACCTTTATCTTATGCAGCAGCGTCTGTGGAGCATCTGGTTGAATGCCTTTTGGAAATTCAGTTACACTACATCTACTGGGTCCCTGTTGTCCACTGCTCATATTGTCCCCGTAGAATTCCAGTAAGTGAGTTAAGCATGACCTGCCTTTCGTGAACCCATGCTGTGTCTACACAATGGGACAATTTCTACTTAGATGTCTTGCTATTTCTTCCTTGATGATAGTTTCAAGCATTGTCCCCACCACAGAAGTTAAGCTAACTGGCTTATAATTCCCCATCTTTTGTCTACCTCCTGTTTTAAACAGTACTGTCACATTGGCTGTTTTCCAATCTGTTGGAGCTGCCCAGAGTCCAGCAAATTTTGGAAAATTACCACGAGCACGTTTGCTATTTCTCTATCTCTTTTAGTACCCTGGGATGCATTCTATCAGGGCTTGGAGACTTGTCTACTTTTAGCTCCATTAGCTTGCCCAACACTCCCTCTTTCACGTTAATGATTGTGTCCTCACCAACCGTAGACTCCTTGTCATCAATTACTGGCATGTTATTTGTGTCCTCCACTGTGAAGACCGACACACAATACCTGTTCAATGCCTCAGCTATTTCCTTATTTCCCGTTATTAAATCTCCCTTCTTATCCTCTAAAGGACCAATGTTGACCTTAGCCACTCTTTTTTTTGTTTTATATATTTGTTTCAAGGGGAACTTGCAGGAGGTGGTGTTACCATGTACCTGCTGCCCTTGTCCTTCTAGGTTAAGGTGGTCATGGTTTGAAAGGTGCTGTGTGAGGATCTTTGAATTTTTGCAGGCCATCTTCTGATTGTGCGAACTGCTGCAACTGGGCATCGGTGGTGAAGTGAGTGGATGTTTGTGTTGGCACTAATCGAGTGAGGTGCTTTGTCCTGGATGGTGTCAGGTTTCTTGATCTGATCAAGCCCAAAGTCCCTGCCTAACCTTAAAAGTCTCAGTGGATCAGTTTTCCTACGTTTCGATACAAAGTAATGTTGCTTGAACCCAATCTTGAGAACAAAACATATCCATTGACACTTGGTTTTTCTTTTGCGTTGATAATTATCTCTCTTCACTCAGGGCCCACACTGGCCAAATTGGATCCTTCCACCTGCAGTGACATTCTGGCTATTTAATTTTGTGTACCAGGGCATTGTGGGTCAACCTACAGCAAGTGGACTGCAGCGGTCAAAGAAGACAGCTCACCACCACCACCACCACCTTCTCAGGGGGCAACTTGGGGCCACAAAAAACTGCTGGCCCAGCCAGAGTAGCTCACATCACACGTAAATTTTAAAAAAAAAACTGTTGTATCGCTAACCTTGGAATACCTTCTGCCTGAGGTGTAGAGTCCTCTTCTCGCACAGAGTGTCATTTTGTTAATGATTGTGTAAGCTCGAGTGGCCGAATGGCCTACTCGCACACCTTGTTTGTGTGCTTGAGGTGCAAATTTGCTATGATTGGAGAGAATGGTGGGCCAGTCCCAAGGGACTGAATGGCCACTTGCTGACGGTCCCGAGCATACTGTAAGGTATCAGGAGTTGAAGTTACAGCTGGTGCGTTGCCCACAGTGATGAGGGGAGGCAATGGCCTAGTGGTATTATCACTGGACTGTTAATCCAGAGACCCAGATAACATTCTGGGGACCGGGGTTTGAATCCTGCCACAGCAGATGGTGGAATTTGAATTCAATAAATATCTGGAATTAAGATTTTAATGATGACCATGAATCCATTGTCAATTGTTGGAAAAACCCATCTGGTTCACTAATGCCCTTTAGGGAAGGAAACTGCCAACCTTACCTGGTCTGGCCCACATGTGACTCCAGACCCACAGCAATGTGACTCTGAACTGACCTCTGGGCAATTAGGGATGGGCAATAAATGCTGCCTGGTCAGTGACACCCTCATCCCGTGAATGAATAAAGACTAATCATCCCTCTTGAATGTCTCAATCTACAGGTCATGTTAAAGTGAAGTGCAAAGAGGAGCAAATCACGGCCAAGGCTGGGGAAGATGACATCATCCAGTGCCGATTTTATTCCAGAAACAAGGCTGGCAGTGTGGCTTTCGTTTGGAAGAAGGAGGATGCTGCAGGGATTATCTACAATTACACAATGAGGCACAGCAGTCTGGAGGAGCAGGAGCCCAGCTACCGTGACAGAGTCGAGGTCTTTGACAATGAGATTCCGAAAGGGAACGTGTCTCTGAGATTGAGGAACGTGACTCTCTCTGACTCTGGTATCTACAAACTCTCCGTTGCCACCCGTTCCCAAAGCACTGAGACACAAGTCTTGCTCAGTATAAGAGGTAAGAATAGGCAACTCTCATCTCATTGACTAAAACAAAAATGGATTCATTGCTTCTTTCAGAAACTCTTGTACAGGTGTCAGTCTGATCATGATTGGAGAAAAGCAGTATTTAAACTTGGATACTAAAAGCATTTATTATACAGATATATATATATATTTTTAAAAATCAAAATTAAATCCTGTCCTGGGCTTTGTTTGTGTTCCTTCCCTCAATCTGCGCCCAGCATCTTTCCACAGCAGCTCAAGCGAGTCCAGGAAATCATCGTGTGTGGGATTGGGATCATGGCTTGAGACATTTGCTATTACTTGTGGTCGTATGTCAGAGCTCTAACACAATGTGCCACATTGCTGCCTCCTTATTCATCAGTGCTTTTTAAAAGCAGAAGGGATCTGGAGAGGAGTACTTTCAATGGAAGTACTGCTGCTCCCATCTGGACAAGGTAATTTAAAACGTGTATGATGCCTCTGCCTTGGAATGCATTGTCTGTCATCTCGTTGGGCTGATAAAAGTAACGTATGAACCGTAATCGTCTCATTGTTGTTATACAGTGCACATTTGATCTACTAAATGTTATTGGTCCCTGGGTGATGACTCCTCTACGGGTGGAGTTTTTAGAAATTATAATTATTATTACTCTCTTTCGTGCAGTGGAGGGGTTTCTGGCAAGGTGGATTTCTGTTTTCCATCTCCCTGGTTGCCCGAAGATTGGGCAGACAACTACCCTCTGAAGTGAGCCAGTTGAGGATCAGTCATGTTGAAGTCCCTTGCACACCTGGATTTCTTTCCTGGAAGGGTAATTGAAGAATGGGACCTCTGATTTCGGATTAGTTAGGATTTGGGCAGTGCAGTTTTCTAAGTGCTCAGATTTATGGAGATTGCGGGTCTGACCAGAATAGTCTCAAACAAGTTGTACCTGGACATAACACAACCATGGGCCAGTTTCCCCAGCAAATGGGCTGAGTTGTGTGGTAACTGCATAGTTCACAAGTGATCGCGTCTACCCCTGTTCAACAGAGAGAGTGTAAGTTGATTACATAACTTGAAGGGCTCTGCACATTAAGCTAGGGACAAGACAAGGAGCTATGCGGCCTTCAATTTCCACATAAAAGTCATTCTGCATCACACTCTGGCCATGTAGCCAATTGAACTGAAGTGTGGAGATGGTTTATACTATGCAGGAGCAGAAGTAGGCATCTTGGGTCTTCTTAAGGGATTTCAGGTGAGCAGCTCAGGTTAGGGTCATATCTGTGCAGCTTACACATCCTGACTTTTTGCTTTGTAATAATCGTGTCCAATGGAATTATGTTTCAAGTCTTTCCCAGTCACTGAGGATATAGACCAGCAGTTCTTGTGAATCTGTCTCCTTTTATGGCCTGGGATACTGATCATAGGCTCCAAGATAGGGTAGTGTTATGGACCAGACCAGACCGCCTCAAAATATATTAAGAAGGTAGCCTAGACCCTAACCTTTTCTTACTTTAAAGGTAAAACATTAGGTGTGGTGTTCCAGATACAATTCGGCTTCTTGAACTACTTGACATTAAGCAAAACACAATTTATTCAAATGCTGTAGTTAAAATACACCAAAAGAAAGAGGAATTCAGGATAACTTGACTCTATTGGAAAACTTAACCGAATACCAGGTACACTAACTATTACTAATTAACTATTCCAATATAGTAACATCCCATAAACACACCTTTTTGGCAAAAAGGCAAATTTAGCAAACAGATCTGTCTCGTGCAATCCAGCAGCCCAGGAAGAGAACACCCTGCTTTTGGCTGTGATTGAGAAAGGGAAAAATAGCTTCCACTTCAAGACTTGAACAGCAACTGCCACTGAAAGCTAAAAATCCTGGTACTGTGGGTGGGAGCATGATCACACCAACTCAGGGTGCTTCTATTGTTCGAAATTTCTTAAAAATAAACTCCAAGCTTCACAAGTTTCTTATTCAGCGTGCGGATGTACCTACTAGAGAAGGTGCAAAACTTGACCTACTCATGGGAAATAAGGCAGGGCAGGTGACTGAAGTGATAGTGGGGGAGCATATTTTGGAGCCAGTGACCATAATTCTACTAGTTTTAAAATAGTGATGGTAAAGGATAGACCGGATCTAAAAATTAAAGTGCTAAATTGAAGGAAGGTCAATTTTGAAGGTATTAGGCAAGAACTATCAAAAGTTGATTGGGGGCAGATGTTCGCAGGTAAAAGAATGGTTGGAATATGGGAAGCCTTCACAAATGAGATAACAAGAGTCCAGAGACAGTATGGTCCCATTAGGGTGAAGGGCAAGGCTGGTAGGTGTGGGGAATGCTGGCTGACTAGAGAAATTGAGGTTTTGGTCAAGAAAAAGAAGGAAATATATGTCAGGTATAGACAGCAGGGATCGAGTGAATTCCCAGAAGAGTATAAAGGCAGTAGGAGTATACTTAAGAGGGAAATCAGGAGGATAAAAAGGGGGGCATGAAATAGTTTTGGCAAATAGATTTAAGGAGAATCCAAAGGGATTCTATAAATACATTAAGGACAAAAGAGTACCTGGGGGGAAAAAAGAGCCCCTTAAAGATCAGCAAGGCTGCCTATGTGTGGAACCCAGGAGATGGGTGAGATACTAAACTAGCATTTTGCATCATTGTTTACTGTGGAGAAGGATCTGGAACGTCGAGATCGGGGGGAAATAAGTAGCAATAACTTGAAAAATGTCCATGTTACAGAAGAGGAGTTGCTGAACGTCTTAAAATGCATAAGGGTGTACGCTGGAATGTTTTTGAAAAGATTTGTAGCTTGGGTTGTGGGTGAGGTTATTGACTTGCTCACCGAGCTGGTTTGTTTTCGTTCAGACGTTTCATCGCCATGCTAGGTAACGTCATCAGTGAGGCCTCTGATGAAGCGATGTTGTTCTACTCTGCTTGGAACTTATACTGTCTGGTCTGTTATGGTGAATTGTGTCATTTCCAGTTTTGTTCTGTATGGGTTTGTATATGGGGTCCAATTCTATGTTTGTTGATTTGCATTATGGGTTGAGAACCATGCTTCTAGGAATTTCCTTACCAACAGATGGCGATAGACCCAACACTGCAGCTAGGAAATAGGAGAACCCAGACACTGAAGAGACGAAAAGGTGCAGGACAGATAAACAAGATGGACTACATGTGAATGAAACCAGAAGGCACAAACACCTCTCCCCACCGCCCCCCCTCCGCTTCTACATACTCCCTAAAATACACAAACCAGACATCCCCCTCAAACGCATTGTCTCCCTACTGGGCACACCTTCACACAGTCTGGCCGAGGACCGACAACAGAGACTGAAACACCTTGTCGATGGATCACTCCATTCCATCCACTCAACCCAAGAATTCCTCAATACCCTAAAGAAAATAAAAATCGGCGACAACGAGATAATGGTCTCCTTTGACGTCATAGCTCTAAACACATCATTCGACATCCCACTAGCCAAAGGAAACAGTAGCCATATTACTAGACAAAGCAACAATGCAGACCAGCAGCTCCATCAGCAATGACAACATAGTTAAATGACTAGACTTGTGCCTCACCACACGCTTCGTCTTTAATGGCCAACCATACAAACAGGTCAATGGCACACCCATGGGGTCACCCATCTGAGGATTCATTGCAGAGGCAGTCACACAAAGATTAGAACACACTAGCCTCCCCCTTATTCAACCTAAACTGTGGATCCAGTACACGGATGACACATTGGTCATCATTAAACGCACCAAACTAGAAGAGACCCACCACCTCATCATAGACGTATTCGTAGAACATAGAACAATACAGCGCAGAACAGGCCCTTCGGCCCTCGATGTTGCGCCGCCCTGTGAACTAATCTAAGCCCATCCCCCTACACTATCCCATCATCATCCATATGCTTATCCAAGGACTGTTTAAATGCTCCTAATGTGGCTGAGTTAACTACATTGGCAGGCAGGGCATTCCACGCCCTTAGCACTCTCTGAGTAAAGAACCTGCCTCTGACATCTGTCTTAAATCTGTCACCCCTCAATTTGCAGCTATGCCCCCTCGTACTAGCCGACGTCATCATCCGAGGAAAAAGACTCTCACCGTCCACCCTATCTAATCCTCTGATCGTTTTGTAGGTCTCTATTAAATCCCCTCTTAGCCTTCTTCTCTCCAATGAGAACAGACCCAAGTCCCTCAGTCTTTCCTCATAAGACCTTCGCTCCAGACCGGGCAACATCCTGGTAAATCTCCTCTGCACCTTTTCCAATGCTTCCACATCCTTCCTGTAATGGGGCGACCAGAACTGTACTCAATATTCCAAGTGAGGCCGCACTAGAGTTTTGTACAGTTGCAGCATGACATCACGGCTCCGGAACTCAATCCCTCTACCAATGAAACCTAGCACACCGTATGCCTTCTTAACAGCACTATCAACCTGGGTGGCAACTTTCAGGGATCTATGTACCTGGACACCCAAGATCCCTCTGCACATCCACACGACCAAGAATCTTTCCATTGACCCAGTATTCTGCCTTCCTGTTATTCTTCCCAAAGTGCATCACCTCACATTTATCTGCATTGAACTCCATTTACCACCTTTCGGCCCAATTCTGCAGTTTATCCAAGTCTCCCTGCAACCTGCAACATTCTTCCACACTGTCCACCACTCCACCGACTTTAGTGTCATCTGCAAACTTACTAACCCATCCACGTATGTCTGCGTCCAAGTCATTTATAAAAATGACAAACAGCAGTGGTCCCAAAACAGATCCTTGTGGCACACCACTAGTAACCGGACTCCAGGCTGAATATTTTCCATCAACCACCACTCTTTGCCCTCTTTCAGAAAGCCAGTTTCTAATCCAAACTGCTAAATCTCCCTCCCTAAATCTCCCTAATTCGCCAGGATTAAATTCACAAGGGAAGAAGAAAACAACAATCCGCTTCCATTTCTGGACATCAGAGTTGAACATATGACCAAAGGGGAGTTCCAAAGCTGAGTATGCAGAAGAGCAACCCACACTGAACAACTCCTCAACTTCCGCAGCAACCACCCCAACGTCCACAAACAAAGCTGTATTAGGACACTATTTAAACGGGCCACCACTCACTGCAACACGCCAGAACTGCGCAAGAAAGAGGAAGAGCACCTGTACCAAATCTTCGCTACGAACGGATATCCTGCAACTTCGTCCGCAGGTGCCTTACTAAATAGACAACAACAGGAGGACACAGTACACCCTAACACACTGGCCACACTGCCTTACATCAAGAACGTATCAGAACTGCCAGCAAGTCTCCTAAGACCACTAGGAATTAAGGTGGCCCACAAGCCCACAGCCAGTCTTTGACAAACAATCTCAAGGATTAAAGACCCCATTCCCACAACATGCAGAACCAACATGGTTTACAAAATACCATGCGACGATTGCCACAAACATGACATCGGACAGACAGGAAGGAAACTAGCCATCAGAATACACAAAACATCAGCTAGCAGCAAAACGACACAACGAACTTTCCCTAATATCATACATTCGGACAGTGAAGGCCAACAGTTTAACTGGGACACTGTAACCATAGTAGCCCAAGCCAAACAGAGACACGGACGGGAATTCCGCGAGGCATGGTTCTCAACCGATAACGCAATCAATAAACATTTAGAATTGAACCCATATACAAACCCATACAAAACAAAACCAGGAATGATACAACTCACCGTAACAGACCGGACAATATAAATCCCAAGCGGAGTAAAACAACATTGCTTCATAGGAAGCCTCGCTGATGATGTTACCTAGCATGGTGACGAAATGTCTGAACGGAAACAAGCCAACTCGGCGTGTATGCGTGAACTCTGGGAAGCTAGGGAAGAGATTGTTGGGTCCCTTACTGAGATATTTGTATCATTGACAGCCAGAGGTGAGGTGCCAGAAGACTGGAGGTTGGCTAATGTGGTGCCACTATTTCAGAAAGGTGGTAAGGAAAAGCCAGGGAGCTATAGCTCAGTGAGCCTGATGTCAGTGGTGGGCAAGTTAGAACATAGAACGTTACAGCGCAGTACAGGCCCTTCGGCCCTCGATGTTGCGCCGACCTATGAAACCAATCTGAAGTCCATCTAACCTACAGTATTCCATTATCATCCATATGTTTATCCAATGACCATTTAAATGCCCTTAAAGTTGGCGAGTCTACACCTGCTGCAGGCAAGGCATTCCATGCCCTTACTACTCTCTGAGTAAAGAATCTACCTGTGACATCTGTCCTATATCTATCGCCCCTCAATTTAAAGCTATGTCTCCTCATGCTAGCCATCACCATCCAAGGAAAAAGGCTGCCACAGTCCACCCTATCTAATCCTCTGATCATCTTGTATGTCTCTATGAAGTCACCTCTTAACCTTCTTCTCTCTAACGAAAACAGCCTCAAGTCCCTCAGCCTTTCCTCATAAGACCTTCCCTCCATACCAGGCAACATCCTGGTAAATCTCCTCTGCACCCTTTCCAATGCTTCCACATCCTTCCTATCATGTGGTGACCAGAACTGTACGCAATACTCCAAGCGCGGCCACACCAGAGTTTTGTACAGCTGCAACATGACCTCACGGCTCCGAAACTCAGTCCCTCTACCAATAAAACCTAACACACAGTACGCCTTCTTAACAACCCTATCGACCTGGGTGGCAACATTCAGGGATCTATGCACATGGACACCGAGATCTCTCTGCTTGCCCACACTACCAAGAATCTTACCGTTAGCCCAGTACTGTGTATTCCTGTTACTCCTTCCAAAGTGAATCGCTTCACACTTTTCCGCATTAAACTCCATTTGCCACCTCTCAGCCCAGCTCTGCTGTTCAAGGGAAGTTGTTCAAGGGAATCCTGAAGGATGAGCTATACATCTATTTAGAAAGCCAAGGATTGATTAGGGATAGTCAACATGGCTTTGTGCATGGAAAATCGTGTGTTACTAGCTTGATTGAGTTTTTTGAAGAAGTAATGAAGAAGTTGATGAGGGCAGAGTGGTGGATATGTTCTGTATGGACTTCAGTAAGGCATTTGACAAGGTTCTTCATGGTATATTGGTTAACAAAGTTAGATCACACAAAATGCAGGGAGAAGTAGCTATTTGGATACAGAACTGGCTCGAAGTTCAAAGACAGAAGGTGGTGGTGGGGGTTGCTTCTCAGACTGGAGGCCTGTGACCAGCGGTGTACCACAAGGATTGATGCTAGGTCCACTGCTTTTTGTCATTTTAGATATGATTTGCATGTGAACATGGGACTTATGGTTAGTAAGTTTGCAGATGACACTATAAAATTGGAGATGTGGTTGACAGTTAAGAAGGTTACTTCAGAGTACAGTGGAATCTTGTTAGGGGGGCCAATGGGCCAGGGAGTGGCAGGTGGAGTTTAAATTAGATAAATTAAGTGCTGCATTTTGGAAAGGCAAATCAGGGCAGAATGTATACACTTAATGGTAAGGTCCTGGGGCGTGGTGCTGAACAAAGAGACCTTGGAGTGCAAGTGAAACTTGAAAGTAGGGTCTCGGGTAGACAAGATAGTGAAGAAGGCTTTTGGTACGCTTGCCTTTATTGTTCACTGTATTGAGTTGGGAGGTCACGTTGTGGCTGTACAGGACGTTTGGTTCAGCCACTTTTGCAGTATTGCGTGAAGTTCTGGTCTCCCTGCCATAGGAAGGATGTTGTGAAACTAGAAAAGGTTCAGAAAAGATTTACGAGGATGTTGCCAGGGTTGGAGGGTTTGAGCTACAGGGAGATGCTGAATAGGCTGGGGCTGTTTTCCCTGGAGAGTCGGAGGCTGAGGGGGTGACTGTCTAGACATTTATAAAATCATGAGGGGCATGGCTAGGATAAATAGACCAGGTGCTTTTCCCAGGGTGTGGTAGTCCAAAAGTAGAGGATATAGGTTTGAGGTGACAGGGGAAAGATATAAAAGGGACCTAAGGGGCAACTTCTTCATGTAGAGGGTGGTGCGTGTATGGGATGAGAGAAGGTGGTGGAGGCTGGTATGATTACACTTAAAAGGCATTTGGATGGGTATGCGTATGGGAAGGGTTTTACTGGCAGATGGGACTCGATTTTATGTAGAATATCTGGTCAGCATGGACGAGTTGGACCAAACGGTCTGTTTCCGTGCTGTATGTCTCTCAAGTTGTTCATTTTCTCGTAGACTGTTCGGTACGTGTCCTCCAAGCGCTGTCTTGAATAAACCAGCACAAAATACCCCTTTTAAAGCCGGAGCATCCTCACAGGAGACATATTTGCTGAGTGCCATTTAGTTACCTGGACGCACTGAGCTTCTGCAGTCAATTTTCAGAGCTGGATAGGGTGTGGAGTTGAGATACACACTGTGGTCTTAATGAGATAGCTGAATAACTCCTTGTCAGGGGATAGTTTCTGAGTCCCTTTGGAGCCAAATGAGAGAGAGAGAGAGAATTTACACAGCATCTTTTATTATGAACAAAGCAGTTTGCAGAATAATGAGAGATTTTTTGAGTTGTAGTGGTTGTTGTCACGTAGCATGTGCAGCAGGCAGTTGACACTCAGCAAGGTCCCACAAGTAGCATTTGATAACCTTGTCATGTCCTGGCCAAGACACCCAAGAAGAGTTTCCCACCAGCTTTTGAGAATAGTGGCTGTGGGATTTCCATAACCCCAACTGAGGGGGCAGGTCGGACATGGGTTTTATTCCTTATTTGAAAGGCAGATCCTCCAACAGTGTAGCACTACCTCAGTGTTGCACTGGGAGTGTTGTCTCAGTTTAGTGCTCAGGTCTCTGAAGTGGAGCCTCCAAAGTTACGACATTCTGACAGTGAGGTGAGAATGCTGCTCACTTGGATATGGCTGGAAGATACAAGCCACCCTTTGCAATGAGAATTTCTTTAAAACCCCTCATGTTTCTTAACAAATTCAATTAATCAGGTGACTGATGATGGTGAAGTTCTGGAGCTGGAGGGTTTGAACACTGCGTGAAGCTTCTGCCATCTGCCAAGCAGTATAAGTAAAGTTCTGGGGCAGCTTTGGAGAGGTTGTTTCCTCAAGCGGGAGAGTCTGGTACTCTGGTGCTAGACCGGAGGGTAAAGTTTCAGAATAAGGGGTCGTCCATTTCTAGACAGAGGTAAGGGATTTCTTCTCTGAGGGTAGTGAATCTGTGCAATTCTTTACTGCAGAAAACTGTAGAGGCTGCGTTGTTAAAAATGTATCGCAGCCTTGAATATACTTAAATCAGTAGGGGATCAGGGGTTATAGGGAAAAGGCAGGAAAATGGAAGGAGTATCAGGTCAACTATGATCTCATTGAATGATGTAATAGACTCGATGGGCTAAATGGTCTACTTCTGCTCCTACTTCTTATGGTCCCACACTTATGGTTTTGGGCCGCCGTGGTGGCTCAGTGGGTAGCACCACTGCTTCACAGCGCCAGGGACTTGGGTTCGATTCCACCCTCGTGTCTGTGCGGGTTTCTGCCATTTGTTCTGGTTTCATCCCGTACCCAAGGATGTTAGGGTGGTTAGGTTAGGGTGGATTGGCCATGCTAAATTGCTCATAATGTCCAGGGATGTGCAGGTTAGGTGGATTAGCCATAGATATGCAGGTTTAGAGGGATAGGGTAGGGGAGTGGGTCTGGATGGAATGCTCCTTGGAGGATTGCTATGGACATGATGGGCTGAATGACCTGCTTCCACACTGAAGGGATTCTGTGGGGACCATTATGGCGACTGGATTGTTAAAGGTGCAAGTGAGTGGTGGGAAATTGCCTGCTTCTTGTCAGTTTTGCAGTGCAGTCAGTCTAGGGAATAATAGAAAAATAATCAGAATTACAGAAGGAATTTATTTCCCTTTAGGTTTTTAACTGTGATTTGTACTGGAGCAAAGATAGCTGTCTGCTCCAGGTCATCTCCACACTGATTCCTAGCTTTCTTACTTGGGAGATGAGAGTTGTCCCTGAGCCATGGCTGTAAGATTCAAAGGGCCCAATGAAGAGGGTGGGTCCTGGCAAAAGATTGTGTTGAACAACGCGCGGAAATCTTGATATCAAGTATTTTTTTTAGCTGGACATTGCTGGAAAGTACAGCAACCGGGTTCTCACTTCTGAACTTTTCATTTGCTGCCGCAGACTACCTGATGTTATAAAACCTCTTGGAATTTAATTTGGCCACAAGATCAGCCAAATATGTGGTGGCGTGTATCAGAAACATTGAGAGAATAAAGACATTGTTTACTGAAGAATATTGAACTTTAATTAACCCATCTGCCAGAGTCACTGTCTTTTATATGCATGTGAATTATGTTGAATTGTACAGCACAGGAAGATGCTATTCCTCCCATTGGAACTAGCTCTGACTCTTTGAAAATTGACCCTCCAATTGGTCCTACTGACCTGCTTAATTGCCCATATCTCTGCAAATCTTCCTTTTGTGTATTTATCCAGTTGCTTACTGCCTGTAATCATAGGATCTGCTTCCACTGCCCTTTCAAGCAGCACATTCTGAATCATAATGATGTGCTACAATTAAGAAAAAGTTCTCCTTTTCAATTTGTTCCCAATTATCCTAACTCTGGCCTCTGATCCTTTTGCCTTCAGAAGCAGTAGCTCCTTCACAACAAACCCTTAAGTTTGAGAATCCGTGTCAGTTTCCCCACCCTGCCTTGGTCTTCTCCATTCAAAGGAAAAAACCCCTATCTTCTCCACATACAAAGCTGGAGTGTGTCATCTGTGGAATATCAACAGAAAATGCTTGAGATGCTCAGCAGATCTGGCAGCATCTTTGGAAAGAGGAAAACGGAGTTAACGTTTTGAGCCCAGTATGGCATTTCTTCAGAACCCACACTGAACTCTGAACGTTAGCTCTGGACCTCTCTTCGCTGACGCTGATAGACCTGCTGAGTTTCTCCAGCCCATCGTTTTTATTCCAGATTTTCAGCATCTGCAGAATTTTGTGTTTATTTGTGTCAACTGTGGTCTCTTTTTAAGTAAATCTCCTCTACACCTCGTTCACAGTCTTTTTTATGCTTCCTTGAGATTAATTGCCTGAATTGGACACATGATCCTAGTTGATGCCTAACTGTTATTTTTTGAAGGTTAACCATAATTTCCTTTCTTTTGTCCCTGTTCGTAAAGCCCAGGATCACATGGCACGCCAACTTGTTGTTAAAGGCAGTTACTGAAGCCAGTTCAACTTCAACAAGAGTCTGCTTCCATCCCCTTCTCTTCTGGCCTTCCCTGCCCTATTCCCACCTCATAAGTGTAACCATAAAGAGGGTCATCGATTCTCAAGCAGTTGTCCTGTGAGAGCCCCAGTGGACAGCAGTGTTGGTGTTTTAAAGAGGACTCAATGAGGTAAGGTTTCATCTGCCTTGCTGACTCAGTTCAGATTGTTTGCTTTTTGCTTTGCAGCTCTTGGCACGCAGCCTGTCATTCATTCACCTTCCGATGACCTGGGTCTATTGGTGCTGGTCTGCGAGTCCTCAGGGTGGTACCCGGCTCCTAGCGTGACCTGGGAAAATGGACTAGGCGAGAATCTGACCAGCTACTCGCACACACAGCTAACTAACTGCACGGGTGGCAGTGTCTGTGTGAAGAGCACGCTAGAAATGGATAACTGGCCCACTGGCAACTACACATGCACGATGTGGGACCAGGAGTTGGATGAGGGATTGTCGTCTACTTTCACGCTGAGTGAGTATGGCAAATGATATTGCAGTAAAAGTGTGTGAAATTGGTAACGTCGGTGAAACTGTTCAACGCAGCCTGAAAAATTAAATCCAGCTTTTATTCAGTGGATTGCTCTATTCTGATTTTTCATAGCCTGTTCTGGGGGTCTGTTCTCAAAGCTTGTAAGACAGTTGGTAATAATGATGGGCAAGGATAAGAATTTTATTTTACACTGAGTTATGATGACCTAGAATGCACTAGAATACACAAGTGGAGGGGGCAAAGTGAATTGGATAAATACTTGAAAAGGAAGCGTTCCCAAGTCTAGGGAGAGAGAATGGAGGAGTGGGACCAATTGGACAGCACTTTCAAAGAGCTAGCACAGATGAAATGGGCGGACTGGCCTTCTATGGTCTGTCTTTCTGCCAATAAAACATTTTCTATTGGAAGTCATTCATAAAACCATAAAATACAAGAGCAGAATTAGGCCATTCGGCCCATTGAGCCTGCTTCGCCTTTCGATCACAGCTTGATATGTTTCTCAATCCCATTCGCCAGCCTTCTCCCTGTAAACTTTGACCCCCTTAATCAAGAACCTACTTATCTCTGTCTTAAAGACACTAAATGACTTGGCCTCCACAGCCCTCTGCAGCAGTGAGTTCCACAGATTAACCAGCCTGTGGCTGAAGAAATTTGTCCACATTGCAGTTCTAAAGGTTCATCCCTTCACTCTGATGCTGTGCCCCAGGTCCTAGTCTCATTGTTCATTTGGCTGTCTTTAGTATGAATTGGTCACTTTGGAATGGTGTCTGGAGTATACCTAGCTTCCAACAGTAACTGTAATCTTAGTTACTGAGAATGGAAGTTGAATTAAACTATCATTGCTTAGAGCAACTGTATCATTTGGAACCGGCAGTGATGTTTCAATGAGTTGGAAGCCAGAGATGTGATGAAAGAAATTGACCCCAATCTCCCCCACTCCAGCGCTCTGTGGTGAGACTTCTTCACAATTCCTGCCCTGCTTCGCTTCAGCCACTTGAAAAGCCTCTGTGCCCGTCTGTTGGGGGGAGTCGGGGAGGGCAGCAACCACTATCAGCAAAGAATGACATTGACCAAATTTCTGTACATGACTCTAAGAGACGAGGAAGCACTTCAGGAAAGTGGAAGGCAGAGCCAAGAGGGAATTTCCAGAGGTTAAACCCTAAGCAGTTTGAAAGCTTAGCCAACAATGCAGGTGCAATTAAACTCAAGGATGCACAAGATGGCAGCGAACATTGTTGTAGCCCTGATCGAGATCACAAGAAGGAACGAGGGCCTTGGAGGCATTTCAGAACAAGGTTGAGAATCCTTGTTCCTGAGATTCAGCAGAATAGATAGTTGTTGATTTAAGAGGTAAATGTTTTAAATGCGATAGTCAGAAAGCATCTCCGAGTTTCTTGCGTTGCGGGACTGAGAGAATATGTGAATGTCACATCAATGTCTGAATGTTTTGCAGTTCACAGGGTATCATTGGGTACAGTCATCGGTGCGACTGGTGCGAGTGTTTGTGCTTTCGTTCTGATTGTCGCTGTCTGTTGGAGTTGGTGGTAACAAAAAAGTGATATGATTGGGATTTTGTGGTAAGTATCTGAGACACACACACCCTTCCCCTTCACTGCTGTGGAAACTGAAAAGCTGAAATTACATATATGATCTTTCCTCTCTGTGTCTGTCTGTTTGGTTCATTTCATTTCTGTGATATTTCATGGGAATGTAATTGCCCTGAAAAAAGGCGGTGAGCAATGTTTTTAATGATCAGCATCAGCCTGCCTGGTTTAAATATAAACAAAGCCTGACAGTTGCCTGTCAATCCTCATTATCCAAGACAGCACTTTTACTAACCAGAGTCCAGTTGTCAGCCAATTAGTACTCTCGTGTCACAGTGTAAATGTTGTTCCCTTTTCACTGTTGGTATTCTTGCAAATTGTCCTGATGAATGCATGATGAAAAGCTCTGTCGCATGCTCTTTTTTTCAGCAACACTAAATTGTATTTATTAATTGATTTAGTCTAAGTTCAATTAATCAGCTGTCGTGGTAGCGTTTGGCTCCATGTTACCATGTCTCAGCCTCTGGCTTACTCGTTCGACGAGATTACTGCTTTAATATCACCCATGCATTGTAAAGCAAACCATAAGTTCTCGAAGCAGAAGCGGGTCTTTTGGCCCATCGAGTCTGATGTGCCATTTGATCATGGCTGATATGTTTCTCAAGCCCATCCTCCTGCCTTCTCTGTGTAACCCTTGATCCCTTTGCGAATCAAGAATCTGTCTTTGTCTTAACAACGTTCCAATGACTTGGCCTTCACAGCCCTCTGCAGCAATGAGTTGCACAGAGCCACCACCCTCTGGCTGAAGAAATTCCTCATCTTATTTCTAAAGGGTCATCTCTTCAGTCTGAGGCTGTGCCCTTGGGTCCTAGTCTCTCCTAAAACATCAAACAATGCACGCAGGAACAGGCCTTTCAGCCTACCCTGTCTGTGCCAACCATAATGCCGTTCTAGACTAATCCCGTCTGCCTGCATACAGTCTGTATCCCTCTGTTCTCTGCTTGTTCATGTGTCTGTCTAAATACCTTGTTAACTTTGCTGTTTCTACCACCTCCTCAGGCAGCATGTTCCCAGCACCTAACACCTTCTGTACTTTTTACAAAGAAAACTTCCCTGGCACATCTCCTTTAAACTGCCCCCATCTCATCTTAAACCTATGTGCCCTAGTATTTTACATTTCCATCTTGGGAGAAAGACTCTGACTATCCACCCTATCCACTCCATTCATATTTTTGTTCGCTTCTATCCATTCGAACCCCACAAACTCCCAACAGTATCAGTATTCTAACTAATACACTCAAATCCAGACAACATCCTGGTCAACCTCTTTCAGCACCCTCTCCAAAGCCTCCACATCCTTCCTATAGAGTGGCGACTAAATGTGTCCTGACTAAAAGTTTATACGGCTGCAACATGACTTGCCAACTTCTTTGGTCAGTGCCCCAATCGATGAGCATGCCATATACCTTCTTTACCATCTTATCCGCTTGTGCTGCCACTTTCAGAGAGCTGTTGACTTGGACCCCAAGATCTTTCTGTGTATCAATGCTCATAAGGGTCTGGCCATTTACTGTACACTTTCCTCTTGCATTTGACTTCCCAAAATGCATCACCTCATACTCGGCCAGATTAAATTCCATCTGCCATTTCTCTGCCCAACTTTCCAGTTGATCTATATCCTGCTGCATCCTTTGATATCATTCCTCACTATCCAAAACGCCGATTTCCTGCTAGTAGAAACATGTTCTCCATGTCCACAGTATCCAGGCCTCTCAGTATTCTGTAAGTTTCAATCAGATCCTCCTTCATCCTTCTAAATTCCATTGAGTACCGACCCTGTATGTTCACCCTTTCCTCATTGACAGCCCTTCATCCTTGGGATTGTGCTTGTAAACCTCTTCTGAACTCACTTCAACACCAGCATATCTTCCTTAGATAATGGAGCTCAAAACTGCTCAGAATATTCCAAATGCAGTCTGACCAGAGCTTTATACAGACTCAGCAGTATATCCCTGCTCTTGTATTCTAGCCCTCTTGAAATGAATGTTAACATTGCATTTCCCTTGCTGACTGCCACCTGCACCTGCATGTTAACCTTTAGAGAATCTTGAACTAGGCCTCCCAAGTCTTTGTTCTTCAGATTTCTGAAGCCTTTACCTGTTTAGAAAGTAGTCTATGCCTGTTTTTCTTGCCAAAGTATGTAACCTCACATTTTTCCTCATTGTACTCCATCTGCCACTTCTTAGCCTGTCCAAGTACTTCCGCACTCTCCCCACTTTTCCAACACTACCTGTCCCACCATCTAACTTTGTTGCTGAGTTTGCAGATGATACAATACCCTCAGTTCCTTCGTTCAGATCATTAATGTATAATGTGAGTAGTTGTCATCCCAACACTGACTCTTGTGGAACTGCACTAGTCACTAACTGCCACCCTGAAAAAGAGCCCTTTATCCCAACTCTCCGCCTGTACCAGACAGCCAATCCGTTCCTTAGCTTGGGCTCTTTGTTCCCTGTGCAATGGTTTCCCAGTTTCTTTGCAGCCAAGAGAAAACATTGATGCTAGTAACCCCCATATGTTGTTCTGGCGTGAAGTGGACTGACTTTTAAACTGTGTTTCTTTGCCAGGTTCCCCCTGTGTAACTATCACTGAAGACTCTGTTGGTTTAAAGGTGTGAACATAAGATGAGCTGGAGAGGGTGAAAAGGACTTTGTTTCCACCCTGAACGCAATGAGGACTCCGCTTCCTCTTTCCTATTAGAAGACACCAGTGCCAACTGAGTTCCAGTGTTCAACCTTCCTGAGTGCAGGCGTTACAGTGTTCTGCTCCGCACAGGCTGTCATGCAGTCAGAAAGGAACAAAAAGACTGGTGCTATTTTAATGGGTTTGTTTTTTTTTGCACTTTACAGTGTGGTCCTTGCGCTGTGTAAGAGTTCAATGATGTATTGCTGCAAAAGGAAAAAAAAAACTGACTTTTACAATCAGGGATTTTGCAGGTTGAGCATATAATTTAACCGGTCAATTCTCACTTTCTATCTAGCATGTTGTATAGCAATGGCTTTACTGTTTTCCTTTTAAACAACAATTGTTAAGTACACTGATGAAAATCTGTTTTATAGCATTGAGTTTCCCAGTTCCAAGGGGCCATGAATGGATTTCACCAGATTCCAGTCAAATTACTTCTTGCCCTGAGGAATGTTAAACTGGTACAATGACAAATCCTTACAACTAATCCAGGCAAATCCATTAAAATGTTGCTGTTTTGTTCAAGTCTGTATCACGGAGGTGGGCCGGTCCCATGATGCCAGCTGGAAAACAGTTGTGGGGTGATCATTTCTCCCTGCAATTGTTACACTTTCCATCAATCCCACTTCAGTCCCATCCACACACTTTTTGGAGTTTATTTGTCAGGCAGCCCGTTGTTTTTCCTGGTTGATCTGCCTCACCTTTTTTTCTTGTGACCGTTTGCGAGTGAGAATTCTTGTGAAAATTCTTGTGAAATTTCTTCATACGGGTATAATCTGGCTCCACATTCACAGATTGTGTTATACAAGCTGCATGCACCACTACATCAGCCTCTTTCTCATGTTGTGATGAGCTTAATTGCTTGGAGATTTCAGCACAGGAGGAGGCCATTTATCCCATTCTATTTGCAGTCAGTTTTGTAGCCTGTTGTAAAACTAATCCAACTATCCTCCATTCTGTCCCTGTACCCCTGTACCTTACTTTGCTTCTAATGTTTATCCAGTTTTTTTTGTATAAGGGAAGCACCAGCCATTTCCAATGACATTGCACCAACTCCGAAACAACTAACTTGTCCAACCATCTGTGATCGATTTAATTAATCACCGGCTCTCCAATCAACGGAAACTCTCTTTCCCCGGTTGCCTTATTAAAGTAATTTATAGATAATCTGTTCATGCTTCATTGAAAGCAGTCCCTGTATAGGAACAAGAATAGGCCATTTATCCCCTTGACAGTCTTAGTTAATCAGTAATGATGAAAACAGGTTGCATAGGTTAGATTTTGTATTTCCTTGAGTTTAAAGATTAAATTGTGATCTGATTGGCCATTTAAGATTATTAAAAGTTATATGGCGTAGATAGAGAGACCCTGTTTCCTCCTATGGAGAGGTCCAGAACAAAATACCACAAACTTATGATTAGAGTAAAGTTGTCGAAGGCTGATTGTGGGAAGCACATCTTTGCGCGCAAGTTGTTGGAAACCTGGAGCATATTTTCAAAACAATGAGGCTCTGAGTCAACTCAGAAGTTTCAGGTCTGTTATTATGGTTTATGAAAACAAGGCAGACAGCTGGCATTGAGATACAGATCATTAACACATCCATTAACACATCTGAACGAAAACCAGAAAATTATGTAATAATTTCAAAATGAGTGAAAAATGTGTATCTGACGTCTCTCCTTACAGCGATGATTTCCCATGGTTTCTGGTGAATGACACTCCCCACCACTTTAATAATCTACAATGATATCCCCAAGACCAAAGACTGAGCTTGTACTGGGACCCATCAAATTTCTCACTAGGTTAAGGAAATTTAATATTAATTCTTGAGATGTGGGTGTGACTGGCAGCGCAGATAGGTATTCCCATTCCCAGCTCGAAGGTGGTGATGGTGGAGTATTCAGGCATTTTGGAACAACAGAGCAGTTCGCTAACCCACTTAGAGGGCAGTTTGAGTCAACTGCAGACAGGCAGATTGTGAAAGGATTCCAGATTTTCTTCCCTAAAGCGCACAAATAAATTTATCAGTTTTTCTGACAATTTAAAGCTTCAGCTTCACTTCTACTGATATCCCCTTTTTTATTTATGGATTTAGTTTGGAAATAAAATCATCTTTCCGTGTTAGGATTTCAACCTGGGTTTTCTGCTCAGTAGTCCAGTACCTAACCACGACACTAATACTCCACACTGTTAATTTTAAAACCCCAGTTTTTGTTGCCTCCCATTCTGCCTTATCTACCAGCCTTATCACTCAGCACCTTATGCATTTTTACGTTGGCATCTCTTTGTGCCACACTTACAGCTGTTATATTGTTCCTTCTCATTCTATACTTAGACTACACAAAGGTATATTCTCTCATGCTTCTGTATATGTCTTCCCATTCCATGTCTTCCTGAAATCTTTTACAGCCTACCTCACTGTTTTTATCAAGCCCCCTATTTTTGTGCCATCACTGAATTTTGAGGTGAGGTTCCCCTGTCTCATCCAAATAATCACCTGCATGAAGAATGTTCTTGCATTTACAGCTGTTGGCCAGGGCTCAGTGGGTAGCCTGTTCCCTCTGAGAGAGAAAGATATTAGCTTCACATCCAATGATGAGGACACTTCTGAAGCTGATGCTTGAGTGCAGTAATGAAAGAGCACTGTCTGGTCAAAGGTGCTAGTTTTTGGATATGTGTTAAACCGGAGCTCTAAATTCCCTCTGGAAATAAAAGATCCTGGGCACTATCGTTACAACAGTGATTACACTTTGAAAGAACTTAATTGGCTGTGAAGTGGTTTGGGATGTTATGGGCCCTTAATGGTACTATACAAATGCAGGCTTTTGTGGAAAACAAAGGTGAACTCAGCACTGACTTGTGGGTGCACCACTTGCAATCCATCATCTACTGAAGGTCAATGCAATAATTTGGATCTCATTTCATTGCTTAAAGGTCGAGTTCATGAATCATGTTTACAATTTAAATTTAACCACTCAATTCCATTTGATGTTCTTTTTATAGGGAGCGAGTGGCTGATGACTCTGTTGTTCTTGTGATAAGTGTGCGTATGTTTTACAACTGGGGACAGCAGCAGAAAATTGGGAGTGCAAGAAGTGGGATGCACTGAGGTTCAGACAGGGAGTTGCTCCTTGCAGAATTCACCCAGTAGAACACTTGACAAATTTCATCAGCAGCTTCCAATTGAATGCAAACCTGCCCCTCAGTCCCTTTTCAAAAAGAAACGTACCCTGGCTAAACTCTCCATGACTGACACATTGTGTTAAGCGCACAGTTTTTATACTTGATAGATTACTAATTGCTTCTGCTCAGTTCCAGCTTCAAACTTAATGCTTTTTAGTTTAGTCACCAAAGCCCAGACATTTGACAATGTCTCAGGTCAAGTGGTTCAAGCTGCAAACAGAAGTTATCAGTTTGGAGATCTCGGTCGCCTGGTCATTTGGTTGTTTGCTCAGGTGAAGTTATCAGGAAAAATGTCTGATATTGACCCTCATTATTGTACATACTTGTTTTAATGTCCATTGTTAATACTCATAATATCTATAAAAATGAAAAATTCTGCAAAAACCACGTGACTGGTGCGTTCTCACTGTGATTGCCCTTGTGTTCCTGATAAGGTTGCCATCCCTGGAAAGGCACGTTCCAGAATGTTGCATCCAGTGACCTCCCTCCTCCAACCATCCCGTGCCCAGCTGTTCAGTGTTCCTGTCATTGACGCACAACATTTGCTGATCTTCAGTTTTGCTCATCTTTCACCCAGCCAATTGGAAAATAATGATAACTCTCAAAATTGATTGATAGTCAAAAATCATCCAACCAACTTCTTGAACCATCTTTTTTTAAACTATTCCAAACAAATAGTAATTATTTTTAATGTCTGTGATTTTTTTTTTTGGGTTTTGCTTGTGGTGTTTTCCTGGAGATCTTTAATTCCTAAAGGAAAACCACGGAGCGTTGGTACCTGTATTTGCTGTTAACACATTTCCAGAGCCTTTTGTTAGATATGTGCTGTCATTCTCTCTCTAACTCCTGCTGAGGTTCCCATTAACCATAGGTGTCACTTATCAGCCAGTTCACTTCATGTGGTGATAAGGCAGAGCTCCCTGACAGTATCTCAGCTGTATTAATCAGGGCTCGCTCCAGTAATGGCTGCACTCTATCCGAGCACCACAACAACACTGACCAAGTGATAATTGTGAGGTTATGTCCTACCAAAAGCGGGAGAAAATCCAATTCAGCCAATCTTGATCATTGAGCAGCACAGTGGCTCAGTGGTTAGCATTGCTGCCTCACAGCACCAGGGAACTGGGTTTGATTGCACTGACTGTATCTTTGTGTGGAGGTTGGACTTTCTCCCCATGTCTGCATGGGTTTCTTCCAGGTGCTTCAGTTTCCTGCCACAGTCCAAAGATGTGCAGGCTACGTGGGTTAGCCATGGCAAATGCATAGTTACAGGGATAGGGTTTGGGTGGGAGGGTTGGTGTGGTCATTAATGGGCTGAATGGCCTGTTTCTGTGCTGTAGGCGTTCTATGATCTGTTTTCTATGATGGCGATTGCTGACAGTACTGCCAGGTGACATTTAGGCACCAGTGAGCTGCAGATCACAGTCAGTTTGGTTTCCATCAGAATAACTTGGTATCAAACCTCATTATTCATATTTTGAAAAAGGCTATAAGCAGAACTTCAGAAGTGGGCCTAGAGTGACATCAAGAGCATATTTGGTCCAGTGTGGCATCAAGGAGCCCTAGAAAACCTGGCATCAAGGAGCCCTAGAAAACCTGGAATCAATAAGAATCGGGGCAAACTCTCTGCTGGTTGGTGTTATACCTGGCTCATAAGCTGGATGTGGTAGTTGGAGGTCAGTCATCTCGGGTCCACGATATCTCTGCAGCCGTTCCTCAGGTTAGTGACCTGCGCCCAATTATCTTCAGCTACTTCCCAGCTACACTTGCCTCCATCAGTATGGTAGAATTGGCATTGTGCGCCAATCATTAGCACAATGTTCGGCACAATTTGCAGTTCCTGAGATGCTGGAGCAGTTTGTGTAACAACACCTGGATAATAGCCAGGCTTCAGCTGTTATATGGTGTGTAACATGCCTGTCGTAGCTGGCAATGACCAGATATTTCTGGCTAATGACCAGAGTTGTAACTGATCCAACTACAGAAACACCATGACTCCAAGAGGAGATCTGAGATTGGGAATTCAGCTGCACTACAAAGTTTGTCCAAAACCAACAAGGCCCCAGTCAGGATAGTGATGGAATACTCCTCGTTGCCTGAATGGGTGAAGCTCCAAAAATATTCAAGTAACTCGGTTTGACACCATTCAGGATTGAGCATCAGATTTTATTGATGCCCCATTGAGCACTTTCGACATTCACATCCTCCACACCAAACAGATGCACAGTTGCAGTAGTGAGTGTGATTTACAAGATACGCTGCAACTCATCAAGTTTCCTTCAACAACGTTCCAGACCCACAACCCCAACCATCCAGAGGGACAACAGCAGTGGATGTGTGGGAAGACCACCAGGTTACAAATTGCTCTCCAAATCTGACACTAAGCTGACTTGCAGCTGTATATGTCACTGCTGGAACCTGCTAGCTTCATCCCGCCCCCTTGATCTGTCTGTCCTTCCTGGACTGACCAGCTGCTCCCTAACTCCCCACCTACACTCACGTTTACTGGCCCCATCCCCGCCTCTTTGACCTGTCTGTTTGCTCTTACCCCATCTTCTCCTCTATCCATATTCTATCCGCCTCCCCCTCTCTCCCTATCTATTTCAGAACCCCATTTCTGAAGAAGGGTCCAGGCCTGAAACATCAGCCTTCCTGCTCCTCTGATGCTGCTTGGCCTGCTGTGTTCATCCAGCTCTACACCTTGTTATCTCAGATTCTCCAGCATTTGCAGTTCCTACTACCTTTGCAGCTGTATCGCTGTTCCTTCAGTCTCTGTCACAACCTTGCAACTGCAATCTTAGCGTGGTCATTTTTGTAAAAAATTAAAATGACTCAGACTAAGGAGCAGCAATATGAAGTTTAAAGATGGTACAAAAGTGGAATAGTTAATAATTGAGGCTAGTTACAAACATCAGAATGGCATAGACCAACTGGAAAATTGGGCACATTAAGGTTAATTAGAAATGTGGGACAATAAAGTGACTTGACTTTGAAGTGTGTTGAACAGAAACATCTTGGTATCCATTAACACACATCCTTCAAATGGTGGTGCTTTAAGTTGATTGGGTGGTTAAGTAAAAACAACACTTGAATTATTTGGTTTGGGAAGTGAGGAGTGGAATTCTGTAAAACACTCTTGAGTGTTAACCAGAGAATTGTGACAGTTTTGGGCAATACCCTGGAAAGGGTGTAGAGGCTGTAGACAGGGTACAGGGTGAGGAGAATTTGGAAAAATTAGTACTGTTCTTGGAACGGTGAAGGTTAAGAGATGACTGCATCGAGGTTTTCAACATGATGAAAGGTATTCTGGTAAGTGGGTCAATAACTGAGATTGTTGAGGTAAAAGCAGAGATGAAACAGAAATGTTTTCACTCAAAGAGTTGGTAGGAATGGAACACTCAACTTGAAAATATGTTGGGAGCTGATTCCATCAATAATTTCTGAAAATGAATTGCACAGACATTTGAAGACAAGGATCTCGCAGGGAATAAAACGTGGGGCTGTGAAGCTAAGCACAATGGTTCTTTCAAAGACCCAGCACAGGAAAATGGGTTGAATGGCCTCCTGTTGCATTGTGAGTTTCTATAGTTCTAATTTTAATTAATAAAACTTTTCTAATGACCTGTCCAAAGATGACTCACAGGAATATTATCAGGTAAAAGCTGACCTGCAAGCGCGCTTGATTAAAAGAGGAACATTTAATATACATCATTTTTGACACTATTAAAACAATCAAATAAGTAATGTAAAATAGAGTTTATTTTTCACTAATTTAAGGATTAATTTAAATTTATTCTAATATCTGTTTGGTGATCTGCAGTCGCTTTAAAAAATGCTGATTATAATGGGATAGTCAAACAGACAATGAGAGTCTCAAGTAAAAGTGAAATACTGTGGATGCTGGAAATTTTGAAATAAAAATAGAAAGTTTGCATAGAAATGCTAGTTAAATCTCTAATCCGCTTATAAACACTCACGTACACGCACAAAATAAAACATGGGTGTCATCATTAAAGGAGGGAAAACTGAGAAAGCGTGTCAGTGGCCTTTGTTCACAGTATCTGCTGAGATGGTTCTTGTGCTAATCAGAGTGCTGTTTGGCGGTGTTTATTCTCCAGATGTTTCACTGGTTTGCAAAATGTACAGGAGTTGATTCACCCTTAAAAGGCCTATGACTTATTAATTAAAAGTTATAGCTTACAGCAACTGCTGGATGAAAATTACCTTTGTTTTCTTTAGGCTTAAATTAGATTTTACTGCAGAGAACAGAGAGAGCTCCTGAGCTGCTTGATGTCTAAAGGCTTCTCTGTGTCTTGTTCACCGTCCCAAGCTGTTCAGCTATCTGAGAACCAAACCTAAAAGTTGTTGGCAGGAAGAAGGCTTTTTCCATCATTAATGAGTCTCTAGTTTACAGACCTCTCGGGTATTGGTATCGACCAAGGCTCCATTTGTGCACAACCCTTTGACTCTAGTTCATTGCAAACAACACTTGAACCACTGCTGGGAACAGCAGTTATGTAAACATGGTTTACAATGAGTGTCAGGTTACTTGCTTTCAAGCCATGCAGTAATCCTCGATTATAAATCTGTTACTTTCTCATTTAAGTCCATAATTTATTATAGGATAAAAATAAACTTCAGAATTTATCAGTCTTTTAAAAATGTGCAGATTTCTAACTAAATACATGTACACACACCAAGGTGCACTTTCCTTCAGTTGCCCTGTACTCCTTTCCAGGAGAGAAACAATATTTGCTTCTGACTTCAGTCTTCTTTCTTCAAAAACGGCTCCAAAAGCTTTCAATCTTCAGATTTTCTAAATAAAATCAATCCTTGATTAATCTAAACCAAAAGCAAGCAAATGCTTTCAATGCCTCGCTCCTGGACCCCACACTATAAAGAGTTCTCCATTAACTCCAGCAGTTTGCAATCACCTGCTCCCTCATACATACAGGATTATATCACTGTTCCAGAAACTGTTCTCTAATCGTTTTTCATTTAACCCGTCAGAATAGTAACTAGTAGTAAGGTAAAGTCACCATAGACTCAGAGGTCCATAGGCCTGCTTTCTCGTTGGAGAGCAATGACTGGTGATGGTTTGATCAAGCATCATTCCATCTCAGATAAGGGGAGGGGTTGAGAAGGTGGGACTTTTGTGGTAATCTCAGCTGGATCAGGAACTGAAGCTACTGTGTTGGCATTACATTCCAAATCACAGCCCACGAACAATATTTGCAGCTGAGAAATATCAGAGACTGGAGAAACCCAAGAATAGTACGAGCTTGTTGAAGTGAATTGTCTGTGAAAAGCTGGAGCTGTGCTGACAATTCAGAGCTGAAATCAAGTCATAATGTCGATGGGAAGAATTCCAGGAAAGGAGGGTTAACGATCAGCAAGACTATGGCATAGGTACAAATGTGGCGTATCAAGTCTGCTGTACTCTCATTGACTCATTTGAAACTTCAGCTCCACTGCCTTTTCCCCATAGCTCTCAATTGCCTTACTGATTAAAAATCTGTCTCTCTCAGTCTTGAATATCCTTAATGAAAAAGACTTGACAGACCATTGCAGTAAAGTATATCACAGATTCACTATCCCCTGAGAGAAGAAATTGTTCCTCATTTCTGTCTGAAAAAGGGTGATTCATTCTTCTGAGATTATGCCTTCTGGTCCTAGACTCTCCCACAAGAGTCAACAATCTTTCCATATCTGCCCTAACAAGGATTTGTCAAATTGTTGAGATCGTCTGTGACGAAGTGTCTTTTTGGTGGATTTCTGAAGCTGGATCTTTGAAAGAGAAGGATTGGCAAGCCTTGTGAAGTTTTAATGAGATTTGATGACCCACTTGATCCCTCATGCCTGTCTTGCTGAGAAATCTGGGATCTGTCTTAATGACATTTTCTATTTGATGTATCCAGTGGGGTGTTTGATCGTAATTTCTCATTGCCAATATTTGCCTCCTTCATTCTGAATGCTAGAATATGTTGTGGGTGCAGGGTTAGATTATATTACTGCTGTGTTGTGTCGTAAAGTTTATTGTTGATTCAAAGCCGTTGAAAGCTGGAGCTTTCTTTTACTAAGTACCCAGATCTCTCTCACTTTTGGTCCACTTTTTTTTACTGTTTCCCAGCCAGGTTGTAACATAAATTTGACAGTGTGATTCTGCATCATAACATAATGTGGTGTCTCTCACAGGCTTTAAAGAACTGAGAATGCTGCGACTTGCTGAGGTTAAAGTTGACCAGATTTTCGTTGTGAATTTTATCAAACATTGAATAGTTAAATAGTTGCTTCCCTAGTCATGAATGTTTTGGAAAAGGAAGAGTTATGCCTGAATGAATTGCAGAAATCAGCCAAGGCCAGGCTAATGATATTGGCAATAACGTTATAACGTTAAGTTAGAAATTGGGGCTAAAAAGCAGAACTAGTTAAGGTGACAGAGCACACCTGGGAGTGGAAGAAGAGCTTAATCCAAGTGGGACACGGCTTGAATTGGTTGGAATTCAATGATAGATGAAGCAGCTTGAAATAGACGAGGAAAAAGAAATGAGAAAACTTGAAGAGAAAGACAAACATTTGAGCTTGATCTCCAGAGACAGAAGTTAGCAATGGAGGAAAGAGGTAAGGAAAGAGAACCTCTGTCAATGTGGACTGAATGAATGAAAAATCAAAAGCAAAAAAAGTTAGCTTCAGAAATGCAAGTACATCAAAGGTGGTGCCAAGAGTATGCTGAAAAATTATTGATCAGTGTCGAGAAACAAATTCTACACAAGGAGGTGTTTGCTGATGAAAATATGGGTCGTGACACTTGCATGGTAGCAACTATGCGTTTCTAAAAAAAAAAGCTGAAATGAAGATTTGAAACATCTAACTGAAATTTTCCATAAAACGGCATGAAAAATGGCTTGGACTGGAAACTGAATTGCTGATGAATTCTGACAGTTGGGTGAATGTAGAATTAACAATCAAGACTGATGAACATTTGCAGTTTCATCTTAAGAACGATGAATGTTTGAACTCTGATGCAAACTGGAGAATAAGAACGTGCTGTGTGCAGAATGGAAGACTTTAAAAGCAACTAGAACAAATTTAAGGAACAGAATGAGGAGCTGATGGATAAGCTGGAAGAGTTTAAGGAACAATCCATTACAAAGTTTTCTAACACCAACAATCCACTGATAATTGCACACGCTCACTTCCAATTCTCCTCATTCCACACATGCACAATAAAAAATCTACTTTGTTTATCAGTTTTCTAGAAGTATAATGTATTTTAGTTTAATGTATTTGCTAGCTTTCCATCACTTTGTCAAAAGTGTCCTGGTGTCTGCAGACAAAAACAACGAATAACTAAGAGGTACATTCTGAACAGAATCGAATATTTGTGAATTAGACAAACTTGGGTAAGGGTCTGTAGATGACTTGGAAACCAAGGCAAATAAACTAACCAGAGCAGTTGCTAAAGTTTAATGCAAAGATCAAGCAACCTGAAAGGTAATTGTACAATGAGGGAGTAAAGACGTGTAGGAGGGAAATTATGAAAGAAGCGGAAATGAAAGCTCCACTTTTAATGAGCATGGGGCTGGATGAACACAGCAGGTCAAGCAGCATCAGAGGAGCAGGAAAACTTGACGTTTCGGGCCTAAACCCTTCATCAGAAATGGGGGAGGGGAAGAGGGTTCTGAAATAAATAGGGAGAGAGGGGGAGGCGGATAGAGGATGGATAGAGGAGAGGATAGGTGGAGAGGAGGCAGACAAGTCAAAGAGGCGGGGATGGAGCCAGTAAAGGTGAGTGTAGGTAGGGGGGTAGGGAGGAGATAGGTCAGTCCAGGGAGGACGGGCAGGTCAAGGGGGCAGGATGATGTTAGTAGATAGGAGATGGAGGTGTGGCTTGAGGTGAGAGGAAAAACAGGTTAGGGAGGTGAAGATGAGCTGGGCTGGTTTTGGGATGCGGTTGGGGGAGGGGAGATTTTGAAGCTTGTGAAATCCACATTGATGTCATTGGGCTGCAGGGTTCCCAGGCTGAATATGATTTGCTCTTCCTGCAGTCTTCGGGTGGCATCACGTGGCATTGCAGGAGGCCCAGGATGGACATGTCATCTGAGGAATGGGAGGGAGAGTTGAAATGGTTCGCGACTGGGAGGTGCAGTTGTTTCTTGCGAACTGAGCGCAGGTGTTCTGCAAAGCGGTCCCCAAGCCTCCGCTTGGTTTCCCCGATGTAGAGGAAGCCACAACGGGTACAGCGGATGCGGTATACCACATTGGCAGATGTGCAGGTGAACTTCTGTCTGATGTGGAAAGTCTTCTTGGGGCCTGGGATTGGGGTGAGGGAGGAGGTGTGGGGGCAGGTGTAGCACTTCCTGCGGTTACAGGGGAAAGTGCTGGGATTGGTAGGGCTGGAGGGGAGTGTGGAGCGGACAAGGGAGTCGCGGAGGGAGTGGTCCCTCCGGAAGGCAGATAAGGGTGGGGAGGGGAAAATGTCTTTGGTGGTGGGGTCTGATTGCAGATGGCGGAAGTGTCGGAGGATGATGCGTTGGATCCAGAGGTTGGTGGGGTGGTATGTGAGGACGAGGGGGATTCTTTTTTGGTTATTGTTGCGGGGACGGGGCATGAGGGATGTGTTCCGGGAAATGCGGGAGACACGGTCGAGGGTGTTCTCGACCACTGTTGGGGGGAAGTTGCGGTCCTTGAAGAATGAGGACATTTGAGATGTGCGGGAGTGGAATGTCTCATCCTGGGAGCAGATGCGGTGGAGGCGAAGGAATTGGGAATAGGGGATGGCATTTTTGCAAGAGGGTGGGTGGGAGGAGGTGTATTCCAGGTAGCTGTGGGAGTCAGTGGACATCTGGACATCTGTTTCTAGGTGGTTGCCCGAGATGGAGACAGAGAAGTCCAGGAAGGAGAGAGAAGTGTTGGAGATGGTCCAGGTGAACTTCAGGTTGGGGTGGAAGGTGTTGGTGAAGTGGATGAACTGTTCGAGCTCCTCATGGGAGCACGAGGCGGCGCCGATGCAGTCATCAATGTAATGGAGGAAGAGGTGGGGTTTAGGGCCAGTGTAGTTACGGAAGAGGGATTGTTCCACGTAACCTACAAAGAGGCAGGCATAGCTTGGGCCCATGCGGGTACCCATGGCCACCCCCTTTGTCTGTAGGAAGTGGGAGGAATTGAAAGAAAAGTTGTTGAGGGTGAGGAGGAGTTCGGCTAGGCGGATGAGGGTGTCGGTGGAGGGGGATTGGTCCGTTCTGCGGGACAGGAAGAAGTGGAGGGCCTTTAGGCCATCAGCATGGGGAATACAGGTGTATAGGGACTGGACGTCCATAGTAAAAATGAGGTGTTGGGGAATGGGGAATTGGAAGTTCTGGAGGAGGTGGAGGGCGTGGGTGGTGTCACGGATGTAGGTAGGGAGTTCCTGGATCAAGGGGGTGAAAATGGAGTCTAGGTAGGTGGAGATGAGTTCGGTGGGGCAGGAGCAGGCGGAGACAATGGGTCGACCAGGATTTCAGGTTTGTGGATTTTGGGGAGGAGATAGAAGCGGGCGGTGCGGGGTTGGGGAATGATGAGGTTGGAGGGGGTGGGTGGGAGGTCACCTGAGGTGATGAGGTTGTGGATGGTTTGGGAGATGATGGTTTGGTGCTCGGGGGTGGGGTCATGATCTAGGGGGCGGTAGGAGGAGGTGTCAGAGAGTTGGCGCCTGGCCTCAGCGATGCAGAGGTCAGTGCGCCATACTACGACTGCCCCTCCCTTGTCCGTGGGTTTTAGGGTGAGGTTGGGATTGGAGCGGAGGGAGTGGAGGGCTGCACGTTCTGCGGGGGAGAGGTTGGAGTGTTTGAGAGGGGTAGAGAGGTTGAGGCGATTGATGTCTCGGCAGTTGGAGATGAAGAGGTCGAGGGAGGGTAGGAGGCCTTGGGGTGGTGTCCAGGAGGAGGGCTTGTGTTGGAGGTGGGAGAAGGGGTCAGTAGAGGGAGGGTTAGATTCGCGGTTGGAGAGGTAAGTGTGGAGGCGGAGGCGGCGGAAAAACTGCTCAATATCCAAGTGTGAGCGGTACTTGTTGATATGTGGGTGGAGGGGGACAATTGTGAGCCCTTTACTGAGGACTGACCGTTCGTCCTCAGTAAGGGGGAGGTCTGGGGGGATGGTGAAGACTCAGCAGGGCTTAGTGTTGCTGTCTCCTCTGGAGCTGCTGGCTGTGGAGGCAGTGGGCGGAGCGTTGTCGGCATTGGCTGTGGGCGGAGTTACGTCGGCAGACCCCACCTCTTCCTCCGTTACATTGATGACTGCATCGGCGCCGCCTCGTGCTCCCACGAGGAGCTCGAACAGTTCATCCACTTCACCAACACCTTCCACCCCAACCTGAAGTTCACCTGGACCATCTCCAACACTTCTCTCTCCTTCCTGGACCTCTCTGTCTCCATCTCGGGCAACCACCTAGAGACAGATGTCCATTTCAAGCCCACTGACTCCCACAGCTACCTGGAATACACCTCCTCCCACCCACCCTCCTGCAAAAATGCCATCCCCTATTCCCAATTCCTTCGCCTCCGCCGCATCTGCTCCCAGGATGAGACATTCCAATCCCGCACATCTCAAATGTCCTCATTCTTCAAGGACCGCAACTTCCCCCCCACAGTGGTTGAGAACGCCCTCGACCGTGTCTCCCGCATTTCCCGGAACACATCCCTCAAGCCCCGTCCCCGCAACAATAACCAAAGAAGAATCCCCCTCGTCCTCACGTACCACCCCACCAACCTCTGGATCCAACGCATCATCCTCCGACACTTCCGCCATCTGCAATCAGACCCCACCACCAAAGACATTTTTCCCTCCCCACCCTTATCTGCCTTCCGGAGGGACCACTCCCTCCGTGACTCCCTTGTCCACTCCACACTCCCCTCCAGCCCTACCACACCCAGCACTTTTCCCTGCAACCGCAGGAAGTGCTACACCTGCCCCCACACCTCCTCCCTCACCCCAATCCCAGGCCCCAAGAAGACTTTCCACATCAGACAGAGGTTCACCTGCACATCTGCCAATGTGGTATACTGCATCCGCTGTACCCGTTGTGGCTTCCTCTACATCGGGGAAACCACGCGGAGGCTTGGGGACCGCTTTGCAGAACACCTGCGCTCAGTTCACAACAAACAACTGCACCTCCCAGTCGCGAACCATTTCAACTCCCCCTCCATTCCTCAGATGACATGTCCATCCTTGGCCTCCTACAATGCCACAGTGATGCCACCCGAAGGCTGCAGGAACAGCAAATCATATTCAGCCTGGGAACCCTGCAGCCCAATGGCATCAATGTGGATTTCACAAGCTTCAAAATCTCCCCTCCCCCAACCGCATCCCAAAACCAGCCCAGCTCATCTCCACCTCCCTCACCTGTTTTTCCTCACCTCAAGCCACACCCCCATCTCCTATCTACTAACCTCATCCCGCCCCCTTGACCTGTCCGTCCTCCCTGGACTGACCTACCTCCTCCCTACCCCCCTACCTACACTCACCTTTACTGGCTCAATCCCCGCCTCTTTGACTTGTCTGCCTCCTCTCCACCTATCCTCTCCTCTATCCATCCTCTATCCGCCTTCCCCTCTCTCCCTATGTATTTCAGAACCCCCTTCCCCTCCCCCATTTCTGATGAAGGGTCTAGGCCCGAAACGTCAAGTTTTCCTGCTCCTATGATGCTGCTTGGCCTGCTGTGTTCATCCAGCCCCATGCTTGTTATCTCGGATTCTCCAGCATCTGCAGTACCTTTTATCTCTGATCCACTTTTAATGAGTTGATGGGAAGAAAATGAATGCATCCAGAAGACTGTGGCATGTCACTCATATAACCGAAGGTAACAGCCTGGAGCTTGTGAAGTTTTCAATTGGCCTCTCAACGTAAATCAGGGGTCACTGAGGAATACTTTGTGGTTTATAATCCATTGGAGTGCAGCTCCCACCCCTGTAGACCTTTCTCCCAGTGCTGCTCCCTCCCCTGTAGATCCCTCTTCCAGTGCCACTCCCTCCC
>JAHRHZ010000018.1:830653-874151 GCA_024137785.1 Ginglymostoma cirratum
CTGTACTGCGCTGTAATGTTCTATGTTCTATGTTCTATGTTCTATCCTTAACAGCACTGCAAGAATCCTACAGCTAAGGACTACAGCAGTTCAAGGAGACAAATCACCACCACCTTCTTGAGGGCATTTAATGATGAAGAGTAAATGTTGGCTGGTCCAACAACATTCAAATTCCATAAATTATTTAAAAATCATGCCAGCCAGCCAGCGAAACAATTCACACCCCCCTCGTAGTACTGTGAACAGATCCGGGCAACACACTTTAGGAAGGATATATATTGGCCTTGGAGTTGAAACAATGTATATTTACATGAATGATTCCTGGCCTTCAGGGGTTAAGTTACGAGGAGAGATTTTCTGGAGAATTTAGAAGGTTAAGGGTGATCTGATCAAAATAATTAACAAGAAAAGACAGGGTAGATAAACTATTTCCACTGATTGGGAATTCAAGAATGAAGGGAATAATCTGAGAATTAGGCCCTGACCATTCAGGAGGTGCTTCTGCACTGAAAGTGGTAGATGCTCGGAACACCCTACATAAAGAGCAGTGATTTGATTTCAGAGATAAAAGGTACTGCAGATGCTGATTGACCTGCTGTGTTCATCCAGCCCCATGCTTGTTATCCCACTATTTATTTCCTTACGTTTTCCAGCTTCCATATCCTTCTCCACAGTAAACACTGATGCAAAATACTCATTCAGTGTCTTCCCTGTCCCCTGCAGTTCCACACATAGATAAGCCTTGCTGATCTTTAAGGGGCCCTATTCTCTCCCTTGTTACTCTTTTGTCCCTTAATGTATTTGTAGAATCCCTTTGGATTCTCCTTAACCCTATTTGCCAAAGCTATCTCATGTCCCCTTTTTGCCCTCCCAATTTCCTTCTTAAGTACACTCCTATTGCTCTTATACACCTCTAGGGATTCACTCAAACATGGCTGTCTATACCTCTCATAAACTTCCTTCTTTTTCTTGACCAGAACTTCAGTTTCTCTAGTTATCCAGCATTTCCTACACCTGCCAGCCTTGTCCTTCACCCTAACAGCAACACATTGTCTCTGGACAACACAGTGTAGAGCTGGAGGAACACAGCAGGCCAGGCAGCATCAGAGCAGCAGGAAAGTTGACCTAGGGTCTTGACCCTTCTCTAGCAGGCACATCTGTGTACTGAATAAGAAAATCTTCTTGTACACACTTAACAAATTCCTCTCCACCCAAGCCCTTAACGCTGTGGCAATCCCAGCCTACGTTTGGAAAGTTAAAATTCCCTACCACAACCACCCTATTATTCCTACAGATAACTGAGATGTCCTTATAAATTTGTGTATAATACAATCCCAATAAGGCGATCATCCCTTTCTTATTTCTCAGTTTTGCCCAAATAACTTCCCGGGATGTACTGCCAGGGGTATACTTCCTACATGCAGCTGTAATGTTATCTCTGATCAAAAACACCACTTTCCCTCCTCTCTTGCCCAATGCAACAGCTCCCTCCCACCCCCAACTTTCTATCCTCCCTGTAGCACCTGTACCCTGGAACATTAAGCTGCCAGTCCTGCCTGTCCCTGAGCCACATCGCTAGAATAGCTATGATATCCCAGTCCCATGTTCCCAACCATGCCCTGAGTTTATCTGCCTTACCTGTCAGGCCTCTTGTATTGAAATAAATGCAATTTAATTTATCAGTCCCACCTCGTTCTCTGCTTTGCTGCTGCCTGCCCTGACTGATTGACTTGCTCCTTTTCCCAACTGCACTAGCATCAGGACTTATCCCTATCACTATTTCCAATGTTCGACCACTCCCCCAACTATTTTAAATCCTCCGGGGTGGCCCTAGGAAATCTCCCCTCTGCAAAGTGGTCACCGAGTCCGCACTGTGTCTCCGCGATGTAGAGGAGAGCACACTGTGAGCAGTGGATGCAGTAGACTAGATTCTGGGAAGTGCGGGTGAAGTGTCGCTTCACCTGGAAGGTGTGTCTGGGGCTTTGGATACTGGGAAGGTGTGTCGTAATGTGAATGAACAGGTTAATTAAAGACGTCTATGATGGCCCTCATTCAGCTGCCAACTTAGTTTTTGTAAAATCTCTTCAACATTAACCAAAAATTAGAGAAACACAAGACAGACCAAAAGAAATACACAGTTAAAGTCTCCTAACTTGGTTTTATACCTGGGGTCTAATTTCCTGACATTCCCCAGTGAACAGAACCAGTTATAATCCAAAACCTCCGAGCTCCTAAACTTAAAAGCTGTAGGATTTCCACACTGTGGCTACACCTTCTGTATTGTAAAGAAGTTTACAACACACAGCCAGGCCTGTAAGCCCGTCAGCTCATCTTGGTGTTTATCCTCCCTGCACGGTGACCTGGTCCCATGCCCCTGTTGTATTCTCATACCTGAGGGAGGAATCCCCAGCTTTCCAATCCCTTCTGTTTCTCTTCAGTCACACAACCAACAGAAAAAGTCAGTTTCTATCCGTCCATCCAATAATATTTTCAGGTATTTTTGCCAAACCACACTGGCACCTCCTCTGTTCCAGTGGAAATAGCCACAGTTTTTGAAAAGTTTCTTTGTACCGTCTTGTAAAGGCAGCTTCCTTACGGTATCTGCATCAGACCCTGCCTATAGCCTCAATATCTTTCTCATTGTGTAGCTCAGAATTTCACACTGGCTGTAACCAAGGTTCAGCTGAGGCTTGTATAGATTCAGCAGTGCACCTTGACTTTTTGTAGAGAGCAGCTCAGTTGATTAGTTGACTAACATGCGATCTAGGCTGATGCCAAAAGAATGCGTTCAATCCCTCCAGCAGCTGCAGGAGTCCAAGGGGATCCTGCCTCCTCCCTTGACCCTATTCTCATGGGGAGGTTCTCCCAAGCTCCTATTGTTCCCCTTCAAAGGAGAATGATAGCCCTGGCCCTCTGTAAGGACGATGGTTCCATACCATTGGGGAGGTTGTGCTGTAAATCCCCATGTTCCATTGTGTTTTTTACAGCCTTATTCATCTGTAATGTTCTGTAAACTGAAGCTTTTCAATGCCCCTGTGCTGAAGCTTCACACCTGTAATATTCTCCTCAGTCTGGGGAATTATAACATCTTACTTTGGGTTTCAGAGCGATTCACAGGAGCTGAAGCCTCTGTATTTTGGAGATTGACCGGTGGACCAGGAAGATGGACAATGCCCCTTGCCACTGTGCCAGGGAAAGTGCCACCGTCTTCACTTCAATAACTCGCACCCACTCAGTCTCTGATAATGCAGCCAGCTCCTAACAAGGCTCAAGCTGCACCTTCTCGCTATTACTGGCTGTGTCTTCCTTCATTTAATCCTTCCCTCCAATTCGCCCACAGCACCAACCTTTCAGGGCTTCTGCGCTGCCTACTCGCTCTCTCACTCACTGATGCTGAATCGCTCACTAACTCACTCACTCTCATTCATGGTGTGGAGGTGCCTGTGTTGGACTGGGGTGCACAAGGTCAGAAGCCAGAAAGCATCTGATGAAGGGCCAACACTCCGAAAGTTTGTGATTTCAAATAAACCAGTTGGACTATAACCTCATGTCGTGTGATTTCTGATCTTGTCACTCTCAATCACTCACTCATTGACTCACTCACTCACTCACTCACTCACTCACTCACTCATTGACTCACTCACTCACTCACACTCACTCATTGACTCACTCACGCACTCACTCACTCACTCATTGACTCACTCACTCACTCACTCACTCACTCACTCACTCATTGACTCACTCACTCACTCACTCACTCACTCACTCATTGACTCACTCACTCATTGACTCACTCACTCACTCACTCACTCATTGACTCACTCACTCACTCACTCACTCATTGACTCACTCACTCACTCACTCACTCACTCACTCACTCATTGACTCACTCACTCACTCACTCACTCACTCACTCAGTCTCCCCCCACTTACATAAACACTAACAGTGATGCCACACACTTTCATCAAATTGAATCTTTCCCTCTGTCTCAATCGAGAAGGAAACAGCCTACATTCGAGCACTGAGAGCGAAGCTGGTGATGGAGAGTCCAGCATTCTACTCTTCATTCTGTATGAGGAGGTGACCCTGATCCTGGACCTTCTGGAGCTGCTGACTGTGTCTTGGAGGCTGCCCTTGGCTTCCTGTGACAGCATTCTCCTCATGGACATGAACGTGACTGTAGCCTGCTTCTTGACTTTGTGTCTGCGCTAAACCCCAAGGTCAAATAGGGGTACTAGGAGCCTACTCGTTCTGACTGAGGGGTCAGGGGCTGAAATACAAACCAAGGCAGGGTTTGCTGTGAGCATTCGGGTTGGTCAATGGGGACTGAACTCCAGGAGAGTGAGTGAGCAGCTTTGAGATGGTGCCTGGTCCAGCCCATGAGCTCAGTCCCTGGCCCCATGTGAAAACTCTTCTCACAGCAGCAACATCAGCCTCCCAGCTACTGCCAAGCATCATGGGAATCAGAGATGTGCCAGGATAATGTGGAAAGGCTGGCAAGGGTCCAATGCCAAGGTCCATGGATGACAGAGTGTGCGAATATGCTGATGCCCAGTGTCCAAGATGGCAGTTGTGTCCAAGGAGTGAGTTGTGAGCTAGAGTCACGTGATACCCACTTGTCATTCCATGTCAAGAATTCTCAGTGTCTAGCATCCTTGTGGCGGGAGTAAGATAAGAAATAGTGCCTCTCAACTGACTCACCTGATTCTCCCTGATACCTCACAATGAGGCTACAGTGAGGTGAGGGTGACTGCAGCAATTGACCAAGTGTGGGATCGTGGAGCTTTAGCAAAACTAGAGTCGATTGGAATAAGTGGAGAACTCTCCAGTGGTTGGATTCATACCCAACACATAGGAAGATGGTCGTGGTTGTTGGAGGTCAATCATCTCAGCTCCAGGACATCTCTACAGGAGTTCCTCAAGGTAGTGTCCTCAGCCCAACCATCTTCAGCTTCTTCATCAATGACCTTCCCTCCATCATAAGGTCAGAAGTGGGGATGTTCGCCGATGATTGCACAATGTTCAGCACCATTCGTGACTCCTCAGGTACTGAAGCAGTCCGTGTTCAAATGCAGCAAAATCTGGACAATGTCCAGGCTTGGGCAAGTGACATTCTGCCACACAAATGCCAGTCTAAGACCATCACCAATAAGAGACAATCTAACCATTGTCCCTTAACATTTAATGGCATTACCATCACTGAATCCCCCACTATCAACATCCTGGAGGTTATCGTTGACCAGAAACTTAACTGGGCTCACCACATAAATACAGCGACTATAAGAGCAGGCCAGAGGCTGGGAATCCTGCGGCGAGTAACTCATTTTCTGACTCCCCAAAGCCTGTCCACCATCGACAAGGCACAAGTCAGGAGTGTGATGGAAAACTCCCCACTTTCATGGATGGATGCAGTTCCAAAAACTCTCAAGAAGCTTGACACCATCCAGGACAAAGCAGCCCGCTTAACTGGCATCCCAGTGCACCAAGGTACACTGCAGAAATTCACTAAATCTCTTTTGACAGCAAACCCACATCCACTTCTATTTAGAAGGACAAGGGTAGCAGATCTATGGGTATATTGCCCCCTGTGTGTTTCCCTCCGAGCCACTCACCACCCTGACTGGGAAATATACCACCCATTCCTTCAGTGTCACTGGGTCAAAATCCTGGAATTCCCTCCCTAAGGGCATTAAGGATCAACCCAGAGCACATGGACAGCAGCGTTTCAAGAAGGCAGCTCACCACCACCTTCTCAAGGGGCAACTAGGGATGGACAATAAATGCTGGACCAGAAAGAAAAGCCCACACTCTCTAAATTAATAATAGAAAACAGTCACAAACTGTAATATTTCACCACTAACCCAACAGTGCTTCTCCTGGATTTGCTTGCTTATGATCTAGAATATTATTATTCAATTCCAGGAGACTCCGGGATAATCCTGGAGATGTAGGAACCTGTAACCCCAGGGAAGGCCTCAGGCTTTCTTTAGGCAGTGGCTTTGACCCCATCCCTTTGAGGGTGAAAATGTGGTGGGTGCCTGTGGACGACCCTTTCAGAAAGACCTTAGCCATAAAACTAAGACCTCTATCTCCTGGAAAAAGAAAGAACTTTACAGCAGGACAGGCTATGCAGATAATTTTTTTTTCCATTATTCATTCACAGGATGAGGGTGTTGCTGGCTAGGCAGCATTCATTGACCATTCCTAATTGCCCAGAGGGCAGTTACAAGTCTGGAGTCACATGTAGGCCAGACTGGGTAAAGATGGCAGTTTCCTTCCCTAAAGGACATTAGTGAACCAGAGGGGTCTTTCCTCAACACTTGATAATGGATCTATGGTTGTAATTGGACTTGTAGTTCCAGATATTTATTGAACTCAAATTCCACCATCTACCATGGCAGGACTTGAACCGGGGTCCCCAGAACTTTATCTGTGTCTCTGGATTAACAGTCCAGCGATAATACCACTAGGCCATCGCCTCCCCATAATATCCCAGTGAAGTGTCTTCTGGGAACCTGAGAAAGTCCTACAAAGTTTGAAACACATGTTACATCTTTGACATTTACAATAGAAACTAAAATTACAGCAAGGAGCAGCACGGTGGCTCAGTGGTTAGCACTGCTGCCTCACAGGTTCGGTGATCCAGGTTTGATTTCAGCCTCAGGCTGTCTGTGTGGAGTTTGCACATTCTCTCTGTGTCTGTGCGGGTTTCCTCCGGGAGCTCTGGTTTCCTCCCACAGTCCAAAGATGTGCAGGGTAGGTGGATTGGCCATGCTAAATTGCCCATAGTGCCAGGGGATTTTAAGTCAGGTGGGTTAGCCATGGGAAATACACAGGTAGGAGAAAGGGTCTGGGTGGGATGCTCTTTGGAGAGGCAGTGTGGAGTAGCTGGGCCAAATGGTCTGTTTCCACACTGTGTGGATTTTATGATTATTCATAAATCAGTACCTTTAACTTCCTCTTGTTACTTCCTTTCAAAGACCTAGGTCTAACTGACATTCCAGCTGAACTGAAGTCTGATTTGAAGATCCCATCAATTTTCCAACTGTATTCATTGTAATCTCACCAAAAGGAAGTTTTTCCAATTTCAGGCAATTCCATTGATACACTCCCCAAACTGTAATCCTTTGTTTCCTTCCCTTGAGACTGCCTTTTATTCATTCCTTACTCAGTGGCTCTACTCCATCTCCACATTCTCTGCTCTGAATCTGGTGATGATTTCATGCATTGTATATGGAACATGCACGGCCATTTATAACTCTCTCTCTCATTTGGCGTGAAAATTAGATGTGATTGTCACATCTCCTTAAGAAAATAAGCAAATTATGAGTATGAGTCATCGCTGACCATGATGTAAAGTAGCTCACGTTCGGCTGTTAAACAAAAAATACACAAAAAATGAGAAATGCAGATGCTGGAAATCAGAAACAGAAACAGAAATTGTTTCTGGAAAACTCAGCAGATGTGGCAGCATCTACAGAGCAAAATCAGGGTTAACATTTTGGGTCCATTGACCCTTCCCCAGAACAATTCTGAAACATTAGCTCTCTTTCTCTCTGCACAGATGCTGCCGGTTCCTGCTGAGTTTACCCAGAAATTGTTGCAGTTTGTAATTGGCTGCCTTGTGTTGAATCCATGGAGTAATTCTATTTGTTGAGCCCTCCACTACAAAGAGAGCAAAGAAAATTGCAGCACAGGAACAGGCCCTTCGGCCCTCCAGGCCTGCGCCGATCCAGATCCTCTATCCAAACCTCTCGCCTATTTTCCAAGGATCTGTATCCCTCTGCTCCCTGCCCATTCATGTATCTGTCTAGATACATCTTAAATGACGCCATCGTGCCCACCTCTACCACCTCCACTGGCAACGCGTTCTAGGCACCCACCACCCTCTGTGTAAAGAACTTTCCACGCATATCTCCCTTAAACTTTTCCCCTCTCACCTTGAAGTCGTGACCCTGAGTAATTGAGTCCCCCACTCTGGGAAAAAGCTTCTTGCGATCCAGCCTGTCTAGAATTCTCATGATTTTGTAGACCTCGATCAGGTCCCCCCTCAACCTCCGTCTTTCTAATGTTAAATAATCCTAATCTACTCAACCTCTCTTCAGAGCTAGCGCCCTTCATACCAGGCAACATCCTGGTGAACCTCGTCTGCACCCTCTTCAACGCATCCATATCCTTTTGGTAATGTGGTGACCAGAGCTGTATGCAGTATTCCAAATGTGGTCGAATCAGAGTCCTATACAAGTGTAACATGACCTGCCAACTCTTGTACTCAATACACCGTCCAATGAAGGAAAGCATGCCATATGCCTTCTTGACCACACTATCGACCTGCGTTGCCACCTTCAGTGTACAATGGACCTGAACACCCAGATCTCTCTGTGCATCAATTTTCCACCGGTGTTTTCCATTTACCGTATAGTTCGCTCTTGAATTGGATCTTCCAAAATGCATCACCTCACATTTGCCTGGATTGAACTCCATCTACGATTTCTCCGCCCAACTCTCCAACCTATCCATATTCTGCTGCATTCTCCGACAGTCCCCTTCATATCTGCTACTCCACCAATCTTAGTGTCATCTGCAAACTTGCTAATCAGACCATCTATACCTTCCTCCAGATCATTTGTGTATATCACAAACAGCAGTGGTCCCAACACGGATCCCTGTGGAACACCACTGGTCACAGTCTTCATTTTGAGAAACTCCCTTCCACTACAACTCTCTGTCTCCTGTTGCCCAGCCAGTTCTCTATCCATCTAGCCAGTACACCCTGGACCCGATGCGACTTCACTTTCTCCATCAGCCTACCATGAAGAACCTTATCAAATGCCTTACTGAAGTCCATGTATATGACATCTACAGCCCTTCCCTCATCTATCAACTTCGTCACTTCCTCAAAGAATTCTGTCAAGTTGGTAAGACATGACCTTCCCTGCACAACACCAACCTGCCTATCACTAATAAGCCCATTTTCTTCCAAATTTAGATGGATCCTATCCCTCAGTATCTTCTCCAGCAGCTTCACCACCACTGGCGTCAGGCTCACCGGTCTGTAATTACCTGGATTATCCTTGCTACCCTTCTTAAACAAGGGGATAACATTAGCTATTCTCCAGTCCTCCGGGACCTCACCCGTGCTAAAGGATGCTGCAAAGATATCTGTTAAGGCCCCAACTATTTCCTCTCTCACTTCCCTCAGTAACCTGGGATAGATCCCATCCGGACCTGGGGACTTGTCCACCCTAATGCCTTTTAGAATACCTGACACTTCCGCCCCCTCCTTATGCCGACTTGACCTAGAGTAATCAAACATCTATCCCTAACCTCAACATCCGTCATGTCCCTCTCCTCACTGAATACCAACGCAAAGTACTCTTTAAGAATCTCATTCATTTTCTCTGACTCCTCGCATAACTCCCCTCCTTTGTCCTTGAGTGGGCCCAACCCTTTCTCTCATTACCCTCTTGCTCCTTATGTATGAATAAAAGGCTTTGGGATTTTCCTTAACCCTGTTTGGTAAAGATATTTCATGACCCCTTTTAGCCCTCTTAATTCCTCATTTCAGATTGGTCCTACTTTCCCGATATTCTTCCAAAGCTTCGTCTGTTTTCAGTCGCCTAGACCTTATGTATGCTTCCTTTTTCCTCTTTGCTAGCCTCACAATTTCACCTGTCATCCATGGTGCCCTAATCTTGCCCTTTCTATCCATCATTTTCACACGGACATGTCTGTCCTGCACTCTAATCGACTTCTCTTTAAAAGCCTCCCACATTTCAAATGTGGATTTACCCTCACAAACTCACACATACAGCTACACTCACACTCACTCATAGTCACAGTCACATTCATGCTCACTCACTCACATACTCACATATCCACACACTCACACTCACACTCAAATTCACACACACTCACTCATACTCACATATACACACACACACTCATGCACATGACAGACATTACTACTCTGCAGAGATAATTTGGATTTGCTTTATAAATTTTTAAAACAGTTTGTCTTGCTATAGGTTATCTCTTTTCCAGAAATTGTTTTTTCCTCTTGTTGTCAACTTCTTGGATCCTTCCCTCTCACTGACAAAACAAAAACTTTGTTGTGAAACTCAGAGATTTAAGGTTCAGAGGCTGTTGCTATGCAACCTTCAACACAGGGCCACTTCCAAAACTCAAGTCTGTTCAACTTGCAATTGTGGACCATAAAAGCAATCCTTATTTCTCTTTTAAAGGCTTTTATTCTCCCAATTGCACTTGAGCTTGTATAAAGAAAATGGAAGGTTTGAGGTATAAAGAAAGGCTGGATAGGGTGGGACAAATTTTCACTGGAGCATAGAAGGTTGAGAGTTGGCCTTATAGAAGTTTATAAAATAATAAGGGGTATAGATAGGGTTAATGGTAGTTGTCTTTTCCCTAGGATGGGGAATTTCAAGACTCGGGGGCACATTTTTAAGGTGAGAGCAGAGTGGTGTGAAAAAGACTTGGGGGCAAACTTTTTACACATGGGGTGGTTTGTGTGTGGAATGAATTTCATGAGGAAGTGGTGGATGTGGGCACAGTCATAATGTTTAAAAGACATTTGGATAAGGGCATGAATAGGAAAGGTTTGGAAGGATATGGGCCAGGAGCAGGCAGGTGGGACGAGTTTAGTTTGGGATTTTGTTCAACGTGGGCTGGTTGGACCGAAGGGTCTGTTTCCACACAGAATGACTGTATGGCTCTATCACGAGGAGTCGTTTCTTCCTGTCTGTGCCCCTCATGATTTTATACATCTCAGTCATGCTCCCCTCAGTCTCCCTCAGTATGGGGGTTAGGTAGTGGGGAGTTTGGCGTAGGGTGATTTACAGATGTGTGGGGTCCTGTTGGCTTGTGTGAGAGGTGGTAGAGAGAGAGTGACTCATCTGGCAGCATTAATCATAAAAAGGAACACGAGTGGATGTTGTTTGGCTCCTCAACCCTCCTCGGTCACTCAAATACCCAGCTGGGATTAACCTATGGGACATTAACACTTACTCACCTGTTGTTGGACTGTAGTCACATATAAGCAGAGAATGGTGAAGGATTGTAGCTGTCCATCCTTGCGAATATTAATAAATCGATTGGACTTTTACAGAAAACAACAGCTTCCTGTTGTAGTCAATAACCAGACTGGAGTCAATTCCATAACTCACTTTTGGACTGATGCCACTCCCACTCAGACACTGTAGACGCACATCACTGGCTGCAAAAGTGCAGGCAGAATGCTGAGTTAAACAGTCACCAAACCGGAGACAGCATGCTTCACCTCATGAGAGAGTCTAGGCCCAGAATAAAGGGGCACCAGTTTAAGACTGAGATGAGAAGGAATTTCTTCTCTCAGAGAGTTGTGAGTCTTTGCAACTACTTGCCTCAGAAACTTATGGGGGCAGAGTCCTTGGGTATATTTAAGGCTGAGATACATAGATTTTCGATCAGTCAGGGAATCGAGGGTTATGGGGAAAGAGCAGGAAAACGGACATGAAGAACAACTGGTCAACCATGATCCTCTGAATTAGCACAGCAGGCTCGAGGGGCCAAATGGCCTACTCCTGTTCCTGTTTGTTATTATCTTAAGGGCAGCTGTGGGAATTGAACCTCATGTCTTCAGACAAGGATAAAATGAGTGATTAGCCTGGGTGCTCACACTTTCTGTCCATCGATTTCCCCACCTCTTCCCTGTCCCTCCATTATCTATTAACCAACCCCTCCGCCACAACCCCAACCAAAGCTACCTGCCTCCCCCCACCACCCACTTCCTCCACAAGGAAGCCATGGTTGTTTGAAGTTTCATTAAGAAAGTAACGAATATAGGATCGGGGCCGTGGCGATGCTAGTGTTGTGCTCAGGCTGTGTGGGCCTGACAATCCAGCTCTTCCAGTGAATTATATTCTCAACTGACAGGGTTTAGAAAAGAAAGACAACTATATAGTGCCCCTCTCACCTTCACGATATTCCAAATTGTTTCACACATGAGTGAAGTACCTTGTAGGAAATGCTGTCAAAAACTGTGCGCAGCAACATCCCAAAAAAAACAACAGTTTGATGACAACCAGGCAATCTGCTACCATAATGTTATTGTGGAAGAAATATTGGCCAGGATCCCTCAGTCTCCAATGCTCCAGGGTCAAAAGTCTCAGAATATCCATCTTCTCCCTATAACTCAAACCCTCCCGGTCCAGCGAGCATCCCGGGAAATCTTTTCTGCACTCTATTTATAGTAGGCTGGCCTCATAGAGGTCTCCGAAACCTTGACAGGCATAGATAAGGTAGATAGCTAGCAACCTTTTCCCATGGTAGGGAAGTCTAAAACTAGAAGGCATATGTTTAAGTTGAGAGAGGAGAGATACAAAAAGGGCCCAGAGGGGAAGTTTTGTCACACAGAGTGTGGTGAGTGTGTGGAACGGGCAGCCAGAGGTAGTGATGGAAGTGAGTACAATTTTGTCGTTTAAGAAACATTTAGACAGGTGCATGGATGGGTACGGTATGGACCAAATGCAGGAAAATGAGACAAGTTTAATTGTGAAAACTGGGTGGCGTGGCCAAGTTGGGCCAAAGGGCCTGTTTCCATGCTGTAAGACTCTATGGCTCTAATGACACTGGGAAGGACATTCCTGCTCCTCTTCGAACGATGGCTGTGAGAGTGTGAGAGCACAGACAGGACATCAGTTTAACATTGTCTCTGAAATACAGCATCCTCTGACAGTGCAGTGTTCCCTCAGGACTGCACTGGTGCCTCTGCTTTGGGCTTAAGCCCACAAACTTTCAAGTACAGAGGGACTGCGATTCCCAATGCACCCCAGCTTCACCATATCAAACTCATGATTAACTACACGACACCAAAAATTGGTCCAACATTTATTTTTATGAAACATTATCTAAGATGCAATTACCTGGGATGTAAAAACTGTTCTCATTCTACTAATAGATGCAGTGTGAAAACATCATTGAGAAGTAAAATACAAACCATTTATTAAGACATCATTTTCTCCTTAAAGTTGTAGAGATGCCTCTGCAATCAAGCCCTCTTTAAATCCTTTGTGATGCGGTGACGCTAACAAGGCAGAGACATTGACCATCAGCCATATAACACAGCACAGGAACCAGATACTATTCAGAAGCTGATGTCTCCCTCTGAGATATTCAGGGGCCTGTTGGGTTTTGACAACAAGGTTTGACGGTCAATTACCTGGTGCCAGACCCTCAAGTTATACCAAATTCAGTTTCAGAACTTGATCTTGGTGGGGATTTGAACCAACAACCTTGAGGGTCCTGGTTCTTGGGCCTGCACTGACGATCTTTACTGAGACACTCAGGTCAAGTGCCTCTGAGTCCTTCACAAGCTTGTCTGCTGCCTGTGCTGTTTACTGGCATGGGGCAGTGGGCATTATTGCAGAGGCCAGAGTGCAACCCACAGCACTTTGTCAACACAGTCCACCAATAACCCTCAGTTACACAAATTAATCTGTCATCAAAAATAGATAAGTTATCTTATATTCCGATACACGTCACCAACAAATATCCCTGAAAACAGTCTGCACACTCCAATAAAAATAATTATTTTACAGGCTCTCTCTCAATTGCAGGACTAGCTGTTGGATAACTAATTCCCTAACACCAGGGCATTCTGTCAGGAATCGTTATCAGTCATGGAACTAGTCAAAATAAAATCATTCTCAAAGTGTTAACCAATTAGGGGGGACTGAGAAAGCATCTTCCAATCCGTTCCCCTTCCAACACACGTGACTTTAAACAGTTGATGCCATTGAATAAGTGAAATAACAACAACTTTCATTTATATGTCACCATTAACAGAGTAAAACCATCACTAGATGCTTCATAGGGACATTATCGAACAAAATTTGACACTGGGCCACTTGAGGGCAGAGGACCAAAGCTTAGCTAAACAGGCAGATTTAAGAAACATCTCAATGAAAGATTAAGAGGTTGGTAGACAGACAGAGAGAGAGAGACAGAGACACAGAGAGAGAGAGACAGAGCAAGACAGACAGAGAGAGACAGACAGTTCCAGAGCTGAGGGCCAAGGTAGCTGAAAGCATGGCCACCAATGCTGGAACAATGAAAGCTGAGAAATCAATACTGTTGTTTAAATGTTAAAACTGTTCGAAATTGGACAGCCCTCTCACTGCTTTTTTAAAAAATTTGTTAATGGAATGAGGACATCACTGGCTAGGCAACATTTATTGCCCAGAGTGCAGTTCAGAGTCAAACACATTGCTGTGGGTCTGGAGTCACATGTAGACCAGACCAGGTAAAGAACATTAGTGAACCAGATGGGTTTTTTCCCCCCTGACAATCAACAATGGATTCATTATCATCCTTAGATTCTTAATTCCAGATATTTTAGTGAAGTCCAATGCCACCACCTGTAGTAGCAGGATTCAAACCCAGGTCCCCAGGGCATTATCTGGGTCTCTGAATTAACAGCCTAGTGATAACACCACTAGGCCATTGTCTCCCCTCTTCTGCTGGCCCTGTATTTGGGGGCTTGGAATTGCTGATTTCTTCAGCTCTGTCATTCCAATTGTTTGCCTCAAAGAATGAACTTGAACTTCTACAGTGCCTGTCAAAGCCTCAGAACACCTTAGGGGCAGCGAAGCAGCTTTTATTTGTAGTCACTGCTGTGTATCAGGGAAAGATGACAGCCAATGTGTGCACAAGAAGCTTCCACAAGCAACAATGGAATAAGTGACCAGGAAGCTTGTCACCAAGATGGTGAGGGTGCTGAAATTAGCCTGGGCACAGTAGGCATCATGCTACCACCATGTTAAACCCCTGACTCCTATTCCATCAGAAACCCAGATCGCTTTGAGCTACATGTCGGGAGATTGCAATCAGTTGGAAAAGGGACTCGGAAACTGGTCAAGTGCCCAATGTGCTACACCACAAGTTGCAACCGGGGATTAGTTTACCAATTCCTTCCTACCCAACCACATTGTTAATAAACCATTCACCAGGAGCTCCTCCCCTCTCCCCACCATCAATTCCTCACTGGGAGATAACAACTCAAGGTTAAGAACTTTCTGACAGGAGGAAGGGTGTGAGAGTCAGTGGCTACAAGCACATTTTTCAAGTTGTTCCAAGTTGGTCATCCTACAAATCACAATAATTAACTCTGAAGTAGTAAGACAAGTCTTCACAAACCCATTCTGATAATAACAGGCAATTACAATAATGCAAAGATCCATGAATTATCAAGATTATATTCATTCCGGTATGCAGCTGGAGAATCTCATTCACCACAATCACGGTTTTTGGTCTGAATATGATAAATTACAATGTGAAAAAAGCTGGTTCTACACATGAGATTAATATCGAAGTTGGAGAGGAATAAAAAAGGAGGCTATTTCTCAACAATAAATGGCTGTGGTTCATTGGAACTGTAACTTTAATTTTACTGTAGTCTATTCGCATGTTACATTTGCCAGCAGTGATTTCTCCGGAGCTAATGAAGGTGACATGTGAGCAAAGCTCATCCGGGGAGTTGAGTCACATCATCTCATGAATTCCCAGGATTCATTGGTGGCATTCCCTGCCCACCTCCCCACCCTTCCATTTAGTCCATGCTCCTCAGTATCTCCTTAATCAGTACTCAAAGGAATCTTCTCACCTTGGAAGCCACCTCAGCCTCTTCGCTCTTCCCTCAGCCCTGGTCCATTTGGAATTTGATTTGGGGTTTGCACATTTTCTCTCAGGATTCGTTAGAAATAATCCAATCGTATACAAAGCTTAGGTCAGAGATAACAAGCATGGGGCTGGATGAACACAGCAGGTCAAGCAGCATCATAGGAGCAGGAAAACTTGACGTTTCGGGCCTAAGCTTAGGTCAGACTGTGTTCACATCACTGCACTTCAGGAAGGAGGGGGCTTCAGTGTAGATTCACCACTCATACTGGGATTTAAAGGGCTAAATGAGGGGGTGGGCAGCAGGTGGCATAAACCAATCTTTAATCCTTAGGGTTTAAGCAGCTGGGAAGTGATCTAATTGTATTTCAATAGGGTAAACACAGAGAAACTATTTCATCTGTTAGGAACAGGCATTCGTATTTGAGCCAGTCCATTCAAACGTGAAGTCAGGAAGAAATCCCTCACATGAATTAGAGCGAAAACTGGAACTCCATTCCCAAAAAGCTGGGAATCTGCTGGAGCTTTCAGGGCATCAATTTTAGCTGGGGATGGGAAATGGAACAAAAAGTGTGAAAGTGGATTTGAGATACCATTCAGCCTCAGTGTGATTGAATGGCAGTGGAACAGCCTTGAGGGGCTGAATGGTCTCTTCCTGATCCATTCTCTCATTATAATCCCTGAGAGATGGCCTTTGTTTCACCTATTACCCCCTGTCCAGTTTCTCGAGTCCCTCTCATTGGGATTCACCGATCTGGATTGAGACGTGGAGCTGAGCAGACAGGTCCAGCAGATTCTCCTTCTGGAAAGGTTTAAGTGGACATCAATTAGGAGCTTCACCATCCTCTCTGATCAGCCATAAACCCAATGAATTTAATGCATTCATTTTCAATATGGGTCATGGTGGAATGTAATCGGAACAGAGAGAAGCAGGTTAATATTTCAAGCCCAATATGACTCTTCTTAGTTCTGAAGGAGTGAAAGTCAAAATTGTGGGCATTTTGCCTATCCGTTGCCCAAACCCCGCCAGCTTAACCCCATTCATGGACATTCACCTTCACACATTCCAACAGAGGTTTTTGTCACTGCATTTTCAAATTGGACTTAACAATCAGACTGATTACACGAACCTGCTTCATAGACCCATGGAATTTCACAGCAAGCTGTTCCTTTTAAAGTTTTCTCTAATTCCCTGTTAAAAGTGACAAACCCACTCCCACCAGCCTTTCAGCAATATGTTTCATCTTCAAGAACTCAGTGAATAAGAAAATTTCCCCTCGTCTCCTCCCTTGACTTAGCCTCCTTTGCTATTCCACATCCATTCCTTAATAAGTGACAGTTAACAGTCTGTTTGCTGTGAGAAGAACCTGCCTCTACTTCATGTTCATTCGATACTGTATCATTTTCAACTCTTTGACCATTTTCTGGACATCTCCATCATAGGCTAGTAGCTCATTGTAGGAGTTCTGCTGCTGTAATGTTTTAAATGTTTCCTCTATAATGGGCATGATTGGATCCAGACTGTACAAGTCCTGGCAGGAGGTGTACAACACTTCCACAGCCCCATGGAGACTGTACAGGTAGTTGTAGCAATATTTCAATTTGCACTTCACATCAGCCAAAAGCCCACATGCTCTCTCCATCTTTTCCACCTCTCTTTCTTTCCGAGCCAGGCTCTCCTTCAATCTCTCGATCTCTTTGCTTTTCTCTGGTATCTGATTGTTATATTTATGCATGTCGTCTTCTTTCTGCTTGACTTCAGCTCGGAGACGGTTGATTTCACCATCCACTGTCTTCACCAACTTTTTTGTGGTATTTAGTTCCTTGTTGTAGTTGACAGTCATTGGAATTCCTGGAAGATGAAAACAAAAGACAAGTGACATTGAGGGAGAACTGTGCTCCATTATGTTATGTCTTCTTAATACAGGAATTTTTTTGTTCATTCATGCGATAAGGGCATTGCTGGCTAGGCCAGTATTTATTGCCCATCCCTAATTGTCCAGAGGGCAGTTAAGAGTCAACCACACTGCTATGGGTCCGGAGTCACAGGTAGGCCAAGCCAGGTAAGGATGGCAGATTTCCTTCTCTAAAGGGCATTATTCCTGAGCTAAGGATATCATTAATCTGGACATTAATGAACCAGATGGGTTTTTCCCAACAATTGGCAATAGCTTCATCTTTACTATTTGATTCTTAATTCCAGATTTTTAATCAAATTTAACCTCCACTATGGCAGGACTTGTACCCAGGTCTCCAGTGCGTTATCTGTGTCTCTAGATTAACAGTCCAGTGATAATACCACTGGGCCATCACCTCCCTGGATTTTCATTGAAAGGATACCGTACAAGAGACCATAAATTAACTTCACGACTGTGCTGTCAGAGGATGATCCTCCCTATGATGTTTCCTTTGTCCTGTCTGATTATAAACCAATTCTCTCCTACTCCTCTTTAGGAGGAGTCTGGCCTTTTGTCTTTCAACTGATCTCTGAGCTAAGAACTATGTGTTAACTGACAGTGGCTGAGCAGTCACATCAAACCAGGCAATCTCTTTAGACCTTCTCCATGTTAATGGCTATTTAGTTAGAAGAGGGTGGAAGCAGGGAGCATGTACCTGAATAAGTGGTGAATCAAGTCAGTCTTTAGAGGGGTTATTTATAAAAAAAATGACAATCTGTTGAGTGAAGTTAAGGGAAATCAGCGCGAGGAAACTGAGGAGAATTGAAACAAAGTACAAGGAAGTTTGTGAATAATTGCTGTATGAGCGTTCCTCGACTTTGTGGGAGAGCGCTAATGATCCTAACTCTCGGCCAGAGGTTCAGGTTCAAGTCAAACTTGCTGTGGTAATATTGTCCAAACAGTTTAGTTAAAAACAATCAAAATTACCCCACAGCAAGGGGCCATGGCCTCAGACTAACTTCATAGCCAAAGGACAGAATATCTGGTGATGCCCGAGGATGGGATTTGGAGATGGTAAAGTATCAACCAGCTACCCTTTCTCTTTTAGAGGTTGGAAATTGTGGGTTTGTCAGCTGTTATCATAGAATCCTTGACAACAATGGAACCCAGTTCACCAGGGAGAGGTCTCTTCACCGACATCAAAGTGGGGGTCCTTGCTATCCACCTGAGGTATTAGACAAGGCCTTGGTTGAAATGTTGCAAATGTTGTGTAGCAGTTAAATAGCTGTTTCTAAGACCATCTCCTTGAACCCTAACCTTCAGAGGTACTGTGATGGACAATGTGATATGAATCTGTTTCTAATGCATTGGCACTCCCTATTAGACATCTTGCTGCTCCCTCAATCCTTCAATTCCCTTTAAACTTGTGAATGTGTTAGAAATTGAATATTGAGCTCTACTTACCTACGCAAGGAGCAAGGAATATTAAACCAATTCCCATGTCCCTTCCAGTGACTTTATCCCCTTTCCGGGCCTCTGCAGTGTCCAGGGCAGTCTCTTTGTGTTTTAGGGATGATCTGGCAGCTTGAAGCTGATCGTTAGCCTGGTATCTATGACTCTCCAGGATTATCAGCTCATCTTTCTTGATCCAGAGACTTTCCTCCTGCTCCTTCCTCTCCCTCTGAGCCTTGTCAAAGTCTTCCGCCAGCTGCAGGGCCTCAGCTGTCATCGAGTCGATCACGGTCCTGGCCTCTTTCTCAGCCCTGCTCATCTCCTTGTATGCCAACTCAATATCAACCTTTACCTTCCCAATTTCCGACTCCTCCAGCTCCTTATTGCCGAAGGTGGCAGCAGAGTTAGCGAAGGATACAATGGAAGACATCCCACTCACAAAAGGGGGCAAAGTGACATCTTTGAACTTCTTCTCGTATGATTCGCAATCGAGTGTTGTCATGGCTGTTCTACAGGGTCACAGGAATGAAAAGTGAAAAAGCTGATTAATGGTTGAGACCTGCATTCAGTCAGACCTCTGCATTTCCCTGGCCACTTTCATATTATTTGCTTCTAAATGTTTGTATCTTTTACATATAGGTATCTTGCAGACATACAAAATTTCATCAAAATGTGTAATAAATGCTTTTTGTTTTTTAATGTTTCATTGACCTTTCGAAGAAAAATGATCATTTATTCCAAATCTGATTAAGGCAGTTCCTCGACTGATAAATCACTCACTATCATTCCACCAAATGCTGGAAATGTAACTGAAACAAGATTAATACATCCTCGAGATCTGATGCCTTTAAGATGTCTCACTTCCCCAGCATTCCCAGTACCCCGAACCCAGCAGTTTAATGAACACCATTTTACTATTTCTGGATCCCACAGAGGGGTCCCACATTAAAGCTGCATAAGACATTCTGCAGGACTAATTGAACCCAGAGCCTCCTGACTCAGAATTTTTTCTAATTGACCCAAATGGACAATTACCAGTGGATAAACTTGTCTGGGGTTGAAGCTGCAATTTTGCACTAGGACAGTAGGAGGCGATGCTATGTGAGTGGGCTCAATATATCTTATTGAGCAGGAATAGCAAGATCATTCCCCTTCAATGTGGCTGTTATGTCAGTGAGAATGGCTCGCTGAAACAGGGACAATCAAAATTATTTAACTGTATAGAAAGAACAAAGTTAGAAGATGACTGACAAAATTGTATCTTTCACAACCATTCATAGCATTCTTAATTTCACAGTGAGCAAAAGCAGAATGACCCAGTTAGGAATAAGAACCATTTTGGCATTCAAACAGATCATTGCTGACCACTTACCCCATACCTTCAAATTCCCTTGTCACTCAAGGTTAACATTACAGGGACAACATTTTTATTCAACATTGCAGCTTCTAATATAAAATCAAAACGTATAATATAATGTCTTGTCTAATATGTGAGCATCATTGCTTTCGACTACTCTCCTCTCCCTTCCCTATCTCTGGGATCTCCTCCAGCTATATACATTTCCCCTGCCTCCCATGATTACTGGGCTCCTCTGATCCTGGCCTCTTGTGTAACTCTGATTTTAATCACTCCACCATTGCTGGCTGTACCTTCAGTTGGCTAGACACCAAGCTCAGGAACCCTTTGTTTTATTCATTCACAGGATGAAGACATCACTGACTATCATTTATTGCCCACTGGGTAGTTAAGAGTCAATCCCATTGCTGTGAGTCTGGAGTCACATGTAGACCAGACCAGAGAAAGACAGCAGATCCCTTCTCTAAAGGACATTAGCAAACCAGATGGACTTTTCCTCAGCAGTCAACTCGTCAGATTTTTGTTGAATTTAAATGCTACTGTCTGCCATGCTGGGATTTGAACTTGGTCCCCAGAACATTGCCAAGGTTTCTGGATTACTGGGGGTAGCAATAATGCCACTAGGCCATTGGCTGCCTCAAAATACCCTGGATAAATCTCTCCACCTCTTTCCTTCACTTTCCTTCTCTATAACATTCCATAATTCCTCCAATTCAATGAAACATAATTTGACCTAATGTCTTCTTACATGGCTCAGTGTCAGAAGTTGTCTTTATAATATCCCTGTGAAGCACTTTCTGATGCTCCAATGCTTTAAAGGCATGACATAGATATATAGGTGGTGTAATTAGGAAACATTACTGTCAAGACCAGCTTTTACTGCTCATCCACAGTTGCCCCTTGAGAAGGTGGGGGTGAGCTGCCTTCATGAACCACTGCAGTCCACGTGCTGTGGATTGACCCACAATTCCCCTTAGAGAGGGAATTCCAGGGTTTTAACCCAATGACCCTGAAGGAATGACGATATATTTCCAAATCAGGATGGTGAGTGACTTGGAGGGGAACTTGCAGGGGGTGGTGTTCCCATGTATCTGCTGCCCTTGTCCTTCTAGATGTTAGAGGTCACAGCTTTGGGACGTGCTGCCTAAGCAGTGTTGGTAAGTCACACTCTTACAGCAATAGGATAGAACAACCATCACTGAGCCAGGGCATTGAGCACAACTGGCCCACATTGGCGGTTATGCAACATGAACTTCTCATCTCCCTCTCCGCCGCACCTGACCTGCATATCCTTCTATTCTTTTCTCCCTTATGTTTACCCAGCTTTCCCTGAACTGCACTAATCTCATTCACCTCTGTGGTTGTGATTTGCACTGTCTCACTGCTCTCTGGTTTCTCGTGTGTTCCTTCATCAATCTATTAATGTCTATCCTTGGTCCCTACTCTGGCCTTGTTCTCAAATGCAATGATCTTTTCACTGGTCTGACTGGAGTTTTCAGGAGGCGTGACTATGAACTCAACAGTTTGGTATCTGCGCATGTCAAAACATAATCTGGAGGGAAATGGAATGTCACAGCAAAGCAGCATTGACGATCAATTCGAAGCATCCTTTAGACACACAAAATCAAAGCATCCTTTTTAACATGAAACAGTCTCAGCAAATGTGGAGGAATCATGCAACCTTCTGCTTTTGTAGTCTGATTCAGAGCATTGCAGATAAATTGACCGTGCGCAGTAACTCGAAACGTATTGTTGCCCAAATTGCAATACTAAAGGTCACCACCAGCGCAGATTGCCTGCACTTTCAGAACACACACACAGTCAGAGAGAGGCTACTGCAACACGTCACCACTGGTTATTCCTTCTACAATCCTTACAATACGTGTCTGAAATAAATCACACGACTTTCAATCAACATTCTCATTGGCAAAAGTAATGTGTTCAATATAATCTGAGTAACTGAAGGAGAGTACAATAAACTCTGCTAATAACAGATCAGGAATAATTCTATTGGGTGCTGATTACAGTTGTTTAATTGCATTACCTTTTGATTAACAACACATTTTAATTTAATCTCAGAAAAGTAGTGTTTTCTTGACACTTTGAGAGCTAAATGAGGCATTTAATCGGACTTATCCTCCCTCTCCTTCAAACCCTTCTTCTCCCTCATTCCATTGCCTTCCCTCCCTCTCTTCCCCTTCTCTGTTCCACTTCTTTCCTCCTTCTACTACACTCATCCTTTCCTTCTCCCTCTCCCTCCTTCCCTTACAGTAAACCCCTTTTCCTCCCTCATTCTGTTTTCTCTGTATATCTACCCCTTGCGCACCATCCACTTCTCCCCCTCCCTCTCCCCCATCCTTTCCCTTCCTATATCACCCTTTCTCATTCTCTATCACTCCATCTGTCAATCTCCCTTACCCTCTCCTTCTTGCCCCTTCTCTTACCAGCACCTTTCTCCAAATCCCTCTGTCTCTTTCTCCCTCACGACCTCCTTTCCCCTTCCCTTCTCTCACACACTGTTTATCCTTCTCCTTTCTTGACCACCTATTGACTGATTTTTCTTCCCCTCATTGTATAATTCAGTGCTCACACTTGCAACTCTAACAATAAAAATAAAGCTTGAGAATAGGAGGTTGAAATCAAAATCATGATTTCTGATTGGGACAAACAGAAATCAAGAGCCAGATTTCTCTCTCAGAAAGCCTGCCGCGCCCAGATTTCCCTATGTCATATGGATTTGAGGGGCTGATTTCCCCACATACACACACACACAGACACAGACACACAGACAGACACAGACACACAGACAGACAGACACACACACACACATACACACACACACACATACACACAGACAGACAAACACACAGACAGACAAACACACAGACACAGACAGACAGACAAACACACAGACACACACACATACACACACACACACACATACACACACACACATACAATGAAAGACCACAATTACAATAGGCCCTTCCCTCTCTCATAATCAGCAGTCAGTGGAAATTCTCTTCAACATAAAATGATGTGGGCTGCTTTCAAATAAAGATGGTATTCATATTGCTCGAGCAATCAGAACAAAACTTTAATGGTTTGACATTTTACTTCCACTCTGTGCCTCTTTATCTCTGTGTGACCTTATGTAGAATTAAGCTCAGAAACTGGAATCTGACTTTTAAAAGACTGCTGTTTGACCAAAATGTCTGTTCATTCTCTCTCTCAGATCACTCTTGGAAAGAGAAGGTTCTAAGTCGGATTCGTTGAGAAATAAATTTGTTGGATAGATACTGCCCTTAAAAGTAAGTCATCTTTGTTTCAAGATCTCTCTCTTTTAAATGAAAACCTCGTTGTGCTTATTTGAAAATAAAAATTACAGATGAATCTCAATAAATGATGTTTATTGATAACAAACTCTTATTCGAACATTTGGACTTTCTCCCTGAAGGACAGCTGAGTGAAGGGGGCTCTTTCTCCCACTCAAACACATATTCTGAATTAAGATCTTTCTTCTGCTCAATATATTCAGGCAAATATTCACTTCTAAAGTTCAAGCACTATTCGGTGCTTTGTCAGGAGCTAAAATGTGGGAAACTTTTACTGTGTGTCAAGAAAACCCTCCAAACTAGATTTCAATTCCAGACAAGGATTTTCTTGAAAAATGAAGTATTTCTTGCTTCAACCTTTTGATTTTCTGTCCTGATTTAAATCCCTTTGCCACTCAGACTGCAGTGCCTTCAGTGAAGTGTGAGAGAAGCATGAGATTGGAAAGAGCTCCGGGCGCGGTCAGGAGCTGCAAATACATTTGCTGAAGAAATACAAGCCACGAGGCTCGATCCACCTTGGCTTCTCGATGCAGAGAATGAGCCCTAATCTGCCAGGATTACCTTCCCAACACTTGGACCCTGAACTGATTCGACACAAATCCCACCTCATTGCTTCAATCAGTTCAAACCTATCAAGAACCTCACTGGGTAAACTTTGATGATTCCCCCCCACCTTCCTAACACAATAATATCATCGAGGACCGATTAGCTCACTTGGAGCACGTGCGAATGAAACCTAAATCCCACCAATTTGTTGCAGAGGAGCCCTTTTGGGAAGAAAAATCCAGAAAGACACATAGAGGCCAAGACAGAGGGGGAGACTCTCCTGCACACTGAGGCAAAGAAAAACGTCGAAAATAAACCTAAAATGGTACTCACTGTTCAATCTTGTCGAGTGGTCCTGTAAATAAAATCCAATTCTCCCTCTTTTCCAGTACTGAGAGAGGTGAGAGGCTGCAACAGAAAGCTCAGATCCAAATGGTGGATGGAAGGGAATCCAGTAAATTCACCCAGACAGCCAGTAACTAACAGCAAAAACTGTGGTGTAGCTGCTTTTATACCAGGCTCAGTGATGGGAGGGGCATATTTCTAACAGACAAGTGATGGAGGAACATTAATGCATTTAAGTCCATCCCTCCTCCTCCTCCTTCAGGTTCCCCAGTTTGTTTCTCACCCTGGATCCTGAACAGAGACTTGGTAGACAGCTCAACTATCAGGGCCAAAGCACAAAATGGCACATCTGTAAGCTTTATTCAGTGTTCCCTGATTGATAGGTGTTCAGACAGGGGAGGAAGACCCCCTCCTGCCATCCCCCGCCCACTCCCACCACCATCTTGGAGCTACAATCTAACTGATGATTTCCACGATCAATGTGAGCTGGCCAGCTCTTGTACTGCCTGTGTTCCAGTCACAGATGAGAAATTGTATCACCGAGAGTCATTAAACATTGCAGAATTGCAAACTCTTCAAGTAAGACAGTTTGTAATTGGTTTTGGGAAGAAGTTCTCATTCAGCGATACATCATTGGACGAATGATAGAGAATCAATTTTGAAATCCAATAAATACAAGAAACCTCCTGAGGCGTCGAGAAATAGTGTGTGTTTTAAAAAGGAATCTGATAATGTTAGATATTGCTGCTGGCTTAAAGGTGGAACACAATGAAAGACTCCTGAGAGGGTGAGAAACACAAGGTTTTATTTATGGTGTTGGGCCTGGAAACCTCCAATAATTTGTTAAAATGATATATTCAAAACAGCCTCACTGACAAATTCACAAAGGTTTAATAAAAGTGAATGGGGCAAAGGCCAGGAAATAAAGATACTTGCCCAAAAACAGTGCAAATGAGAAATGAATGGACCACCTACAGCAAGGGGGCTCTGGGGGAGAAGTCTTCTGATACATCATGAAGGGGAATGTAGGAACTAAAGGAGACCTTTGAGCTTCTCAGTCCTGTTACACCAATAGAACCAGAGAAAAGGTACAGCCTAGAAAGTCACCATTCGGCCCGTTCTGTCCATGCAGTTGCAAATGGAAAAGAAATGAACTGTACATTCTAATCCCATCTTCCAGCACCTGGTCTGTATCTTCACAGGCTATAGTGTCTCAGGGGCAGATCCAAGTACCTTTTAAATAAAGGATCTCTGCTTCCACTACCAAATTAGACACCTGGTTTCACCCTCTCGGTGAAAGCTGTTTTCCTCACTTTGTCTCTAATACCTCCAACCTGGGCCCCTTGATAATTGTCCTCTCCACTGAGAGGAAGGAGCTCTTTCCCTGCCCACTCTATCTAAGCTCTTCAATATTGTGTATAATGAATCACCTCTCAGCCCCCTCGGCTCTTAGGAAGACCACCCCAGCTTATCCAATCATTGCCCATGGCTGCAACTTTCCATTTATTCAATGACACCACAGCAGATTTGTGAACTAACCCCGTTTTCCCACATTTACCCACAGCACTATAATATCGATGGTCAACAAAAATACATCAATCACAGATTGTAAATTAATCACTGATCGAGCATCGATTGACTTTCCTGGAAGAAAATTCCGAAGGTTTCTGTGCTGATGTTCCATCACTACGCGAATCTTTAATCAATACTTCCTTGTTCTCTCCCACCCAGCCAGTGCAAATAGTTTCTCTCAATCAACAAAATACAAATCAATGCTGAAAAGTTGCCTTCTTCGCCAACCCCCAGCCCCTAACACCACAACCCCAGCACCCCCCCTCACCCATTCCCACACCTCCATTCAGTTGGAATGAGTGGCTGCCAATGACTTGTGACAGGTTTTAATGTATCTGCAGTCACCTCTTGTTGGGTCACGTGCCCCAGTAGGGGCCTACCAGGACAGGCCTTGGAGTATATCCACACTAATAGGCCTGATGCAAGAGGCCACAGAATCCACAATGGTTAAGTTATGCAATGACTAGATCTCTGATGTTCTGGGGTTTCCCTGTAGTGAGCAATGGAATAGTGGTGGAATATCTACTTCAGGGTATTTTAAAAAATTTTTTATAGCCGTTCACAATTGGATGTGTCAGGGCTGCAGAGCTACAATCTGATCCATTTGTTATGGGCTGCCACTCAGTTTTGTCTCTTGCATTTTCTCCCATTGTCTGTCGTTCATATATTGCCATGTTGTACCTTCACCTCATTTTCAGGTATGCCTGGTGCTGCTCCTGGCAAGCCCTCCTGCACTCTCCATTGATCTAGGGTTGATCCTTTGGCCTGAGGGTAGTGGTTGAATGGGGGATATGCTAAGGCATGAGGTTACAGATTGGAGTACAAGTCTGCTGCTATTGATGGCCACACCATTGGCATCATGTTGCATCACATACCAACCATTCCTGCCAACTGAGCTAACTGGCGCCCCAACACTGGGGGGTATGGATAGATATGTGATATGCAAATTGGTGAGGACAAGATGAAGTTTGGTTTTCCCTTTTATTGGCTCGTCACCATCTGCTGCAGCCTGAGACTAGTTGCAATATCCTTTAGGACCCAACCAGCTGAATCACTGGTGTTAGTTACTAACCTACACTTTGTGATAAACATTGAAACCCCTTACCCAGAGTATATATACTATGACTTTTGCGACGCTCAGTGTTGGCCAAAATGGGGGAGTAATGATTTTGGCACAATCCTCTAAATATTGGAGAAATTTGCAGGGTCAATTGGGCTGAATTTACCACTTTTGCTTCAGGTGCCAGACTCTGATGAAGGGTTTAGGCCCGAAACGTCAAGTTTTCCTGCTCCTATGATGCTGCTTGACCTGCTGTGTTCATCCAGCCCCATGCTTGTTATGTCAGGTCTCCTGTTTTGTCAGGTTTTTCTGCCTCGGCTTGGTACAACAACAAAGTGGCTTTCCATACCTGTGTGAATTTGGATTTACCTGTAGACCAGAAACTTCACCTCATTTTCAGGTATGCCTGAGAGGTCCTTAATGAATACTTTTCTTCGGTATTCACAACTGAGAGGGACCTAGTTGTAGGGGAGGACAGTGTGAAACAGGCTGGTAGGCTAGAGGAGGTCAATGTTAGTAAGGATGAGGTACTAGGAATTTTGAGGAAGTTGAAGATAGATAAGTACCCCGGGCCTGATGGGATTTATCCAAGGATTCTATGGGAAGCGAGGGAAAAGATCACAGGGCCTTTGGCGATGATTATTTCGATCGCACTGTCCACGGGTATAGTGCCGGAAGATTGGATTGAGGCAAACGTCATTCCCTTGTTCAAAAAAGGGAATAAGGATAATCCTGGAAATTACAGACCCGTTAGTCTTACTTCAGTGGTGGGCAAATTATTGGAAAGGGCTCTGAGAGATAGGATTTATGATCACTTGGAAAAGCCCAGTTTGATTCATGATCGTCAGCATGGATTTGTGAGGGGTAGATCATGCCTCACAAATCTTATTAAATTCTTTGAAAAGGTGATCAAACACATGGATGAAGGTGGAGCAGTGGATGTGGTATACATGGATTTAAGTAAGGCATTTGATAAGGTTCCTCATGGTAGGCTCATGCAGAAGGCAAGAAGGCATGGGATAGGAGGAAATGTGGCAGATTGGATTCAGAATTGGCTGACCCTTAGAGGACAAAGGGTGATAGTGGACGGAAAATATTCAACATGGTGCTCAGTTACGAGTGGTGTACCACAAAGATCTGTTCTGGGTCCTCTTCTATTTGTGATTTTTGTGAATGATTTGGACGTAGGAGTGGAAGGGTGTATTAGTAAGTTTGCGGATGACACAAAAGTGGGTCAAGTTGTGGACAGTGCGGAGGGCTGTTCTAGGTTACAAAGGGACATTGACAGGATGTAGAGCTGGGCTGAGAATTGGCAGAAGGAGTTTAACCCTGAAAAGTGTGAGGTAGTTCATTTTGGAAGGACAAACTTGAAAGCAGAATACAGGGTTAACGGAAAGATTCTTGGCAGTGTGAAGAGCAGAGGGATCTTGGGGTTCATGTCCACAGTTCCCTGAAGGCTGCCACCCAGGTGGATAGAGTTGTTAAGAAGGCGTATGGTGTGTTAGCTTTCATTAATAGAGGGATTGAGTTCAAGAGCCGTGAAGTTGTGCTCCAGCTATACAAAACCCTGGTTCGGCCACATCTGGAGTGTTGTGTCCAGTTCTGGTCGCCTCATTACAGGAAAGATGTGGAAGCATTGGAAAAGGTGTAGAGGAGATTTACCAGGATGTTGCCTGGAATGGAAGGAAGGTCTTAAGAGGAAAGGTGGAGAGAGCTGGGGCTTTTCTCTTTAGAACGATGAAGGATGAGAGGTGACTTGATAGAGGTGTACAACATGATCAGAGGTATAGACAGAGTAGACAGCCAGAGACTTTTTCCTAGGATGGAGGTAGCTGTTACGAGGGGGCATAGTTTTAAAGTGAGTGGAGGTAGATATAGAGGAGACGTCAGAGGTAGGTTCTTTACTCAGAGAGTGGTAGGGGTGTGGAATGCATTGCCGGAGAAGGTAGTGCATTCGGCCTCATTAGGGGCATTTAAGCGGCAATGAGATAGGCATGTGGATGACAGTATAAGGTAGGGGTGGAGGTTAGATAGAGCTTGATTAGGGTAAAAGTTCAGCACAACATCGTGGGCTGGAGGGCCTGTACTGTACTGTTCTATGTCCTATGTCCTATGTCCTATGTCCTATGTTCTATGTTTGACGTTCTATGTCCTAGAACCAGATAAGAGTAGCAGATTACCTTCAGAAAAGGGCATCACTGAACCATTACATTTCCACATTTATTAATTCAATTTAAATTCCATTAAATGCCATGGTGAGGTTTTAACCTGTTGCCTCATGATGATAGGCCTTTGGTTATTCCAGTAATGTTGTCATTACACCATGTTTTTGTATTCAACAACCCATTCTGTAGTCTCATATAACTCATTTCTTCATTGACCACAGTCTATATACATTACTGTTTTATCCCATTTACCATCAGCTCTTTTTTACCCCTGGCTTGAGGTCCCAGTGTCACATCCTGACTGGGATGAGATAGTGGGAACTGCTGATGCTGGAGTCTGAGATAACAAGGTGTAAAGCTGGAAGAACACAGCAGGCCAGGCAGCATCAGAGGAGCAGGACAGCTCTGAAGAAGGGTCCTGACCCAAAACGTCAGCTTTCCTGCTCCTCTGATGCTGCCTGACCTGGCTGGGATGAGTACATTTGCTGTGTTGACTCCTGATTGGTGTATAGCTGGGCATGCAGACACATTGGTCCATACCTTTCTTGATCACATAAAGGCATCGAGAAGGGCCCAGTTCCATGGGAGCCTGCATACAAGGCAAGTCATGGTCAAAATGTTTCACCTGGAAAATCCATTTGAAATATCGCCAAGTCCCGCAGTGACATAGACCTAAACTCTGAAAGAGAATATCAGACACTTGAAGGAAATCATTTCTCGAGTCGCAAAGAAATCACCATGAATAATCAGTAGAAAAAAATAACAAAACATACATACAGATACCACCAAATACAGAGTTTGAGAGAAAGCGATTGTTTTTGTATATTTACTGTGATATAGCAGCTCAAGGCCGACTAATGTGCTTCACAATGAAGTATTATTTGAAATGCAGTCACTGTTATAATGTAGACAACTCAGGAGGAAAATTGCACACAGCAAAGATGTCACTATCAGCAATGAGGAGTTTCTGGATGCATGATCAATATTGGCCAGAACACCATGGCTATATCTCTAATGGAAGGGTCACTTGACCTGAAACATTAACTCTAATTTCTCTGCACAGATGCTGCCAGACCTGCTGAGATTTTCCAGCAATCTCTTTTTTTGTCTCTGATTTACAGCATCCGCAGTTCTTTTGGCTTTTATAGCTAAATCTCGCCTTCCTTTCATTATTTCCACTTGAGAAGGGTTTTGCTTTCATGGTTCATCTGAACCGCACTGGAGTGTCTGCCTTGATTCTGACCTTAGTGGAGTGGGACATAGCCATCTCCTCTGGATTTCAGAACCAAAATGTGCAACCAGCAAACTAGAACTGCCACTTCTGTAGCACATATGACACTCACCAGAAAATAAAATATATAAATGCAGACAATTTCTTGCAAGCTCTATATGGGTAGAGATTCTTCCTTTTCCAATCAGCCAAGTGCAGGATCAGCCCCTGACGTGTTCTTTACTGTTCTATTATGCTGCTGCCCAGGTTAATTTCCCAATACATAATTTTCCACTCTAATTCCTCAACATTGCAATGTCATCCATTATCACTGTTAAAAATAGTAAGGGGAACTGAGATGCGTGAACACTCATTGCTTTTCGGATACATGTGAAAGAGGAATTGAATGGTGCGGATTCAACAGAATGTGACCTAGAGTTGTGAAAAAAGCCTACATTAAAGGGATTCAGAGACAGTAGGAACTGCAGATGCTGGAGAATCTGAGATAACAAGGCATAGAGCTGGATGAACACAGCAGGCCAAGCAGCATCAGAGGAGCAGGAAAGCTGACGTTTCAGGCCAAGACCCTTCTTTCAGCCTTCCTGCTCCTCTAAATGCTGCTTAGCTTGCTGTGTTCATCCAGCTCTACATCTTGTTGTCTTACATTAAAGGAATGATTTGATTGTGGTTTTTAAAGTTTTGAAATAAAACGACAGGTTAGATTAAAAAAAAAATTTCCCTACTGATAGGGCAGCCTAGGACCATGAAATGGCGTCTTCCATTCGGAATCAAGATATTCAGGAAAGTGATCAGAAATCAACAAATGCTGGAGATCACAGAGGGTCAGACAGCAAACATGGACAGAGAGCAAGCTAACATTTCGAGCCTAGATGACTCTTCATCAGAGCTGAATTTTGAATAGCCATCCAGACTCAGAATGTTAGCTTGCCCTCCCTGCATAAATACTATCTGCCCTGCTGTGTTCTCCAGAAAGGTTCCAGTGATTGTTCTCAGTACAGTTCCCAGGATCTGCGGTAATTTGCTCTTACTAAGTGATCAGAAAACATTTCCTACCGCACCATGTGAAACCCATTTCATACAAAAAGAAAGAGATGCTAATTCATTAAGTATTCTCTGAGAGTGGTTAACTTTTGCTCGACGGGAGGATGAATGGATAAGAAGTCAAGGCAAGTGGATAGAACCAAGATGCAGATCAGTCATTATCTCAGTGAGCAATGGGACAGCTTCAAAGGGCTGGAGGAAGAGCAAATTCCTGCAGATGCTGGAATCTGTCTTGAAAACAAAAAAGTGCTGGAAATCACAGCGGGTCAGGCAGCATCCATGGAGAGAAAGCAAGCTAAAGTTTCGAGTCGAGATGACTCTTCATCAGAGCTGATGTCAAGTGTGGAGGGGGCAGCATTTATGTAATATGTGGGGGTGGAGTGCTGGGGGAGAAAGGATGCTGAATCAAAAGGCTGAATCTACTTCCTGTTCCATAATTAATTGAAGAATTGCACAAACAACCTAAAAAAAAACCTTGACTCTTCCTTATCTTTCAAAAAGTGACCACGGGAGACAGAAAGCAGGGGATCGCATGTGCAGCAAGAGTTTGTAAAGACTACTGACGTGGCAAGGCTTAAAAGTTTTCTGGTCTGCAAAGCTATTTAGACACATCACAGAGATGCAAATATCCTTTCAGCAAGTTGGAATATCCAAGTGTGGTGCTTTTTCAGGGAATTTATTGCAGAGTTTTAAAACTTTTGAAAGTTTCCAGTGATTGAAATAGTGAGATGTTTCCTTGGTATAATCAGAAAGAAACTGAATTTGTACACAGTTTTCCATGACATCAGGAGGGTGATTAATGGCTAATTAAATCTCAGTATTATACTAGAAGATTGAAGAAGGAGGGTCACAGAGGCTGTTAGTCCAAGGTGCAAATTAAATGGAGACTCATTGACTATAAATTTACAGAATTAATTTAAGTCCTTCTTGTGTGGACTGGTGTTTGTCCCTCTCTGCGAAAATATTTCAAAAACAGCCTACGGATTTGCTGAGATAAAAGGTACTGCAGATGCTGGAGAATCCGAGATAACAAGGCGTGGGGCTGGATGAACACAGCAGGTCAAGCAGCATCATAGGAGCAGGAAAACTTGACGTTTCGGGCCTAAACCCCTTGCTGAGGTCTGTTCCCATCGCATTAATTCCTCAATTAAAAAACAAATTGGAGGAAACCTTCCACTTACTTCTCCATGGTGATGGTACCTCTTCAATATTCCTGAGAAAGACTTAATAAACATGTTTTGTTTCTTAGCACACTTTAAAGAACTCAGTAAGAATGACAGTTCTTACTTTCACAAAGTGCCTTTCAGATCAAAAAAACAGCGTGAAACAATTCAGCCACTGTTAGTTTTCTAAACGCTGTAAGTTACGTAATGAAAGAGCGACACCAAGGTTCCAAAAACTGAATGGCCGTTCAGTCTGGATTCAGAAGGCACAGGCTGATGCAGAAAAGTTGACTTAACTTGGAGTCAAGACACAACAGGACTCAAGTCTATGCAGTTCAAAGCATGGGACTTGTTAGTACAAACAGCATTGAGGCAAATAGCATCGATGAGTTTGGGAGAAAGAGATAAGAAAAATGTGTTTGGGGTTAGGTGAATTTGAGGTGCTAAAAAATGAAGGCATGTGGACCAGCAATAGCAGCATTGACCAGTTGGACCAAAGGGCCTGTTCTGCACACTCTGTGATATTGAGAAGAAGCAGGTACTTTATGGAACCAAGGCAGGTCGATGCTGTTCATGTACAAATCGCAACCACGATCTCAGTGAATGACCTTGCTAACAATTATATTCTCATTGGAGCTAATCGTTTGAAGATTGTGCAAATTAATTGAAGTTCTCGTTGACCCCCTATAAACACAGATTGAATTATGTTTGCTGGGTTCAGAGGTGTATTTCGTAAATTAATATATAATTCTGAAGATAAATTTGCAAGTGTATAAAAAGTGGTTCGAGGTCAATCCTTCACTCGCCATCTTTCTGGAATGGAACACTCAGTGGTCTCTTTCTCTGCCCCTTTATAGGTTCCTGGCCATAGAGATATCTATGAGGGATATGTTAACGAGTTTTGATGGTGATTCGTGTAGTTCTGCTCGGTGCTTTACAGAAGCAAAATTTTTGTGGTGCATTTAGCGATAGGATGCATCCCGGCTCGATCCTGATTGTTAGAGCTGGAAATAAACTGAATTGTTATCACCAAAGCCAGCAAGCATCTGAGAATTGTCTCTGGCTTCAGCTACATACTGAAATAGATTGTCATGAGCAATGAGATAGTAACCATTGAAATGGTTCAAAGGCCAGTGTCCTGTTACCAAGCCACCCTTCTATTTGCACATGGAGAGTCCTTGATACTGGTCCAGCTTCTTTGGAGCCACCTCTCAGAGTGAGCAGGATGTCTGACACTCCTGTTCTTACCTGTCAGCCAGGGCTCCCTGATAGGACCAGATTAACAGCCCCAGTCAGGGAATGCATATTCTATAGGGTCCACCCGGCTGACCTCATTACAATCACTACATCCATGGGAACAGGAGTACAGTTTGTGATTGTGAGTATGTTATGAGTAAGGATACCTGAGGATTTGCGTGATATGAGGCTATACTTTTGGGGTGACAGCTGGCTTTGAGTGATTTGTGCCTCGAGACTGGGCAACTTGGTATTGGAGAAGGCATTGTTGCTCCTGGATTTGGAAGGCGTAGTAAGGCTACTGTGGTGGAAAACTCGTCAGTGCCAGACACTGGGTTCCCAAAACAGCCACTCTACTCAGAAGCCGGCACAGAAGGACAGTCCGAGGAGACAGCGGAAAAGCAGCTTTAAGGAGGTCATCAAAACAGATCTGAAGAGGTCAGACATCTCCATTGACTCATGAGAGACAGTGACTTGGGACGGACCAAAATGGACAAGACTCATTCCAGGAAGGCACCAACACATTGAGGCAACAAGGTGTAGAGTTGGATGAACACAGCAAGCCAAGCAGTATCAGAGGAGCAGGAAGCTAAAGTTTCGGGCCTAGACTTCTTCTGAAGAAGGGTTTAGGCCCGAAATGTCAGCCTTTATGCTCCTCTGATGCTGCTTGGCCTGCTGTGTTCATCCAGCTCTACACCTTGTTATCTCAGATTCTCCAGCATCTGCAGTTCCTACTATCTTTCCAACACATTGAGGCACTTTGTCGGTACTGTGGAGGGGTGGAATCGAGGCTGGGGAAGAAATGAACCTACTATCCAGACTGACCCTTCATGCATCAACCCTGAGGAACTGTCTACAAAAAGGATGCAGCCACTAGCACAAAGAACAATTAAGCTAGTGTTCCCTGTATAACGTAGTTAATTACCATTAAGTAAGATTCAATGTGATACTGAAATCCTGCAACTTCTCCAGCAGTGCGTTAGAAAAAGAAAATGCAGAGAAAATAATCAATTCCCTAAAAATAAATAAATGATGAAGTCAATGGGGAAAACAGCTGAAACATGAATAAAATATTAGGCTAATGGTGAAGACATTGTTTGCAAAATTAACACCTGCTTGCATTGCTGAAGAAGATATTATCGGTAGGCTAAAAAATATTGTCATTCTGTAAAAATGCACTGAACTATTTTTAACAAACATGATTTCTTGTCTAACTAATTGTCTTTTGAAGTCAGAGCCGATTTTTTTTTGTTTAGCAGACCACGTTTCAATGTGCTCCATCACCAAGCAATTACTTTTCAGTCATTCATGACACGTAAAGGAATACAACTGTCAATATACGCACAGCAAGATCTCAAAAATACATAAATAAAAACTGAAAGAACAAGTGGATGCTGGAAATCAGAAACAGAAACAGAAATTGCTGGAGAAGTTCAGCAAGTCTGGCCGCCTCTGTGGAAAGAAATCAGAGTTAACGTTTCAGGTCCAGTGACCCTTGCTCAGAACTCAAAAATGCATGGTGGCATGTCTGAGAATTACTCAATATTGGTAGGAGTGATTGAGGGAGGAATCATAGCCAGAACACTGAGATATTTACTATTGTTTACTACTGATTTACCATTATGAGGGGGCATAATTTTAAGGTGATTGGGGGAAGGTATAGGGGAGATGTCAGAGGTAGGTTCTTCACACGGAGAGCGGTGGGCTTGTGGAATGCACTGCCGGCAGTGGTAGTGGAGTCAGATACTTTAGAGACTTTTAAGCGACTCTCGGAAAGGCACATGGAGGATGGTAAAATGTAGGGTATGCAGGTGAGATTGATCTTAGTAGGATAATAGGTCGGCACAACATTGTGGGCTGAAGGGCCTGTACTGTGCCGTACTGTTCTATGGTCTATCTATGCTCTATAACTACTGGTCCTTCTCTAAGTAATAGTTTGAGATCATTTCCCAGCATAGACGTAGCAGCCCTTCCTCAATACTATACAAAATAATCTGTCTGAATTATATATCTGAGATGGACTAGGTCTTGAACACACCACGTCTGACTCTGAGATAAGAATGCTGATGTTGGCTGTGGGATAAGTACATGTATGAGCCCATGGAGAAGTCTGAGGAGGTGGTAGCACAGCGGTATTGTCACTGGGCCAGTGACAATCCAGAGCTTCACATTTTAGGTTCAAATTCCCATCAGGGCAGATTTGAATTGAGTAAATAAAAAATCTGGAATGAAAAGCTAGCCAAATGGTGACAACCATCATGAAAACCTGAAATAAAAACAGAAGTTGCTGGAAAAGCTCAGCAGGTCTAGCGGCATCTGTGCTGACAAAATCAGAGTTAACGTTTCTGTTCCGGTGGCCCTTCCGTAGAACTGTCATGAAAACCCATCTGGTTCACTTATGTCCTTTTCATGAACACTTACTCACTGATCTAAGACTGGAAAACTTGGATGAGATCAAGCTGACAATGGGCTCTCAGCTCTGCATAGGCTCTATGCTGAGAGTTCTGGTAAATGACCAGATTTGCTGGGTCCATTAAGTTCTGTGGTCAGATGCTTAAATACAAATGGAGTTTGTTGGCTAAGGAACACCGGTTAAAAATTAAAACAGGAAAACATTCTTGATTAGTAAGGGAATCGAGGGTTATGGAGAGAAGGCAGGAGAATGAGGTTGAGAAATATGTCAGCTATGATCAAATAGTAGAACAATCTCGATGGGCCAAATGGTCCAATTCTGCTCCTGTAACTTACAGCCAATAAAGTAACAGAGTTTAGTGCATGGTTGATGGGTTTTGTACAAAAATGATGGGGCCCATTGCAAAAGATATTGTTAAATGACATATTGTTGTGCCTGTTGGAGAAAACCAGCGTGAGGCTGTCATCAGTCAGTGTAATGTACTGCCCTGAGATAAGCTGTGAGTACGAGATAAAACCAATTGCTGTAATCATGTGTGATTGAGTGATAAGGTGACATTGTCTGACATTGTCACTCAGAAAGGATGCTCTTACATTGAAACTGGTTCAAAGTTACAGTGACAAGGAAGATTCCAGCACCCATATTTGTCTACATTACAATTAAAGTTTTTGTGAAAGTACCACACTGTAAATTGTGTGCTGATGTCTTGTAGAGGTGCTGAAGAATGAAACTAAAACAGTCCACTCCTTTCAATTATGGGATGACTGACACAGGATAATTTGTTTTCACTGGGGAAAGAGGCTTGCTCAAGTGGAACATAATGTGATATTTAGAAAGCTGAAAGACGCAGTTAATGATGATGTCAAGAAGCAATCTATGTTCAGTGCTGCCTGATATAGGAAGAAAAAGCCAGAGAGTACAAACACAACCCTAGGCAAGTCTGAATGATGCAAACATTCGCATTTGCAGACTGTATGCGAGATTTGTGAACTGGGCTCCCATAAAATAGCATGAATTCCGTGTCAATTAACACTCTTTAAAACGGAGGCTGGTTGTTTTTGGGTTCAGAATGGAATGAAATTGACAGATCAATTCGCCTGAACCTCAGTCTAACCTATCACCAATGCAAGCTTCAGCTCAGGCCCATCTGCAGCTATCACATCGTTAAAATGGTAGAAACATACAGTGCAGGACACAAACATTCAATCCATTGTTTCAGGGTTTCCTCTTTGGCAGGTCTATACACTCAGCCCTATTGCTTTGTTCTTGCCCCATGACCCTAAAAATTTCTATTGACCAAGTTTTCTTTTGAAACTTATTGTTGGATCTGTTGGCATTGCCTTTTAGATACAGTCATCGAGTTTTACCGTACAGGAGGCCCTTTGGTCCAACATGTCCATGCCAGTCTATGCCAATCCCATTTTCCTGCAATTGGCCCAGAGATCTCTGTCTCTGTCTTTCACTCTCTCAGTCCCTCCCTCCCTCTCTCTCTCTTTCTTTTTCTCTCTCCCTCCCTCTCTCTTTCTTTTTCTCTCTGCCTCCCTCTCTCTTTCTTTTTCTTTCTCCCTCCCTCTTTCATTTTCTCCCTCCCTCTCGCTTTCTCTCTCACTTCCTCCATTCCTCTCTCTTTCTCTCTCTCTGGATGAGCTGCTCTCAGCCAGGGGACTCCAGCTGGACGGAAGGCTCACCTCAAGCCCTGCCAGGACCATCTTCTGGAATTTTTCCATGGACATGACCAATCAGGGCCATCAAGTTAATTGGTTTGATCACCTTGAAATATTGTCAATGATTTACGATGGCTCGCTAACATTAAACCCTTTGATGGTTCTGCTTCGGGAACTGGGTGTCTGGTTTCTGGCCCAGAATATGCCCCTGGTCTTTGTTTTACTGAGGCACATCTGTCCCATGTACCTGCTGGGGATGTGTTTGTCAGGAAATATCAAACTGCCCTTTTACACTTGCTCATACGTTCTGGTGTCTCTCTGGTTTTCAATTGTCTGGGTTCGAATCTTGCAAGGACCTGCCTCCGTGCAGAATTGTCTGTGTTTGTGTGTTCTGGACTGAAGTATTCCCAGCATGCAGCGTTAGTAAGAACTGCAGATGCTGGAGTTGGAGACAACACAGTATGGAGCTGGAGGAGCACAGCACTCCCTCCCACTCTCTGGCTGACATGTCCATCCTGGGCCTCCTCCAGTGTCACAAAGACACCACTCACAAACTGGAGGAGCAACACCTCATTTTCTGCCTCAGGAGCCTACAGCCCGATGGCCTAAACATGGAATTCACCAGTTTTAAAATCTCCCCACCCCTGGGCTCATCCCATGTCCAACCCTCCCTCTTATTGCTGCCTCCATGACCTAACACAATCTGTCCATCTTCTCTCCCATCCATCTGCCCCTCCCACCTTACTGTACAATCCCCACCACTTCCTACCTGCACTTACCTATCACCATCCCACCTACCTTCTCCAACCCCTACCCTCCTGTTTCCATTTATTTCCCAGCTCCCTTCACCCTCCCCATTTCAGAAGAAGGGTCCCGACCCGAAACATCAACTATTCACGGCATACCTTGCTTTTTGGCCAATTTCTGTGCCCTGTTTATTTCAGTTGCTGTGCCTATATTTCTGGCTTCCACTTATTTTGCTTGAGCAGTCACAGGCTGTTCCAACAAGAATGTAAATTTTAAAAATTAGAGTTTGAAGAAGAGAAGGTAGACAAAAAGAAAATCAATTATAGTCTATAACGTGAGAAATGTGGCAATTCAGATACTATTTTCCATTAAGTGCATCCTATCAGACCTCATTAATCTGGACCGTAAAATTAGATTGATTTCCGAAAACCTGCATTTAGTCGTTAGAGCTCAGAGTGAAATGCCCCCTTTCTCTTCCAGAATGGTTTGACTTGTGGTTACTCACCTCCCACAGGACATTCAATTTGTTACAGAGAGTTGATAAGGTGTAAATTGTCTATGGTGCTCAGGGATGATTGAATTTAATGGGCCCAGTGATAGTTTTGACATTACATTAAGGATAAAGAAAGGAAAGTGATGTTAAAGCAACTCCCAGATTATTATAAACCCTAATGATATAATACAAACTGGAGCGAGAGTAATATCAGAAATGGAATAACATGAAATCACTGAATCTTACAGCACAGAAAGAGGCCATTCATACCATCAAGCCTCGGACAGCTCTTTCTGATTAATCCCACCTCTTAAGCCATTTCTTACAATTCTGCATGCTATACTCTCAAGGCAGCATCAGAGGAGCAGGAAAGTTGACGTTTCGGGTTGGGACCCTTCTTCAGAAATGGGGAGGGGGAAGGGAGCTGGGAAATAAATGGGGAGATGAGGGGTGGGGCTGGGGTAAGTTAGATGGGATGGTGAATGCAGGTGGGGAGTAGTGGGGTTGGTCAGTGGGATGGGAGAGGTGGATAGGTGGGAGAGGAGAGGGACAGGTTGTATCAGGTCAAGGAGGTGGGCATGAGAGGGAGGGTTGGACATAGGATGAGGCTGAGGGTGGGGTGATTTTATAACTGGTGAATTCCATGTTTAGGCCATCGGGCTGTAGGGTCCTGAGGCAGAACATGAGGTGTTGCTCCTTCAGTTTGTGGGTGGTGTCATTGTGATACTGGAGGTGGCCCACATGGACATGTCACCCAGGGAGTGGGAGGGGGAGTTAAACCATTTTAACTCCCCCATCATCCCACTTACCTGCCCCAGCCCCACCCTCCTCTCTCTATTTCCCAGCTCCCTTCCCCGTCCCCATTTCTGAAGAAGGGTCCCAACCCAAAACATCAACTTTCCTGCTCCTCTGATGCTGCCTGGCCTGCTGTTTTCCTCCAGCTCCATACTCCTCCAGCTATCTCTACTATACTTTCAATTCCATTTTGCAAACTTCCTGTTGACTCTGCCCTTTCATCCCAGATCACGACAATTCCCAAAAACACTGGCTCTCTGCTGCTCCTTTGTTATATAAGACTCTCATTAAAACTTACTGTTTTAATCCAAGCCTTTGTTCGCTGGATCCTACATCTCTCTGTGTAAGGTCGAAAGTCACATGACACCAGCTGAACAGGTTTATTTGAAATTGTAAGTAGCACTCCGAAAGATTGTGATTTCAAATGAACCTGATTTTGGGGTATGAATAAGACATTTGACCCTTTGAGCTTGTTCCACAATCCAAAAGGGTTGTGGTCAATATGATTGTGGCCTTAGCTCCACTTTCTAGTCTATACACAATGCCCTGGACTCTCTTATCTTTCAAAACCTGGTGTCGTGTGATTTCTGACCCTGCTCACGCCAGTCCAACACCAGCACCTCCACATCATCTCACTGTGTAGTTCAGGCCCAGATTTTCACAGAGCTGGGCCTTACTTGAGTGGTCTACGAATGAGGCTAGGATTCTCGCCCCTACTCCCATTTCTGACAGTTTTCACGGGCAAGGTATTGGGTGTGGTAACCTGCCATCTTTACCAACCGCATTGAAGCACCAATCATTCCCATCCCCACCCCTAAACCCCACCTACACGGGTTTTGTGGTTTCGGACCCATTCAGCAAGTCGAAGCGGTTTACTTCTTTCAGAGGATGAGTTACCCACAGAAAATCTCACTCCCAAGTGGGGAGGAGGGGGCAAACGGAAAGCCATTTGCATTTGAAATACTTTCATTGAGGGGCCATGAAATCCCAAAGAAAAACTTTTGTTTTTACTTTCAATAGTTAGATGCTTATTGTTCAGTCAGATGTGTGACATAATTGCCCACAGTCCTATTAAAATAAAAGAAACTTCAACAGCTTCAGAGAAGAAAACCTCTACTTGGTCTTGAATGCTTTGATTGACAGGACATCTGGTGTAGCTTAGGAAAAAGGCATTTTCTGTTTCAATAGATTTCCTTACTTACATTTCACAAGCCTGTTATTATAGCTGAACCTATTATGAATGCTTAGGAACATGAGATTTTGGGGTATGAATAAGACATTTGACCCTTTGAGCTTGTTCCACAATCCAAAAGGGTTGTGGTCAATATGATTGTGGCCTTAGCTCCACTTTCTAGTCTATACACAATGCCCTGGACTCTCTTATCTTTCAAAAATCCATCTGACTCAGTGCTGAATACATTTAAACTTTTAACTTCCAATACCTTCAAGTGAAAGAGAATTTAATATTCTCAAGATCCTCTGGAAGAAAGACATCTTCCTCATCTCTGCTATGAAAGGGACACCTCCTTCTGAAATGATGTCCCTTAGTTTTGGTCTCCCTCACAAGAGGAAACATCTTTCATGTGCCCACCCTGTCAAGTCGACTCCAGATCCTTTCTATTTCAATAAGATCACCTCTCATTCTTCTAACAGGTATAGACCTAACCTGTCCAACCATTCTTTGCAAGGTAATCCCTCCGTCCCAGGAATAAGTTGAGTGAGCCTTGTCTAAACAATTTATAAAGTAATTGTATCATTTTACAAATAAGAACACCACAACTGTATACAGTATTACTGTTATGATCTCACTAACATCCCATATAACTCCTTTCCATTCACGCTTGCAATAGGCAGCAACATTCCAACTTCATATGCTTCATTTACCAGGACACCTAGATCCCTCTGTACCACTGAGGTCTGCTATCTCTCCCCATTGAAATTGTATACTCGTCTTCTAGATCACATTTACCCACCTTATACTCCATCTATCAATTTTTTTCCCACTAACCTAACTTGCCTATTTTCATCTACAGGCTTGCCAACTCCCCCCGAAAACTTACATTTCTGCCAAGCTTGGTATTAGCACTAAAATCAGCCTTCATGCATTTCGTCCTTCACACAGATTGTCAGTAACTCAGGCCCCTGCTTGGCTCAGTTTCAAAAGACAGATACACTAATCTCAAAAGGTAAGCATAGGGACATTTTGCCGTGATTAATAAAATCTGTTTATTTTTACAACAGATTGGTCACTCCGAGGGAATTATTTCAGGAATTTTCTTGAAGGACAGCATTTTACTCCATAATGGGGTGTTTCAATGAGATTAGATTGCTAGAGCATTACTTGTTATTTGATATCCATTTCATTTTTTGTTTAGGAAGAGCAACAGGGATAATCCTGGAAATTATAGGCCTCTGAGCCTTACGACAGTGGTAGGGAAATTGTTGAGAACATTCTTAGGGACAGGGTTTACTTGCATTTGGGAAAAAAATGGACATATTCGGGATAGTCAATGTGGCTTCATGCTGGGGAGGTCTTGTCTCACAAATTTGATTGAAATTTTTAAGGAAGTGACAAAGATAATTGATGATGACAGGGCAGTGGATGTCGTCTATGTGGACTATACTAAAGCATTTGACATGATCCCTACCATTAGGCTGGTCCAGAAGATTAAGTTAAATGGATTCCATAGTGAGTTGGTGAATTATATACAAAATTGGCTTGGTCAAACAAGCATTAGGGTAGTTATGAAGGGGTGTTTTTCTGACTGGAGGTCTGTGTCCAGCGGTGTTTCACAAGGATCAGCTCTAGGACCGCTGTTGTTTGTAATATATATAAATGATTTGGATGAAAATGTAAGTGTTGATTAGTAAGCTTGCAGATAACTCAAAAATCGGTAGAGTTATGGATAGTGAGGAAAGTTGTCAAAGGATGCAGCGGGATATAGATCAGTTTGAATGTTGGATGGAGAAATGACAGATAGATTTTAATCCGGAAAGGTGTGAGGTGATGCATTTTGGGAGGTCATATTTATGTAGATGGTCAAGGGCTGGACCTTTAGTAGCATTGATATATAGAGAGATCTTGGGGTCCAATCCTTAGCTCCCTAAAAGTGGCAACTCAAGTGTTAAGGTGACAAAGAGGGTGTATGGCATTCTCGTCTTCATCAGTCAGGGCATTGAGTATAAAAATTGGCAAGTCATGTTGTAGCTATATAAAACTTTAGTTAACAAGGTGTGGAGCTGGATGAACACAGCAGGCCAAGCAGCATCACAGGAGCAGGAAAGCTTGACGTTTCGGGCCTAGACCCATCA
>JAHRHZ010000018.1:874551-924167 GCA_024137785.1 Ginglymostoma cirratum
TGATGGGTCTAGGCCCGAAACGTCAAGCTTTCCTGCTCCTGTGATGCTGCTTGGCCTGCTGTGTTCATCCAGCTCCACACCTTGTTATCTCTAATAGTGGAAGGATGCTTGTTGGACTGGAGGTCTGTGACTAGTGGTGTACCTCAGGGGTTGGTGCTGGGCCCATTGCTGTTTGTTATCTAAGTCAATGATTTGGTTGAGAATGTACAAAGCATGACGAGTAAGTTTGCTGATCACTCTAAAACAGGCCATATCGTGGACAGTGAAGAAGGTTATCAGAAATTGCAGCAGGATCTTGATCAGTTGGGAAAGTGGGCTAAGAAATGGCAAATGGAGTTTAACATAGATGCGTAAGGTGTTGTATTTTGGAAAGTCAAATCAAGGTTAGAGTTTCATGGTGAATGGTAGAGCCTTAAGGAGTGTAGTGGAACAGAGGGACATTGGAGTTCAGGTGCACGGTTCTCCGAAAGTGGAGTCACAGGTAGACAGGACAGTGAAGAAGGCTTTTGGCGTTCTGGTTTTTATCAGTCAAGGTGTTGAGTGTAGAAGTTGGGAAGTTATGTTGCAGTTGTACATGACTTTGGTGAGGCCGCACTCGAAGTATTATATTCAGTTTTGGTTACTTTGCTATAGAAAGTTTGTAACTAAACTGGAAAAAGTGCAGAAGAAATTTACAAGGACGTTGCCAGAATTCAAGGGACTGAGTTATAGGGCCAGGTTGGACAAGCTAGGATTTTATTCTTTAGAGTGTAGGAGACTGGGGTTGGGGGGGACAATGTGTAGACGTCGAGAAGATCATGAGAGGCATGGATAGGGTGAATGCAGTCAGTCTGTTCCCCAGGGCAGGGGAATCGAGGACTGGAGGGAATCGGTTTAAGGTAAGAGGGGAAATAATACATGGGAACCTGAGGGGCAACTTTTTTACACAGAGCGTGGTACGCATGTTGAATGAGCTGCCAGTGGAAGTGGTTGAGGTGGGTACATTAACAACAGTTCAAGGCATCTGGACAAATTCATGGACAGGAAATGTTTAGAAAGATATGGGCCAAGTGCAGGGAAATGGTGTTATTGTGGATGACATTTTGTTCGGCATGAAGCAGTTGGGCTGAAGGGCCTGTCGCTGAGCTGTACGACGCTATAGCTGTAAGACCCCATGAACAGGCAGGGAAAAGCGTGTTGCAGACTGTGTGCAAGCAAATACAGTTCATTTCGAATGGTATCATGGTCGGCACAGACATGGTGGGACGAAGGACCTGATCCTGTGCTTATACCGTTCTATGTTCAAGGATGTTCCATGGCCGTCTTTCGTGAATACTGGGTGAATGGCTATGGAAGAAAAATGGGACATGTGGAGGGCATGAAGGGACATGGGAATATTAAGGATCGTGGAGAGTATGGGGGAGCATGGGCCAGTGTCAATATTGTTTAATAACACTATAAGATCTGGAGTCAATTTTAACTTTAATTTCAAAACCTAAGCTAATGACAATTGTGGAATGGATTGAGAGAGATTGTATAAAAGGAACAATTGATTCTGATTCACTGCCTTCTATGGTGGAATACACAGACGTAGGCTTTTTGAGATTCGTAGACTTTATTAAGTTAACCACAATAAGTATAAAACTATGTGGTTAAACGGAGACTATTGGTAAACAGCCTGTTCACATTGAAACACTGGCTTGTAAGACCCGGCTGATTGCAGTCTTGTGTCTTGTGGTGCATTCTCTTGACCCATGTTCCACCATTTTTCCTTTTGCTGCTTATTAACACCTGCTCATTGCTATCTTTGTGCGTAGCCAACGGTCTTACTGAACCTTGATCGGTCCAGGCACCTGGTAATCGATCACTTCCTGATTGATCAGGTGGTATCGGATCTCAGTTCTGGTCATTTCCTCTTATCTCCAGGACATGATCCTGAAGATTTCCATCATTTGTGGCATTGTCCGTTCTCATTGTAACCTCTTCTGGTCTTTTATTAAATAGTTTTCTACTGAGATAACAGGACACTTTGCTCCATATTAAGTATCTCTTATTTCATATAAGAGAGAGCATGACGTCAAGTATCTTTAGGTTGATCGTGCCATTTGTCTGACTGATGTCTTCCTCTAGGACTTACATGAAGGCAGGTTTATCAATGGGTCCTGGTTGAAGGACCATGTGTCAATGTGTATTTTTGTCATGGCCACTGCAGCCTGGAATGAGGTAATTAAATTTAACAGGTGACACCCATCCTTAAACTAATAGCAAAATTAAAGGATGGAGTTGTACCCTCCCTGAGAGTGGAGGGAATGGGGAAAACGTTGGCTCTGGAAAAAGACATGCCCGCTTCCCGTCACCTCTGCATTTAACCTTTGAGAAAGAAAGTCCAGAGATAGGGTGGGATGCTCTTCAGAGGGTCAGTGCAGACTAGATGGGCTGAATGGCCTCTATCTGCACAGTAGGGATTCTCTGGGTTCTAAGGTCCACACGTGATTTTTCTCGACTCGCCAGTAATTAAGCGTTTACATTAAGTGTTCGATTAATGGCCTCATTAAGAGCCTTAACTCGTTAGCTCCACATTTACCTCTGGCAGGTGAGAAAGGTGATTGGCATCCCGGAAACCAAGGTGACATACCTGCCGAGGTTTGGGAGGGTGGTGGGCACAGTCAGCCTAAAATCAACACAATCTGGTTGTAATCGGAGGCATAGATGAGGGACAAGGGAGTAGCATCTGACAGCCAGCCCCTGGTCTTTGCCTCTGACCTAGCGCTGGCCCCTGAGTCCCCTCTCCCCATGACCCCAGTGTGTGAGATGAAGAAAACTATGACATACCTTTCTGCCATTCAATCATCTCCCAGCAGGCGTAGACCAATGGCCCTTGAATTGGCTGGAAGCATCTGGCAACCCGACATGCCAGTGTTGAGGCCCCTGATAGGCGGAGAAATGTGCTTGCACGCTGTCAATAAACCAAGTGCATTGGTGAACGTGTGATCCAATGAGGTAGCTGGCTGATGGGGGTGGTATGTTCATCACCAAGTCACACCCTCAAACCCCCACATTTGGTCAAAAAATGGGGAAATCCCAGGTAAAGAAGCAACTTCTATACAAAGTTTCTATACAAATCAGTACAAAAAGATCATCAATGTTTTTAAACTCAGATGGCCTGGCAAAATACAGCATGGTACATCCATTTGATATGTATTCACATAACTACAAACTGATGACAGCTCTTAATTCTTTGGAAACAAAAGGAATACATAGGCCTTCACAGTAATTTGAAAGAGAAGTGACCACTTCCCTTCAGGTATTACAAGAGCAACTAAATTAGGACATCAGGTTGGAAGTCATTGTGTTAGTTCACTTGAAGGGTTTTTGAGGACAAATTGCACAATCCAGACTGGATCCATTCAGCCATGATGGGCTTTGTAATAGTCTGCAAGCTTCGTGTCCCATTGGCCTATGGTCATGTGACAAATAGAAACAGAAAATAAGATCAGGAGTAGGCCATTCAGTCCTTCAAGGCTGCTACACCTGTCATTAAGATCATGGCTGGTCATCCAATCCTGTACATTGTTCCTGCTTTCTCCACATACCCTTTGATCCTTTTAGCCCTAAGAGCTATATCACATTTCCTTCAGTGTCACTGGGTCAAAATCCTGGAATTTCCTCCCTACAGGCATTGTGGGTCTACCAACAGCATATGGACTGCAGCAGTTCATGAAGGCGGCTCACCATCACCTTCTCAAGGGTAACTAGGGATGGGCAATAAGTACTGGCCCAGTCAATGAGTTGCCTTCTTGAAAGCGGTCAATGTTTTGGCCTCAATTGCTTTCTACGGCAGACAATTCCACAGGCTCCCCACTCTCTGGGTGAAGAAATTTCTCCTCACCTCTGTCCTCAATGGCTTACCGAGTATCCTTTGACTGTGTTGCCTGGCTCTGGGCTCCCCCGTTATTGGGAACATTCTTCCTGTGTTTACCCTGTCTAATCCTGTTAAAATAGTCCTGGTCATTTGGTGTACTGATTACAATGCACTGTCCAAATCTGATTACAATTAAACAGAATATCATCCTGTGTTACTTGATCAGTACACTTTCATTACTTGACCGTTGCATATAGTTAAATGTAAGTCTACTAATTGAAGACGAGCTTTCCTACAACAATGCTGTGACATGACTTTAGATAGTTTATTATCTCAAATATGCTCAATAAATGTGTTTTCCTTTCCCCTGGAAGGGTTTGAGGTGGGATAATCACATTCCCCTGATGGTCAGGTCAGGGATTGGGATACATTTAGTCATGGATGTTCACGCTGTGCTTTTTGTTTCTTCCATTCACTTGTGGGATGTGTCTGTCACTGGCTCGGTCGGTATTGATTGCCCATCCCTAGTTGCCCCTTGAGAAGGTGGTGGCAAGCTGCCTTCTTGAACTACTGCAGTCTATGTGCTTTGGATTGACCCACAATTCCTTTAGGGAAGTCCAGGATTTTGACACAGTGACAGTGAAGAAACGGCGATATATTTCTAAGTCGAGATGGTGAGAGGCTTGGAAGGGAACTTGCAGGAGGTGTTGTTCCCATGTATCTGCCACCCTTGTCCTTCTAGATGGAAGTGGTTATGAGTTTGGGCGGTGTTGGCTAAGGTTCTTTGGTGAGTTTCCGCAGTGTATCTTGTAGATGGTACACACTGCTGCTACTGAGCGTCAGTGGTGGAGGGAGTGGATGCTTGTGGATGTAGTGCCAATCAAGCAGCTGCTTTGTCCTGGATGGTGTCAAGCTTCTTGAGTGTTGTTGGGGCTGCACCCATCCAGGGCAAGTGGGGAGTATTCCATCACACTCCTGACTTGTGCCTTGTAGATGGTGTTGAAGGTACAAATCTGTCACGGAAGCTTGAACAGACAACACAGAGCAGGCATTGGAAGTTCTTCTATCAGTTTCAGTCAACGTTACAGACATATTGAAAGCAAGAATCACCTTCCTGGAGCAATCTGAAGTCTGTTTTCAAGGTAAAATTCTTTATGGAACTCAAAGCAAGGGAAGCCCTGGTTGATCACTATAACAGATGAAAGACATGTTCCATGTCGTCAGGTAGTTTCAGGGAGAACACACACACACACACAAGCCTCTTTTGTGTGGCCATCCACAAGCTTCAAACAAAGACAAAATAAATATTAGTATTGTATGTGTAAGAGAGGTCTTTGGGTTTTTTTCGAATCGAGTCAAAGTCCAGTGTTTTGTTTATTTACCCGATATGCAACTGTACAGAACTGAACTGCTTTTGTGACAATGTAAGAGACGTTTTGTGAAGAAAGCATATTTTTCAAATTAAAGAAAGACAAAATACTGCAGACGTTGGAAATCTGAAACAAACACAGAGAATGCTGAAGAAACTCAGCAGGTCTGGCAGCACCTGTGGAGATAGAAACAGAATTAATATTTCGAGTCTGGTATAACTCTTCTACAGAACTCTGATGAAGAGTCATACAGGGTTTGAAACGTTAATTCTGCTTCTCTCTCTACAGATGCTGCCAGATATCTGAGTTTCACAAACTTCAAATCCTGATTTTCCGTTCTTGGCCTTGCTGTTGCAAAGGTTACATGAGAAAAAAAAATGCATCCTGGTGTAGATCATGAGGGGGTGATTGGCTGAGACACGTCCCACTGTATAATACAAATCCTGAAGACCCAGAACAGTCAGAGATGAGGCTCAGAAAACCAACAAACCTTCCCAAAGCTGCTAAAGGCGAAAGGGAGGAACTGCAGAAAAATCTAGTTTGAACACAATAGCCTGGAATTGACTGCACACTATTCACTCCAAAGTAAGCCCATATAGATGTGGGCAGGCACCAAAACTTAGCAGGTACACTGATCGCATGTTATTTATTTCATTCTTGATAATAACCAGGAGTATCTTTGAGTGCTTGGGGTAATATGACTGGCAAAAGGTCAACAGAACAAGTCAGATTGACAGTTACCTCGGACAGTAGCTTGGCTGAAGGACAATTGCTAATTCTTGGGCTGCTCTCAAATGAGCTCAAAGGTGGTCTTCATTTTTATTTGTAAATTGTTTGCTCTATTTGATTGCAGATGGTAATAAAGTGTATCAATCTACAGGGAACTTTCAGGGAATTACTCATTGACCTGGAAATGTGATTTTTGAAGTGCACTTTTCTAATTTACTCGTCCATCATAGGTATCACTGTCTGGGTCAGCATTTATTGCCCATCTCTAGGTGTCCCTTGAGAAGGTGGTGGTGAGCTGCTTTCTTGAACCACTGTGGTCCATGTGTTGTAGACTGACCCACAATGCCCTTAAGGAGAGAAGTCCAGAATTTTGACCTGACGATGCTGAAGGAATGGCGATATAGTTCCAAGCCAGGATGGGGAGTGGTTTGGAGGGGAACTTGCAGGCGGTGGTGTTCCCATGTATCTGCTGCCCTTGTCCTTCTAGGTGGAAGCAGTCATAGGTTTGGAAGGTGCCACCTAAGGAGCTTTAGTGAATTTCTGTAGTACACCTTGTAGACGGTACACGCTGCTGCTACTGGGCGTCGGTGGTGGAGGGAGAGGATGCTTGCGGATGCAGAGCCAATCAGGCGGCTGCTTTGTCCTGGATGGTGTCAGTGTTGTTCGGTGCACATTATAAAGCTGTGGACTGACCTTCTGGGGCATAGCACAATCAGCCTATGGAGGTCAGGGTGATATTTTTGACTCGATTCTATTTTCTTAAGAACTTAGTCAGTGAGGGCTTGTTTCTTTCAAATTGCCAAGAGCATGAGTGAACTTAGAACAAAGGAGCAAACAATTGCATTTGTATAGTGCCTTTGATGGTTGAGAACTACACAAAGCTGTGCAGCTTGTAAGTACTTTTAAGGCTCAGTCACTGTTGCAATTGTGTAGTTTGGACACACTAGGACCTCACAAATAGCAATGCGACGATGACCAGATTTTCTGAAGAAGTGTCCAGACCCGAAACTCCAGCTTTCCTGCTCCTCTGATGCTGCCTGGCCTGCTGTGTTCATCCAACTCTACAACTTGTTACCCCAAATCGTGGACGTCTTTTGCAAATTATCCATGACATGATAAAGGACCCTTCTCCTCCCTTCTTCCATTAGGCTATACAATTATTGAAGAATCACATAGTACAGAAGAGGCCCAGGGAGTCCCCACTACCTACACTGGGTCCATAGCTTTAATGTTATGACACATTTGATGAGTGCTCAACCAATTTATTTATAAAGGTAATCTGATTTTCCACCTCAACTACCCTCTAATTAAGGGCTTTGTGGCATGTTGTGTCTGCGCAAGCTCTCTGACATTCACTCCCATTCTGTGTAAATCTGCATGTTCTTCCTGTCACCATCTCCCACAGTGGGATTCGAACCCCTGTCCCGGGAGTATTAGCCTGGTTTCTAGATTACTCAACCAGCAATGTCAACACTGAGGTACTGCCTACCCGCAATGGCCATAGGTTGTGTGACCTCTGTGGATGGCGTCAGCATGCAGGACAGTCACAATCACAAAAGGGAAAAGATTGTGGAGAGTCCCTGTAACCTCCTTGGACACTGCAGTATATTAATTTTATAAAGCCCCTCGCCTGTTGGTTTCCAGGGGCTGTCGTGTTGCGGAGGTGCTGCCGTTGGACTGGGATGGACAAGGTCAGAAATCACACCACACCAGCTTATAGTCTAAACAGGTTTTTTGAAAACAGCTTTAATCAGCTAGCTTTAGTAAGCTTGTGTTTTCAAATAAACCTGTTGGACTATAACCTGGTGTCATGTGATTTCTGACCTTGTCCAGGGGATGTGGAACTGCTTCACAGAATTCTAGGTAAAGGTTAGCATTTTTATTTACAATTTCTGTTGCACTAATCCCACTTTATGCTGAGAATTGGGGCAGAAGTGAGGTGAACAGCTAGGCCTCTCTTAGGCAGAAATTGAGATGTGCTGTACCACTTTACAGACGTAACACAGGCATGAATAAGCGAAGTTATATCCGACCCAAAATTGGTTCAGGTTGTTGCTCAGGTAATTGGTGACTGTACAAAACAGGCATTAGACCCTTGAGATGCTGGTGGGGCTCATGGCACCGGCATAAGGAACTTCACCAGGGGCCTTCCCTTGCTACAGCCTGAGGCCTAGGCCTGTTCTGCTCAATGTGGTCCAATCAATGAAGAAAATTTCCGTGGAGCTTCAAGGGAGGGCAAGTGTCATCCACACTACTTCTGATGGCCGCTATTGCCTGTGAATAAAAGAGTTGCATTTATGTAGCACCTATCACAAGCGCAGGATGTCAAAAGGTGCTTTACAGCCAGTGAAGTGATTTTTTTGAAATGCAGTTACAATTGTAACCTGGGAAATGTGGCTGCGGATTTGTACAGAGCACAACCTTACAAAAAGCAGGATCGTGACTGCATACTTTGTGATGAAACTCAGCAGGTCTGGCAGTATTTTTGGAAAGGAAACAGGGTGATTTGCTGAGTGCAGTGACCCTTCTGTTTTTGTGTTTCAGATTTGCAGCATCCACAATTCTTTGCTTTATTTTATATACTTTTAATGTTGATTGAGTGATAAATATTGACCAAACATCACAGAGTAGTAGAGGTCTACGACACAGAAAAAAGGTTCTTCAGCCCATTGAGTCTGTGCTGGTCAAATACAGGCATGTAAGTATTTGAATCCCATTTTCCAGTTTTTGGCCTATGCTTTGATATCACACATGTATATCCAGGGAGAACACCCAAACTATTCTTTGAAATAGAGGCATGGGATATTTTACATCTACCAGAGATATGGTGTCTTGGATCATAGTGTCCCATTCAACACTTTTAGATGAGGTGGGACAATGGCTCAGTGGTTAGCACTGCTGCCTCTCAGCAACAGAAACTCACGTTCGATCCTACCCTCAGGTGACTGTCTGTGTGGAGTTTGTACGTTCTCCCCATGTCTATGTGGTTTCCTCCAGGTGCTGCAGGTTCCTCCCACAATCCAAAGATGCTCAGGTTAGGTGAGTAGGCCATGCTAAATTGCGTCATTGTGTCCAGGGATATGCAGGCTGGGTGGATTAGCCAAGGGAAATGCAGGGTTACAGGGATAGGGCAAGAGGGTGAGTCAGGGTTGAATGCTCCTTGGAGGGGTGACGTGGACTTGATGGGCAGAATGGCCTGCTTCCACACTGTAAGAATTCAATGATTCAGTGCAGTACTCTGTGACAACTGCACAGAACTTTAAACTGAATAATGAACTCAGTTCTCTGATATGGGAAATTAGGCCACAATTCTACCCAAGCTCGCCTGTTTATAGTAATTGCATGATAGGTTGCATTTCTGTCAGCTGGTTTACACGAGTAAATGTTGCTGCACAGTGCACGGGTGTGAGAAACTTTTTAAACTAATGCACAGCCAAGTTTGTAAGGTCCTCTCTGTGGAACAGGCAACGATGCTTCTTAAACTGTTAAATCCTTGACCACTTACCATTCTAGCCTTCAGAAACTCCCTACCCCACCCCCCCACCTACATTCACCTTTACTGGCTCCATCCCCGCCTCTTCGACTTGTCTGCCTCCTCTCCACCTATCCTCTCCTCTATCCATCTTCTATCCGCCTCCCCCTCTCTCCCTATTTATTTCAGAACCCTCTTCCCCTCCCCCATTTCTGATGAAGGCTCTAGGCCCGAAACGTCAAGCTTTCCTGCTCCTATGATGCTGCTTGACCTGCTGTGTTCATCCAGCTCCACAACTTGTTATCTCAGATTCTCCAGCATCTGCAGTACCTTTTATCTCTGATACTATTTTAACTCCACCTTCAGAAACTTGTTGTTTTCCCAGAACTTTTAATTCCCACGCCTTGAATTTAGATTTGACAAATTAAAGATTTAAAAAGGGTGGTTAATAGAAGCTGATTAACACAGCAATCCCTCTCTCTCTGTCTCTCTCTCTGTGTGGGGGGGACAGCCATGAGGCTTCAGTGTACAAGTCTAAATGGAATTCAATTACTAAGTTATCGGGAAAGTGGTAATTATCCGAACATTCTTGAGAGAGAAAAGATTTTGATGAAGATTTCCCCAGAGTGTTAGCTAACAAAAAAGTAAACAACATGTTATGAATCTATACAGTGTGGTTACATAGCATCCTAGTGCACTGGGATTTAATTGTGTTATACTGTCAATGCCACATTACTCCTGTGTGTTTGTCACTGCTGCTTGTTTTCCAGCCACATGTCTGACATCAACGAGCAGGGACTGAGCCCCCACCTTTACCTGCTCAGCTATGCTTTATCCAGGCACTTTAAGTTCCTTTGTACTGAACAATCTACTAATCTCTGTCTCAAATATACTCAGTGACTCACCTCTCTGCAACAGAGAATTCTAAAGATCAACAAACTCTTTCAGTGGAAAAATTTCTTTCACATACATCCTACATGGTCACCTCCTACATCCTGCACCATGACTCTCCCCACCACCAGTTCTAGATTCAGGAAGAATGGCCTCTCAGCATCTATCCTGTCAACACCCTCCAAAAAAATTCATACGTTTCATTTGATCACCTCTCGTTCGTCAAGCCTCCAGCGATTATACACTTTATCTCATGCGAGACAAAGCTCTGGGACTGTTGATCCAGGGTGTGGCTGAGGGAGATGGTGAGAGAAGAGGAGTGGAATGGGGAGGGGCAGAATGGATAAGGGTGGGGGACCAGCTCCTGAAAAGCTGCTGTAAGATAGTGGGTGCTGTGTGATTGGATTAATGAAAGACTATTCAGTTCAGTAGAGATAGTAAGAACTGCCAATACTGGATTCAGAGATAATACAGTGTGGAGCTGGAGGAACACAGCAGGCCAGGCAGCATCAGAGAAACGGGAAAGTTGACATTTTGGGTGGTGACCTTTCTTCAGAAATGGGGGAGGGGAATGGGAGCTCTGAAATAAAGAGAGAGAGGAGGGGTGGGCCTGTTGAAGTAGGTGGGATGGTGATAGGTGAGTGAAGGTAGGCAGTGGTGGGGATTAGTCAGTGAGGTGGGAGGAGCAGATAGGTGGGAGAGAAGATGGACATGTTGTGTAAGGTCAAGGAGGTGTAGATGAGAAGGAGGGTTGGTCATGGGAAGAGGCTGGGGGTGGGGAGATTTTGAAACTGGTAAAATCCACATTGAGACCATTGGACTCCTGAGGCGGAATATGAGGTGCTGCTCCTCCAGGTTCCGGGTGACATCGTTGTGACACTGGAGAAGGCCCAGGATGGACATGTCCTCCAGGGAGTTGGAGGGGGAGTTGAAGTGGTTCGTGACTGGAAGGTGTTGTCGTTTGTCACGAACCGAGCGCAGGTGCTCTACAACGTGGTCTCCGAGCCTCTGCTTGGTGCCACCGATGTAGAGGAGGCCACATCAGGAGCAGCGGATACAGTAGACCACATTAGCGGATGTGCAGGTGAACCTCTGTCTGATGTGGAAGGCTGTTTTGGGGCCTGGGATGGAGGTGAGGGCGGCAGGTGTAGGGGCAGGTGTAGCATCTCCTGTGGTTGCAGGGAAAGGCGCTGGGGAGTGTGGAGCAGATGAGGGAGTCGCAGAGAGAGCGGTCCCTATGGAATACAGATATGGTGGGGAGGGAAAGATATCTTTGGTTGTGGGGTCAGATTGCAGGTGGCAGACGTGGCGGAGAACGATACGTTGAATCCAGAGGTTAGTGGGGTGATACGTGAGGACAAGGGGGATTCTGTCTTTATTTTTGTTGTGGGGAGGGGGTGTGAAGGCAGAGGTGCGGGAAACGCAAGAGATGCAGTTGAGAGAATTTTCGACAACTGTTGGGGGGATGTTGCGGTCCTTAGTTCAGTACACACTTTTCATGATCTTAAGATGTCCCAAGTAATTTACAGTATTTCTGAATGTAGTCCCTGCTGTAAATTAGGCAGAATGGGAGTTAATTAGTCCACAGTAAGATCCACAATAATAGTGTGGTCATCAGGATAGTCTGTTTGGAGGTTGCTGGCTAAGGGTTAAATATCAAGCCCCTTGTCCCCTCTTCAACCAGCTCAGTGGGAGATTTTACACCTAGTTGAGAGCACAGAGACTCCCGAGAGGGGTTCCAGTTTAACGTCTCATTTGAAAGCACCTTGTCCTGTGTGACAGCCTCAGTTTATGCACTGCAGTGTCCCACTCAGGATTTGAACCCATGACCTGACCTGGAGGTGGATGTGAGGCATGGCTGACCTCACCAACACCGTAGTGTGAAGCAAACGGTCCACAGAGGCTAAGGAAGCTGCATCTCAGCTTGAAAGGGTAAGATAGGCATGTGTGAGATGATGAATTCCTCAGTATCATTCTGGTCAGGCCTTCCTTTCACATCTCCTTTCCTTACCATTGGTGTAGGCTGCAGACTTCCATCCATTTCCTACATGCAGGACTAGTGTCCACAGTCGAAAACCTGATGCAGCTTCCCTGATGAGGGTGTGTAGTTTGGAAGTACACGCTATCATCCTCACCTTTCCTGCTCTTCCTCCAGGGGAATACCAGTGTATTTGAAGGCAGACTTGGGCAGCTCTCACTTAATCACACTTCAATCTCAATAAGGCCAGTGACAAATCAATCTATCCTTCACGCTTCAACTGAGGATGACATATTGCAGCATCGATTGTGATCTGATTTTTATTTCATTCCTCTCTCCTACGTGTCCTACAATTCTTTTACACAGACATATTCAGAAGAGGTGGCCTTACTCCTGTTTAGAGTCCTGAGCAATGAACACCATTAATGTGTTTGGGCTGACGAAGCTGACTTTATGCCAAGGTCATAGTTTTAATCCCTCATTCTCCTTCATTCTCACTTTACCTTTTCTTCATAAAAGACAAATCTTGTGGTGTGGTCATCACCGACAAAGTCAGCATTTATTTTCTTGTCCCTTGTTGCCCTTGAGAAAGTGGCGGTGAGCTGCCTTCTTAAACTGCTGCAGTCCATGTGCTGTTTGTTGTCCCCCAGGGTCCTTAGAGAGGGAATTCCAGGATTTCGACCCAGTGACAGTGAAAGAACGGTTATATATTTCCAAGTCAGGATGGTGAGTGGTTTGAAGGTGAACCTGAAGGTGGTGATGTTCCCATGTATCTGCTGCCCTTGTCCTTCTAAATGGTATAGAGTGTGGGAATGAAAGGTGCAGTTTAAGCCCTGAGGCCTCTGTGCATCACTGGGAAAGGGAGTGAATGTTTAAGGTGGTGCAATGGATTGCTGATCCAGTGGGCTGCTTAGCCCTGGATGGTCTTTGAGTTCCTGAGTGTTGTTAAAGCTTCACTCATCCAGGCAAGTGGTGGATCCTCTTTCGTCATTGACAAAAAATCTTTAACGAAATGATTGTTCTCCAACATTTGTTTTGGACATTCAGGACTTGGTATGTATTGGTGTATCCAATTCTCATATTGTGAATATGAGGCTGCTTGGTAAAACCACAGAGGTTTTGTCGAAACAATGAGGTGTAGAGGCATTCCTGGTTTATTGCATAATGATTTACATTGGGTTCCTCAGGGCTGCAAGACCGTCAGTAATAAGACATAGGAGCAGAAATAGGCCATTCAGCCCATCAAGTCTGCTCCACCATTCAGTGAGATCATGGCTGATCTGTTAATCCTCAACTCCACTTTCCTGCCTTTTCCCTATCACCCTCGATTCCCTTACCGATTAAAAATCTCTCTAGCTCAGTCTTAACTATAACCAGTGAGCCACAGAGCATCATTATCCAAATGTAGCCAACATGCTCATTAGACATTCGCAGCGCAAATCCAGCCCTCAACACAAAATTAAATAAACATGGTGCAGAGTTACTGGATCCACGATTTAGAAATCCCCTTTCCATTCAGAATTCCTCAGTTAATTCTCAGGAACCGGCTATCAGGTTTGTTAAGTCAAAAGCGATATTAATGATTAAGACAGTGTTGTTCCAGACCATTGCAGACTTTGCATTTGGAAGGAGTATGTTTGGACTGTGAACCATGCAGTTCATTAATTTTAATGGTCAGCAAGCTTATGTCAGAGAAAACTCCGTCTGACTTGGTGGAATATTTGCTAAATATGCTGCTGGCAGCTCATGACAGAACATTACTAAGATGCCAACTTTTATTTTTATCACACCAATTGGCTCTCTTAGTTTTTATCATTTCCATGGCAACTCTGAGATTTCATCTGTCATTGGGTATTTAGATGTGTAGCTGCTGCTACCCAGCCGACACTCACTGAGCAAAAGTTTGATATTTTAAATCCAAACATCATTATCTTTTCATTTCTGAACCAACTAGAGAGTTCATACGCATATCTTATAAGGCCAGGAATGATATTTTTAACATAAAATATTTCTTGTACTCCATAAGTATGGTATGGATGTGAATTCATTATCTCTCGTACATTGACAGAACTGAATATGTGTACTTTGCTCCAGCTCTATATAACACTCTGGTCTCTATACATCGCTGTGGTCTCAATACAACATTCTGGTCTCTAAACATCACTCGGGTCCCCATACAACACTCTGGTCTCTATATATCGCTGTGGTCTCAATGCAACACACTGGTGGCCTCTGGTCATTACTCTGGTCTCTATGCAACACTCTGGTCCCTCTACATTGCTCTGGTCTCTGGTCATCACTCTGATCTCTATATGTCACTCAGTATCTAAGTCAATGCTATCCAACTGTATATCTGCTTCTTGCTGAGTTTTCACTCCATTTTCAGAACGAGAAGGGGAAATTTACGTAGTTTTCCATCTTTTGTGTATCTAGTGTCAGCATCAAGGATGCTCTGGGCAGCATCACAGCAGATTTATTCAGTAAAATTGTTACAGACTGCTTCAAAAACTGGACCTTGGACTTACCATCAGTAAAATGTTTTCAATGTTTAGAATTTTCTTTCACCTTGGCCATCTGGTCACTGTCCTGGGAGTTACCCTGCATCACACCACACGCAAGCATGGAGCAGTGACCTGAGCCACTCAGAAAATGTTGTTGACTTGAGATAGTCGTCACAAACAAATTTGCTCCATCTGTCTTCCTGGGACTTAAGCCAAGGTCTCTGCTCTGGACTCTGAAGTGTGAGTGGATGTACACAGAGACGTCCAATTCTCTGATCCAACATTGTTCCCTAGCAAAAGGCTCAGAAAATGTAATTTAATTCAATTCTGAAAGAACAAAGCTTTATTCCTCTTAATGAATCCGTAGTGGGGAATAACACAGTGCTAGGAATTTTAACGCTCGCTGTTACCTAACTTTCCAATTCTTTGACACTCTCAAAATATTTGAGAAGATTTGTAGCTCGGGTTGTGGATGAGGTTGTAGACTTGCTCACCGAGCTGGTGTGTTTGATTGCAAATGTTTCATCACCCTGCTGGGTAACATCGTCAGTGCTCCTCTGGCGAAGCATTGGTGTTCTGTCCCATTTGTTAATTATATCCCTCAGTTTGCTGGGGTGGTTGGTAATACTTCTGGTTCTGTTTTTCAGTGGTTTGTATATGTGGTCCAGTTCAATGTGTTTGTTGATGGAGTTCCGGTTGGAATGCCAGGCTTCCAGGAATTCCCTGGCATGTCTCTGTTTGGCTTGTGCTGTTATGAATGTGTTGTCCCTGTCGAATTTATGTCCTTCTTTGTCCATGTGTATTGAGACCAGTGAGAATTGGTCGTGTCTCTTGGCGGCTGGTTGGTTTTTGGTTTGTTACCTCCATGACAGACCACAACAAGAAGACACAACATGGCCAGACACACCAGTCACCCTACCATACATCAGAGACATATCAGAGATGACCACAGGACTTCTCAGACCCCTAGGTATCAGGGTAACACTCAAAATAATAACTTTTCTGTGACAGCTACTGATGAATGTAAACGATGCCATACCCACAACCAACAAAACTAACGTAATATACAAAGTACCATGCAAGGACTGTGAGAAACATTACATAGGCCAAACTGGAAGAAAACTGTCAATAAGGATACATGAACACCAACTAGCCACCCAGAGACACGACCAATTCTCACTGGTCTCAATACACATGGACAAAGAAGGACATAAATTCGACAGGGACAACACATTCATAAAAGCACAAGCCAAACAGAGACATGCCAGGGAATTCCTGGAAGCCTGGCATTCCAACCGGAACTCCATCAACAAACACATTGAACTGGACCCGATATACAAACCACTGAAAAACAGAACCAGAAGTGATGCCAACCACCCCAGCAAACCGAGGGATATGAATAACAAGTGGGACAGAACACCAACGTTTCACCGGACACCCACTGACGATGTTACCCAGCAGGGTGACGAAACATTTGCAATCAAACACACCAGCTCGGTGTGTTTTGACACTATCTCTTTGTGTAATAAAGCAGCACATCTAACAAACATTGGCATCCATCAACACCCTCTCTTTATTCTTGGAGCAAAGTCACGTGTCTTTGCCAGGTTCCAGATCAGGTACAGAGACAATTACCTTAAAAAGGATTGCCATTTATTACAGTGTCAGAGATAATAGGAACGGCAGAATCAATTGCTGCTTGGCCTGCCATTTATTATAGAATTCCTATGGTGTAGAAACAGGCTGTTTGGCCCAACAAGTCCACACCAACCTTCTGAGCACCCCCCCAAACCCATTCCCCTATAACCCACCTAATTTACACATCCCTGATCACTATGGGCAATTTAGCACGGCCAATCCACCTAGCTGGCACATCTTCAGACTGTGGGAGGAAACCCACACAGACAGTCACCTGAGGGTGGAATTGAACCTGGGTCCCTGGTGCTCTGAGGCAGCTGTGCTAACCACTGAGCCACCATGCCACTCCAAATGATTTTGTGCTCGTCCGGGAGTTGAACTCTCACATGTCAACATTGCATTGTACCCTAAGTGAGAATCGTACTCCTAGAGCAACGAGCCATTTATAAAGCACCTTTTACAGCTATGCAACAATGACCAGATAATGTCTTTGAAATGTTGTTTCAGATAAATATTGGCCAGACATGACAGAGAACTACCTTCCTCCTCTTCAAACAGAGGTCAGAATCTTTTAGATCCACTTGAAAGGTCCAAATGGGGGCCTCACTTTTATCCTAAAGTATTATCCAAAAGATGGCATTGACAACAGTACAGCTCTCCCTCAGCTCTGCCCTGAAATGTTTACCAGCTGTTGACCCAGTCTGTGAAATTTGACTGGACAATCCACATGGATTGTGCACTCAAGACTCTCCAACTCTAAACTGGGAGGGCTCACACACAGTTGGCATTAGAAATTATACTATAAATATTAACTGGTATCATGTGGTGTAGTGCTTCAGGTATAATGTTAGTATCTTAGAGCTTTGGAGTATTAATGCTGGGAATTCCATCAGGACAGATCTAGAATTTGAATTCAGTCAAATGTTTTTATTTCAGTGACATGGTATCAGTAAGAACAATTAAAAGAAAATGGGTTCACCTTTTGAGGTCTATAAAATGCTAAAGGGGATTGATAAAATAGACATCGAGAGGCTATTTCCCCGTGTGGGGAAAGCCAGAATAGTTTTAGGACAAAGGGTGGCAGATATAAAACAGAGATGAAGAGAAATTACTTTTCTCAAAGGGTCATAAATATGTCAAATTCAGATTTCTGTCAAAATTTCAAATTCTGTCAAACAACCTAGATGCCAGGACACTGAATAAATTTAAGTAGGAGATAGATTTTTAATTTGTAACAGGTTGAAGGGTAATGGAGAGTCAGCAGGAAAATGGAGCTGCAGCTCAGATGAGATCAGCCATGATTGTATTAAATGACAGAACAGGCCTGAGGGGCTGAATGGCCTACTCCTGTTCGTAGGTCTTAGCTTCTTATAACTTGGGTTCCACATCAAAATAGTTGAAATGAAGGTTAAGGGACACAGGTTAAAAATAAGAAGTCTCCCTTTTAGACAGAAGCGAGGAGACATATTTATTTCATTCAAGGGGATATTAAAGTGTGGAATTATGTTGCCCAGATCACAGTTGAGGCTGGTCTTTAAGCTGCGTGGTGAGGTTGTCAATAGACAAGAGAGCTGAGTGTTGTGGGGAGCAGACAGGAAGTGAAGCTAGAACCAGCTCTGATCTTATCGAACGGCAGAGCAGACGCAAAGAGCTGAATAACCCAGTCCTGCTCCTTTGCTCAAGGCCCCTACTGCTGAAGCAAGCTATTTTATTGACTAGAATGAGAATGGAACATAAAGAGTGTGAACAGAAAGAATGTCACATCAGCTGTCTCTGCACCATCCTACCGAGCCTGCCCATGAAATATCAGGCTTAAAAACAAAGCAAGATTCCTCCACATTGTCCCCTGCACCAAAACAGTTTGTTCCCAGCACATCCACTATTGTAGCAATTGGCCGCTCCTATTCGTCCTCCCATGTCCTAGTGATTAGAGAGGGCTGCAGTGCACAATTGTAGTCACGTAAAACCATACAGAGCTGTTGCATTGTTGTTCACAGTTCTGCAACCATTTCACATAGGTCTGGTGAATATCAGTGACTTCCATCCCACTCTCTGGCCAGAAGGGAGCCCAGGAATTGAATGTGGAGAATGATAACACAGAGAGAGGTGCTTCAATTAGGCAACATGTACAGACTGGTTTAGGCTTAATCAGAGGATAATCTCTAGGAGCTGGCAAGTTGCGAGAGACCAGAAAACATGATCTTAAGAAAATGACTCCCAGGTAACTGAAGCTGCTCTTTGTCTCTGAGAGTTAGTCGAGATCAGATGTTTCCTGTTGTGGGCAGAGTTCATGTGGACAGGATGTTTCTCTTAAAACAAAGACCAATTCTCAATTAATGAATTTTATGCACTTTATAAAAATAAGAGGAAGAAAGTCTGAAGTTATTCATTAAATCCTTCCAGCACAACACTCATTACTGAAATGTACTGTGTCAGCTGTTTTGATGGGAATAAACCAATTTAAAGACCTGGTGCGTTAACACGTGTTTATTTTTAACAGTAACAATCAGACTGGTTGCCTAGAGACAGTCTGCCAGAACAGGAAATCAGTCTCCATTTTCCCTTCTAAATGATCCAAAAGCACATTCCGATTTTTCTGAAATGCAGCTATTCTGGCAAATGTCCATGAATATAACATGTTGTCAAAACACCCTTTAAACAGATAGCACGTGGACCCCTCACAGAATGAATCCCAAGCGAGACTTCAGGAAAAAAACAAATCAAGTCATTGCTCCTTATACATTTTTAACTTTTGCAAAAGGCCTTGTTGAATATTGTTGCCCGGCCTCTGTGTATCTGGACAAGATGCCATTTTGCTATTGTAGCTTTTAAAGTGTATGCTTTTGTCTGATTCTTAATGTATACTGCTGCCTTGGTTTACAACAGAATAATAACTGGACTCAAAAGTTTAACTCACGAAGAAAGATTATGTAAGTGAGGCCACACAAAAGTGCTGGGGAACAGAGAAGAGACTCTGGAGAGACCTTTCAGCAGATCGAGCTGGGAAAAGTTAAACAAAAACAAAGTTGCTGGAAAAGCTCAGCAGGTCTGGCAGCATCTGTGAAGGAAAGAACAGAGTTAATATTTTGGGTCTGGTGACCCTTCCTCAGAACTTAGTTCTGGGGTTCTGATGCTGCCAGAGCTGCTGAGCTTTTCCAGCAACTTTGTTTTTGTTCCTGATTCACAGCATCCGCAGTTCGTTGGGTTTTTATTGGACATTTCTTGGTTTTGGTTCTTTGCCCAGTGCAGTTTGGCCCCAGAAGCCCTGAGCATGAACCCTCTTTAATCTGTTTACTTGAATACTGCTCAAAAGGAGGTAGAAAAACCAGCATAGTAAGTTTTACATGCTCTCCTGAAGAAATATTCCAGTGCGAAAGCACAAACAGCAAGGTAGTTTGCCTATAAATATAGTTCCTGCAGATAAATACACTGCAGTAAAAAAAATAATCAGCAGTGGAAAACATGAACCACTGAAGGGAAAATCTCCAGACAATAATATCTGTCGTTTGACGTAAATTTGACTGTGTGGTCAGAACAAGACCACTGGCTGCACTCATATTAAGTGCCACAGATTTAGTTTTGATAAGCAAAAGCTGTAAAATGATCACTATTGCATAGTGCCATTGTCTGCACTGGCACAGAGAGGGCAGAGAAGGTGGGGTTGTTGTATGTATGTGTCGGGGGAGTCATGGGTATCTGAGGTTGGTGGGTGTCCTTCGCAGAATGGAGTAGGTCCCACCCTGTCTGAGCTCGGAGTTTGTGTAAAACTCCGCTAATTGTACTTTATACTTCTGGAATATTTCAATCCACAGAAACAATGAGACACTGTTAGTTTTCATTTCAAGCTGGCTAGAATTTCCCTTTCATCTCTCTTCCTTGTTTTATGTCAACCTGGCAAAATGAGACAAAAGTTATTCTTTGCAGAGGAGGGAGGTGCAGACTTTGGTAAACGCTCCAGCTCACACTTCAATATCAGCAAGTAATTAGGAACTCAGCATGTGGAGAATGATTGCTGTCACAAGTCAAAACTCTTTGTTCTGTATCATGCAGTTTGAATTTTAATTGTAACTCCTCACCTTTGCCTTCTGAATCCCTCTTTCATTACTTCAGGCCCATACAGGGATAGTGCCTGGTCCATATGCCCCAAACCCTCTGGGTATCTCCTGACTGGGCCCAGAACACAGTGCACTGGGGCATGCCACAGCATCAAGATTCTGCGCCAGGAACTGGACAATTAACTTTATGCAAACGCTCCTGTAATGTCCTTGCCTCACCTCATGCATGTTAACGGAGAGAGCATCTGAAACGAGTGAAAAGTCTTGACCTGAACTGTTAACTCTGTCTCCCTGTCTTGCCACAGATGCTGCCTGACCTGCTGAGTGTTCCCAGCATTTTTTGATTTTATTTCGGGTTTGCTGCACCTGCACGAAGTTACATTTGGGTCTGTCGTCTGAACTAAGGCAAGGGCCCACAAGCTTCCCAGCATTTTGTGGATCAGGTAGGACATATCCAGCTATCAATTATATTCAGACAGTTACTGGTCCTAACTCTCTTAACGTAAAATGACAAAAACCACAAAATCCTGGCAAAGTTCCTGTTAAAATGTCCAACATCTACAGAAGACAAGCAGCCAGACAGACCATAATATTAACGCAAACAGAAATGGCTGGCGAAACTCAGCAGGTCTAGCATGACCTGTGGAGAGAGGTACAGAGTTAAGTTGGTATTACCCTTAGAAAACAAAACGTAGATAACAGGAGTAGGAGTAGGCCATTCAGCCCTTCAAGCCTGTTCTATTATTCAATATGATCATGGCTGATCATCCAAATCAGTCCCTTGTTCCTGCTTTCTCCCTGAACTACATCTAATTCCTTTTTGTAAACGTTCAATATTTCAGCCTCAATCTTACTGTGGCTGAAAATTCTATAGACTCCCCTCTCTCTGGGTGAAGAAATTTTTCCTCATCTCAGTCCAAAATGGCCCACCCTATATCCTTAGACTGTGACTCCCCGGGTTATGGAGCCCCCGGACATTGGGAACATTCTTCCTGTGTTTACTCTGTCTAGTCCTGATTTTGACTGTTCTTTCATGTCCCTCGAGAGAGTCCTTATTTCTAGGACAGCCTGTGGTAGGCTGAGCCTGGGACTCTCCAGGGTAAGTTTGAGTGATTTGGGTGGATGGAGGGTCAATGATTTGATTCAACTCAACAGACTGTACACTCTTTAGTGAATTTTGATCCACTTTCTCCCCACTGTTATGGTCCCAAGAGCTCAAAACCAAAACTCACCTCTACTTCACCAATACTTAGCAAGACTCTGTCACTCCAATACCCTCGTCTCTCACATTCACCAGCACCTACGCCCCTTGGTCCCACAGTCCCTTATTTTATTTTATCTGGGAAGGCTCACTTCTGTGTCAATTCATGTAGGGCTGGAATAGTACAGCGGATCAGACGAATTCCGAGGAGCAGGAGAGTCAACATTTCGGATCGAAACCATTTGTTAGGACTGAGACTCGAAATGTTGACGCTCTTGCTCCTCAGATGCTGTCTGACCTGCTGTGCTTCTCCAGCTTCACATTTATTGACGTCCAGTAACTGCAGTCCTTGCTGTCTGTAAGTCACTCCTGGGGAAGTTTGGATTCAGCCTCTGTCCCTCGCTGCTGTTTAACGTGAGCAATCGTCTTTTCAACAACACAGCTTTGGGAGACGGAATTAGCTGGAGTTGTAGTAATTCACTGTTCATATTGGGAGTGGTCACAGAGCCGCGATCAAGTTACTAAACTAGTTTAACCAGTCAAAGAGCAGTTTTTGTTTTGAAAAATGGCTGCACAGGAACAATGGCTAAAGGAAAAGTAAGTTAGAAGTTTACAGCATGGATTGGGACTCTTCAGCCCATCAGGTCTATGATTTACATCATAGAAAATATTGTGATGAATTGGAAATGTTAACACCCTTTGGGTCTGAGGTTTGTTTCCACAACTACAGTGTCTCCCAACAGTTCCACTTATAGCTTCCATTTCATCAACCAAATATCGGAAACGGTGATGTAATCCACATGGGATATCCTCACAGTGGATTTAAATCCCAACATTCACTGCCTTTGGACTAAGGGCACTGGAACAGACCATTGAAGCATAAGTATTCTTTTCACTGGTTCATCGGACATGGGCGCCTCTGGCTGGCCCAGCATTTATTGCCTGTCCCTAGCTGCCATTGAGAAGGTGATAGTAAGCTGCCATCTTGAACTGCTGCAATCCACGTTGCCAGGATTGGAGGGTTTGAGCTATAGGGAGACGCAGAGTAGGCTGGGGCCTATTTTCCCTGGAGCGCAGAGGTTGAGCGTTGACCTTATAGAGGTATGTAAAATCATGAGAAGCATAGATAGGATCAATATCCAAGGTCTTTTTCCCAGGGTCGGGGAGTCCAAACCTAGAGGGTATAGGTTTAAGGTGAGAGGGGAAAGAGTTAAAAGGGACCTAAGGGGCAACTTTTTCATCCAGAGGGTGGTGCATGCATGGAATGAGCTGCCAGAGGAAGTAATGGAAGCTGGTACAATTACAACATTTAAAAGGCATCTGGATGGGTATATGAATAGAAAGTGTTTAGAGGAATATGAGCCAAGTGCTGGCAAATGGGACTAGATTGATTTAGAATATCTGTCGGCTTGGACTGAAGAGTCTGTTTCCATGCTGTACAGCTCTATGACTCTGTAAGCTACAGCCCATGTGCTGTGGGTTGACCAACAGGATAGATAGGGAGGCAATTCCAGGATTTTAAACCAACAAAACTGAAGGAACGATGATATATTTCCAAGTCAGGATGGTGAGTGGCTTGGAGAAGAACTTGCAGGGGGTGGTGTTCCCATGTATTAGCTGCCCTTGCCCTTCTTGATGGAAGTGGTCATGAGTTTGGAAAATGCTGTCTAGGAAGTCTTGATCACATCACTGGAGTTTTAATTTGTGGGTCCAAGCTAATGCTGTAAGAAAGGGGATTAAAAACCCTTGCTCAACAACTGGTAGAGTTTCAATTCAATCAATAAGCCTGGGAGATAAAGCCGGTTTCAGTGATAGTGACTGTAAAAACTATCATCATTTGATGTAAAAACCTCACCTAATTCACTAATGCCTTGTACGGATGGAAATCTGTCATCCTTACCTAGTTTAGCCTACACGTGACTCCAGACTCACAGTAAGGTTGGTGACTCTGAAATGGCCAAAAGAACCAATCATTTCAAGGACAATTAAGGATGACCAATGCCTGTTGGCCTTGCCAGTGTTGCCTATGCCCTACGATATAATGAAGAGAAATAATCTCATTCTGCTCTGTAAAGTTTCTTTTGATGAGACAGTACGTGGCTCAGTTCACAGTCAGACAACGAGCTGCGTTTATATCGCTCCTTTTGTTGCAGCAAGACACATGAGGGTATTATCGAACAACTTGGGGCATAGAAATAGAGGAAACAATGCATCAAGTGGCCAAAAGAATTGCAAATGAGGTAGATTTGCAGTAATATCTGAGAGTAAAAGAGTTTGGGGAGGAGACTTATGGAGGGAATTCCAGAGTTTAGAGCCACTGACCCCTCAGGAATGATGCAAGCAAGCACTCCTTCGTGCAAGGGATAATGGAAAGTTGGAGGTCTCTCCCCAAACCTTGAGTTAGAAGGGGAGAAGGAGGTCCATTGAATTTTTCCAATCTATGAGTAACAGATTTTTGGTAGGCTGGGATATTAAGGGTCGTGAACCAAGGAGGGAGACAGATTGAGATTCAGGACACAGTGATTCCAATAAATAGTGGAATGAGGATTAAATGACCTCCCTACTCCAAATTTCCTCATGCATTTGACCGGTCTCCTGTCAGTTTTAGGAGGAACTATGGAATTTCAAGTCCCAGATGAAAACAGGCAAAGAAGATCTTATGTGAATAAAGTTTGTCTCCCCAAGGAGAAGGGTCAGCAGGGGCCATTCAGCCTATTGAATACTCACCTCTCAATGACCAGGAACATTCACCACCACTTGACTTGCTGAAGCACGGCTTCAAGACCCGACCAGATTCTGTCTTGGAATGTAGATGTTAATAGCATGGTCAATACTTATTGTAGACACTGTTCCTAGCTGCCTCCGGAGTTTGGTCCTCATCCTGGACTTTCCCAGAATTCACGGCCACTAAAGGAAGAAACCAAAACAAAATGAGATAATCAATCACCGGAAAACTTTACAAAACTTTACAGCAGTGATGTAAACAGTAGCAGTATCCCACCATAAATCAGTTGAGTGGTGATATAATTGTTGACTTTTGGATTCTTAAGCGACTAGATTATTTTACAAACTGCTTCATCTTGCTTTAAACAAGCAGACATCACAACCAGAGTTTATGCCAGCAGTCTAGCCACTCATTCCTGCTTGGGGTTTGTTCTATATGACTGAGGCTAAGTCAGTGTTGTACACAACTGGGAGCTTTGAAACTTGACAAGAGTGAAAATGCGAAACAATGTCTCTCCTTTTAATTTCTTCCCCTTCCTTGGCAAAATGCCTATGAAGAAAAGGGATTCACATTGATGTGGACCCCAGAATAGTGAGGGCAGGAGAATGGTTCCAATTCAACTTGATATCTGCTTCATAGAAAGGCATGAGACACAGCCATACAAACATTGCCCTAAGACATTTGTAATTTAATCCCTGGGAGACATGACCACCACAAGGACTATGACAAGAAGACAGACACTTGGGAGTAAATAACTTCTCAATTAAATACTCCAGGATATCTGTCTAATCTTACCTTCTCAACCTTAATGCCTTAGCTTGTCATTAAATTCATTACAACAAAACAAAATCCCTCTTGTCCCAGACAGAAACTGTTCCTCTCTGTCCGTGCTTAACCCCAGAATTTTCATGACGTGGATTTGAGGCTGTTGGACTGGGGTGGACGAGGTTAGAAGTCATATGACACCGGGTTATGGTCCAACAGGTTTACTTGAAAGCACTAGCTTTCAAAGCACTGCTCATTCAAGGGCAGTGCCCTGAAAGCTTGTGATTTCAAATAAACCTGTTGGACTGTAACTTGGTGTCATGTGACTTCTAACCTAGAATTTTAAGTCCTTCCTCTTCTCCTATTTAATTTCACGTATCTCTCCATTTCTGATGGAACATTATCTCCTACCTCATAAAGTTCAGAATAACTCTGTTGGAGGACAATAAACCTGAAAATTCAGTTCTTGCCTCAGTCATTCTCAGGGTAATTGTGTTAGCCCCTAATCATCCTAGACAAAAACTCATAACCAGTAAAGGGGAAGCAGACTCGTAGAGAATTGGCCACATATTGTAGGTCCAATGGAAGTGGCCCCTCATTACTTACAGCATCAAAGCTCTTCATCCATTTTAATCCCAATCCTCTCTGTGCATCGTTTTACTCTCTGTCCTCATATCTGGCATCATCTCCGTGAAACTCTTCTGTACATTCACAGTACCAAGATTCCTGAAGTCAGGTGCCCAAAACTGGATTGATTATTCTCATCTCGGCCAAGCCAATGACTTGGATAGGTTGAGCATCAGTGTTTTGCTTTAGTATGTAAGAATTTGCTTTCGAGCTCAAAGCATTACAGCTGACTGCTCAATATTGTTCATCAGTAATAAAGAAGAGGTAACATATGACCTGCCTGATGGACTCTTTTCTGTTTATCAGCAATTCCACCTTTATTTTCTGCTGCTGAGACAGTTTGCAATTCAATTAGATAATTTCCCATTCATTTCTTGAGGCTTAATCTCATTAAAAACCTCGTTAAAATCAAAATGAATGATGTGCACTGAGAAGTCTATTAATTGGATGTATTGTGGGAGTCACGTATTAGTGACAGTTCCAATTTCACGTGACAAATCTCCTCGTTTTAATTATTGCTGTTGTTTCCAGCAACTATCATTGGGGGAGAGATAGCAGAATCCATCTTGTTATAACCCAAATTGTGCACTCTCTTTTTGAAAAGTAAAATTTTCATTTTCCCGCAAGTCATGGGAAAACTTCAAATTAGTGACAGTTCCAATTTCATATGAGAAACCTCCTCATTTCAATTATTGCTGTTGTCTCCTGCCATGGGGGAGAGATAGCAGAATGGTTTCCCTTTTTCATATCTCTCACCTGCCCTCCAACAAGATGAGTTGAAAAGAATTACTTAAATTTCTTTTTAAAACTGCCCTCTGGGCAATTAGTGGTGGGTAATGAATGCTGGCCTAGCCAGCGATGCCCACATCCAGTGAATGAATAACACAAATGAAGTATGGAGTCTATTTTTGAGTATCTGGATTTAAGGTACTCAACCCGCATTGTCCATAGGATTACACAGTCACTTGTGTATCTTCTCTCACATAACTTCCTCATTCTCTAGGTGACTATTTCGAGGGTTCATAATTTTAAGGCGATTGGAGGATGGTATAGGGGAGATGTCAGAGGTAGGTTCTTTACAGAGAGCGGTGGGCGTGTGGAATGCACTGCTGGCAGTGGGAGTGGAGTCAGATACTTTAGGGACATTTAAGCGATTCTTGGAAAGGCACATAGAGGATAGTAAAATGTAGGGTATGCAGGGTAGTTTGATCTTAGTTGGATAATGGGTCGGCACAACATCGTGGGCCGAAGGTCCTGTAGTTTGCTGTACTGTTCTACGTTCTATGTTCTATCCCTAGAGGCATACTATTGAGCTCCCAGCTTGGGGATCAGTTGGCTCAACAGTTGGTTTGCAATGCAGGGTGATGCCAGATGTGTTGGTTCAATGCCGATCATGAAGAATTCTCCATCTCAATCTTCCCCCTCACCTGTGATGATGACCCGATTGTCCATAAGACACCAAGTCAGGTTTCACCCGAATAGTGACGTGGATTTTCCATATGGATTTAACCTAGATTCACACTGCAATCCAGTGAAACTGTATAAATGGTGGGAGCTTGGGAAAACAGCCCAGGACATTTGACTGCAAAGTCTCTCATCCCCAACTTCAGAAGACCATTTCCATAACAACTATTTCCAGCAGGCTGACACCTCCATTTACCACCACCAGGAAACCCCTCTGCCTCTGCTGTTGCAAGGCCAAACAGCTGATCATTTAGTGTCCAGGTACAGTTTGAGTTTAGATGATGATTTATGTCCATTAAAAAGTGAACAGACATTTTTCACACAATCCCCTCAATGCCAGTGAAATCCATTGACTTTTCCCATTAAAACCCAGGGTTCCACATGGTAGGGGCAACACGCACCAGCCCCGATATTTCTTATGTACATTCATGGGATTTTGGCTGGGCTAAAATTTTCTCATTGGCCTTGGGAAGCTGGCGGTGGAAATGCTTTTCTGGACCACTGCAGTCCATGTGGTGTAGCTTCTCCACAGTCCTGTTAAGAATGGAATTATCAGGAAGCTGGAGGTCTTACATTAATGAGAGCAAGGAAGCATGAGGAAAATGATATTGCCTCCTAAGTATGCCTTAATGCTATACTTTTCCTCACAGCCAGTGGCAATGAGGAGTTATAGAGATTAATAATCTGACCTTCTTAGCTAATTGAGGGGATGGTTATATTGGGAGTTGAGAAGAGAATCTTAAACAAATGATCATCCAATTCAATCTGCCTCAATCTGAAGTTAGTAGAATTCACTGAGCACTAGTTGATCATTCTGTTGATCATGAGTTGGTTAATCTGCAGTTGAAGAATAGGGCAAGATAGTAAAAACGGGAAGAGAATCTTTTAAGGAGTAAAGGAAGTAGAGTCCGTCAATTCTCTCAGAAATGAACCATCCTCTAATCATTCCAAAGGGTTTAACTGGCTGATTAGCTCAATGATTTTGTGTTTTTTTTTTGAGCTGGACGCAGGCCAGAATCAGATGTGACTCTGGGTCAATGAATCAGTGACTTTCATTATTTTCTGCTCTTTTCTCATCAGCAAGAAGTTTACCTTGGCTCGTGGGCAAAGAGGAATCCACCATTCAGTCTCTGTTCCACCATTTAATGAGATCAGACAGCCTGCTCCTCAAGGTGCCTCTCCCATGGTTCATCGACAGTACGTCTCTTACACAAGTTTCCTTGTGAAGCACAACCTGAGTGGTCTTCTCCACCAGCTTGTAATGAAAGCCTCATACAGTTACCTCAGACAACCACACAACAGGAGCTATGCTCCATCACCCTATGGCATGAGCCTATTAAATTCCCAAACTTTAACTGCATTGTCAATAACCTGCTTCGACACTGGTATGCACCCAAGTTCTTTGTCATTCACTTTCGGGATGTGGGCAACACTGACGAGGCTAGCAATTATTACAAACAAAAGCGAGAAAAACAGAAATCACTGGAAAAACTCTGGCAGCGTCGGTGGAGAAACATCAGAGTGAAAATTTCGGGTCCAGTGACCATTCTTCAGAAGGGCTATCAATAACCCTTGCTAGTCTTTGAATAGGAGCTGGGAAGCTGCCTTTTTTTAAAATTACTGCATTCAGTGTGTGGTAAGGTCACAGAGTTATCACGATGCAGAAGGAGTAGAGTCACTGTTAGACAGGATAGTGAAGAAGTGGTTTGGTACACTTGCCTTTGTTGGTCAGTGCATTGAGTATAGGAGTTGGGAGGTCATGTTGCAGCTGTACAGGACATTGGTTAGGCCACATACGGAATCCTGCATCAATTCTGGTCTCCCTGCCGTAGGAAAGATGTTGTAAAACTTAAAAGGGTTCAGAAAAGATTTACAAGGATGTTGCCAGGGCTGGAGGGTTTGAGCGATAGGGAGAGGCTGAATAGGCTGGAGTTACTTTCTCTAGAGTGTTGGAGGCTGAGGGGTGATCTTATAGAGGTTTATAAAACCATGTGGGGGCATGAATAGGCTGAGTCCAGGGTAGGGGAGTCCAAAACTAGAAGGCATAGGTTTAAGGCAAGAGGGGAAAGATATAAAAGGGAAGGATGGAGCAACATTTTCATGCAGAGGGTGGTATTTATATGGAACAAACTGCCAGCTGAAGTGGTGGAGCCTGGTGCAATTACTACATTTAAAAGGCATCTGGATGGGTCCATGAATAGGAAGGGTTTAGAGGGATATGGGCCAAATGCTGGCAAATGGGGCTAGATTAATTTAGGATATCTGGTCAGCATGGGCGAGTTGGACCGAAGGGTCTGTTTCCATGCTGTGAAGCTCTATGACAATAAAGAGGCAAGTTAGCCCATCATACTTGCACTGATTCTATTACCTAGAGCCAATATCCCACCTTTTCCCCATATCAGTGCGCACGATTGCTATCTGAACAACAACATCCAACTGTCAGCTTCCCAGCCACTTCTTTTTTACTGAACTCAGAATTTTATTTCTAGATTTGTCTGAACTGAACTCAAATTCATAACTAATCAGTTATGACATTTCGGCTGAAATTTTCTGAATGGTTAATTCACTAAAGTCAACGTCTAAGGCATCTGGCAGTCCCACAATCCCACAATCCCACAGGTTGCATTGTGTGAGGAGGTGGGTTTTTGATCCGGGTGTGTGACTCCTGCTCACACTCAACAAAGTGATGATAGGACCTCTGGAAACTGGACCACTGGAAACTGAACCACTGGAAACTGGTCCACTGGAAATTGGTCCACTGGAAACTGATCCATGGGATACTGGACCACTGGAAACTGATCCACTGGAAACTGGTCCACTGGAAATTGGTCCACGGGAAACTGGTCCACAGGAAACAGGTCCATGAAAAACTGATCCAATGGAAACTGATCCACGGGAAACTGGTCCACGAAAAACTGGTCCACCGGAAACTGGTCCACCGGAAACTGGGCCACTGGAAACTGGTCCATGGGAAACTGGTCCACTGGTCTCACTGGCAAACAGTGGGATCCAGCCATGTCTCCAGAGGCCATGCTGGAAGGATACAAGTGAATCCAGTGGTTGAGAGACCCGTTGAGTGGGAGACGATAAGGCAGTTGTAACCTGCTGTGTTAATGTGGAACCAGGAGGTGGATGCTCCTGTTCTCTCAGCTCCATATCCAGGTCAGATCTCACCTTTATGTTAACAGTTCAAGGGGGAGGTGATGGCTCAGTGGTATAATGGGACTGTTAATCCAGAGAGCCAGGTAACATTCTGGGGACCTGGGTTTGAATCCCGCAACAGCAGACGGTACAATTTGTATTCAACAAAAATCTGGAAATAAGAGTCCAGTGATGACCATGAATCCACTGTTGATTGTCAGAAAAGACCCATCTGGTTCACTAGTGTCCTTTAGGGAAGGAAACTGCCATTCTTACCCGTCTGGCCTACATGTGACTCCAGACCCACAGCAATGTGGTTGATTTTTAACTGCCCTCTAGGTAATTAGGGATGGGCAATAAATGCCACCTGGCCAACGATGCCCTTGTCCTGTGAATGAATAAGTATCCTGGATTCCTTTCAGCACATCCTGCTGACTAATGGTGAATGTGCTGACATCCGCCAGGAACTGAGCTCATGTGTAGTGTGTGGCATGGTACACCCTACAGTAGCCCTTACTCACCCAAATCTCAGACAACGGGCAATTAATTTCTGGCCTTCTGTGTTTGCCAATGACTTCATTTGGACTGTTTGAGGGGTGAAGTGTATCTACCACAACCTTTGAATCATTCAGAATATGATGGAACAAGGCAAAAGACATCCAAGGTAGAGCATTTAGATAAATGTGAGGTGCTGCTTTTGGGAAAGGCAAATCAGGGTAAAACTAATACAATTAATGGTGAGGTCCTGGAGAGTGTTGCTGAACAAAGAGACCTTGGAGTGCAGGTTCATAGTTCCTTGAAAGTGGAGTCACAGGTAGACAGGATAGTGAAGAAGGCGTTTGGTACGCTTGCCTTTATTGGTCAGTGCATTGAGTACAGGAGTTGGGAGGTCATGTTGCAGCTGTACAGGACATTGGATAGGCCACTTTTGGAGTACTGCGTGTAATTCTAGTCTCCCTGCCATCGGAAGGATGTTGTGAAACTTGAAAGCATTCAGAAAAGATTTACAAGGATGCTGCCAGGGTTGGAGGGTTTCAAGTACGGGGAGAGGCTGAATAGGCTGGGGCTATTTTCCATGGAGTGTCAGAGGCTGAGGGTTAACCTTATAGACGTTTACAAAATCATGAGGGTCATAGATGGGATGAACAGTCAAGATCTTTTCCCCAGGGGTAATGAAGTCCAAAACTAGAGGGCATAGGTTTAAGGTGAGAGGGGAAAGATTTATAAGGGAACTAAGGGACAACTTTTTCACAGAGAGGGTGGTGCGTGTGTGGAATGAGCTGCCAGAGGAAGAGGTGGAGGCTGGTACAATTACATCATCTAAAACGCATCTGGATGAATAGGAAGGGTTTAGAGGGATATGGGCCAGATGCTGGAAAATGGGACTAGATTAATTTAGAATATCTGGTCAGTAAGGGTGAGTGAGACAGAAAGGACTGTTTCCATGCTGTACAGCTTGATGACTGTATGGATGAGACCAAGCCCACTGTGTGGAAGTGACTGCACTGGATTCATGTGATCATTACCTCATGTAGACAAGCTTAGAAATTGCTGGTGAAGCTTTTATGGCACAACAGTAAGGTCCCTCCCTCTGGGCAAGGAGGCCCGGGTTCAAGTCCCATCTGCTCTAGAGATGTGCAAAACATCTCTGAACAGGTTGGTTAGAAAATATCCAAACGTTGCTGGAACAGAGGCCTTGTCTCTGCTGTGTTGGTGAGATGTGTGTCACTGATAATGGGATCAATCATTCTCCAGCAAACGCTCAAAAATTATGAGCACTTTCTTTCAAGGTTCTCAGCAAATGTGCTGGAAATTCCTAAATGAAATAAAGCAACTGGGGAGCAGGTCTACACTTTTTCTCTCAGTCCTCACCCCACAGAAATGTGGTGCTGGTCTGTGCCATGAGAACTGATGGGTTTTGTGAGCCAGGGATTCCGACTCATGGTCTCAGTCAAACTGTCTCAATGAAGGGCATGCTCTTCCCAATGGGAGACAAGAAGAGCCAGGGACTGAATGACCAAGGTGAAGCCACTGTGCCGTCCCCCAGAGAATGATTCACAATAACCAGGAGGTAAAAAAACCTTAACGTCAACACAGTGTGGAGCTGCAGGAACACAGCAGGTCAGGCAGCAAAATAGCCCTAAATTTATTTTTGTTTTGTTGATATCCCCCGGTCATTGCAAACCATTCTCTGAGCAGCAGCATGGTGGCTCAGTGGTTAGCTCTATTGCCTCACAGTGCCAAGGACCTGGGTTTGATTCCAACCTCGGGTTGGGTGGATTATGCCTTGGGAAATACAGGGTTACAGGGATAGGGTGGGTCTAGGTGAGATGCTCTTCAGAGGGTCAGTGTGAACTTGATGGGCCAAATGGCCTGCTTCCACACTGTAGGGTTCTATGTGATGCTTTCTGAACAACACCAGTTTGAAAGGATAGCCACATTAACATTCAAGTTGACATTTTTTTGTCATTAAGTTGTCCAAAGTCTTTTCATCATCATTTATTAAAACATATTTTTGCCTTTTCATCAGAATACATGAAATACAGCTGATTGAATTCACACATTGGAATCCAGCCTCGTAACAAATTGCCAATCTCTCTCCTTCCAGTTCCCAACTGTTCACAGTGAATGTTAGCTCAATGAGGTTGGTATTTTCTCAGAGTGAAACATTGACAGTGTTCATTCCTACTTTAGCTGTCCTTTCCATTCCCAGTTGAACTCCCTGCCCTTCACACCTCACTGCACATTTTCTCAGCTGCAGCTGGCAACAGCAATGTGGTAACTGACCATGTGAGATGTTTGAAAAAAATGTTCCTGGCTGCCCTCTCAGGTGAATGTCAAAGATACCATGGTTCTTTTGGAAAGGAAGCAGGGATCAGAAAGTGTACTTTTAATATGTTAATCGAAACTGAAATCAGGCCAGAGATTTTTGATGATGAATTATCCCAGCCAACACCTTGCAACCACCTAGTTTAGGGGCTGTGCCAGATTTCGATCAGTATTGGTCCCACTGGGCTGTACCAGAGGTGGATTGGGTGAAATTGGTGGAATATTTAGACATCTGTAAACATTTCCCATCAGTGTTAGGATATAGGGGATGGGCAGAAAACTCAATGCTCCATTGCCTGTCCAGCGTGATTGCAACTGCTCACTGTTTGTGTGGTGGGACATAGAACATAGAACATAGAACATTACAGCGCAGTACAGGCCCTTCAGCCCTTGATATTGCGCCGATCTGTGAAACCAATCTGAAGCCCATCTAACCTACACAATTCCATTATCATTCATATGTTTATCCAACGACCATTTAAATGTCCTTAAAGTTGGAGAGTCTACTACTGTTGCAGGCAAGGCATTCCACGCCCTTACTACTCTCTGAGTAAAGAATCTACCTCTGACATCTGTCCTATACCTATCACCCCTCAATTTAAAGCTATGTCTCCTCGTGCTAGCCATCACCATCCGAGGAAAAGCGCTCTCACTGTCAACCCTATCTAATCCTCTGATCATCTTGTATGTCTCCATTAAGTCATCTCTTAACCTTCTTCTCTCTAACGAAAACAGCCTCAAGTCCCTCAGCCTTTCCTCATAAGACCTTCCCTCCATACCAGGCAACGTCCTGGTAAATCTCCTCTGCACCCTTTCCAATGCTTCCACATCCTTCCTATAATGCGGTGACCAGAACTGCACGCAATACTCCAATGCGGCCGCACCAGAGTTTTGTACAGCTGCAACATAGCCCTCACCCCATATTCATGAGATGCCAGACCCAGCCCCATGCTCAGGGATTGGCTCCAAATTGAGAGTGAACATTCAGGCTGGAGTGAGTGTGGAGGTAGCTTATGTCCATCAACGGTGAATTGTACCTGAATGTAAAACTGTGTCAGAAGGTCAGACGTTACATGACACCAGGTTATTGTCCAACAGGTTTATTTGAAATGACAGGCTTTCAGAGCACTGCTCCTTCATCAGGTGACGAAGGGGCTATGCTCTGAAAGCTTGTGATTTCAAATAAACCCATTGGACTATAACGTAGTGTCGTGTGATTTCTGACTTGGTCCACACCAGTCCAACACCAGCACCTCCACATCATACCTGAACAAGGACGGTGTAACTTTGAAAGATGTTGGAAAGTCATTCCCATTGGGGACTTTACACTCAATCACCCATTTCAGAGGGTGTGGTTGTGTTCATCTGGAATTGGCTGCCACAAGTTAAGCAACCCTGAAAATCTCAAAGAAATAACATTATTTTGGAAAGTTTTAAATCCTTTCACATCTGGAGACAGCCTTTACTCTGGCTCCCACATGTAACTGTAATGCCAATCTAAGGAATGTGAAACTCCAGAACACTCACTTTGAGGTTACTACCTGACTTCTAGGACGATCAATGTTTCAACTTCATTTGTTATTTGGGAAGTGGATGCTGATGGCATTTATCTCCAAGCAGCAGTAAGTTTTGTGAAGATGGTGATGAGCCACCTTCTTCAACTGCTAGGTGTGATGAAGGTGTCTCCTCAAAGGCCAATAGATAGTCAATACCCTGCCTCTCCATTGGACAGAGAAATTCCCAAGGAATGGTTGAAGAAGAAGAACAAGGAATACTCTCCAGTCTCCCAGCCAACAGTTATCCCTCAACAAACGTCACCAGAACAGACGATCAAGCTGCATGTGCACAAATAAGCTACAGATCTTCCTTCGCAAAGGGCAGAGAGTGCAGCAACTGTGAAGCTCTGGGACATATGCTCCATGGTGATGATAAGTCTCTAAGGTTCTGAAGTAGTGATGATAAGTGCTAGCTAAATGCAAGTGTGGCTTTCGTTTTCAGCAGGGTTATGATTTCGATATTGTAAAGGTGAATGAAAGGCTGTGTACATCCAAGTCAGGATGGTGTGTAGTTTACACATGAACACAGAGAATTGATGTCCACAGCAGTTGCTGGCCATGCCAACTGAGTCTCATTAGCTGAATCTGTGAATTCACAGTAAAAAAGCAAGCCTTCCTGTTTGGATAGATACTGAGGTTTTCTGTCAGAAAAAGAAGACATGGAGGAGAAGAATCACTCGACTTGTATCCTCGTGAATATTTGCTGGGAACTGGAGCCTCCTCTGCACAGGGAACCCAGATTCTTCCCGGGAGACGCAAAGAGGCCAATCCAGAATGGTGAACCAGGGATAAATCTCTCCTGGTCAGGAGCCCAACCAACACATCCCTTCCATGGACCTCCTCAAATCCATGTCAATCAGCTGGTGGGAGAGGAAATGGGTGACTGGATACATTCTGAGCAGAACTAAGACTTCAGCAGAACCTTTCTGGGAGTGGACAACAGGGAAAATTTAGGGCATTATTTTCATACAATAGCTGCACATTCACATGCTGTCTGCAACATTCGGTCAGATAGAGGAACCTCAGGATCTTCCTTCAAACTGCTCTTGCACACTGTGCCTTATTGTGTGTCTGTAAGAGGCAGGGCATCTTTAAATGTGGAGTTGATGTTATCAATCCTCCGTTGTATTTGAATTTCAAATTCGCGTTTGTTCTTCATGACCAGTTGATTGACAGCCTCCTTTGCGGCAATGTAGCCTTCCTGAAGTTGTTTTCGCTTCACATTAAACATAGGATCATTGGGCTTCATATTGATGTTGGTCTCTAAACTGGAGATTTGGTCCCTGAGATGCTTCTGAGAGATCTCGACATAAGTCCCTGAGATCATGTGGCAGAGGTTGGCAATGTTGCAAGCCTGAAAGGCTTCTGTGTAGATCATGTCCTTGACAAAAGCATCTTCAGAATATCCTGGGAATGGCTCGTAAGCCTCGCTGTCACTGGTGAACTGTGTGACAGTGTCAGTGAGAGAGACCTGAATCAGATTGGCCATCATTTGGAAGAAGTTGCTCATCTTGGCCCACTGTTCTTTGACCTGGCTCAATGCATCCAGGCCAATCACAAGCAGCTTGAGAGTTGTGTCATAGTCTATCTCCTTCACTTGACACCTCATCATAGTGATCAAGATCTCATCGAGCTCCTTAGTCACCTTCTCCTTTGTCTCAGACATTTTCTGGTACTCTTCTCTGGTTGAATCCAATTGGGTTTTTGCTTGTTCCACCTTAAAGCAGGCTTGATCAAGAACCATTTTGGAAAGACCTTCTTCTGCCTTCTCCAGGTTGGCAGCTTGAGTGAGATTTGGTGGTTGAGGAGCAAAGGCTGGGGTGTTAGTGGTTCTTTTGATGTCTGAAAGGTACTTGAGAACATTGGCGGTCTGCTCCTTGATGGCTGTGGCGAGGCTTTCCAACTGGGCCTCACTGGGCTTCTCTATCTCGGCAACCTCCTCCAGCTTCTCGCACATTGTGACCCCGTCCTCACACAGCTTCACCGCTGCTTTCTTGGCTCTGCAGTCCCCTTCCTGTTCGATCTTGCTCAGGCTGCTCTGAAACATGAGTTTGCAGTCCATGGAGTTGCCACTCTGTGAGTTGTCGCTGGGCAACTTGCTGGTGTCGATGGTCCCCTTCTCCGAGACGAGGTCCTGTAGGAGGGCGCTGGCCATCACCATCTCCATCCCTTTCAGGTAGACACTGGTTGATTGTCCCAAGCTCTCGCCTTTGTCCTCGTCTTCGTCTGTGGAGCCTGGTGCCTTCTTTTTCTGCACCTTCTTCTTGATGTGACGTGCTGCTGTCTCACTGATTTCAAGGGCCAGGCTCAGGGGCTCGGTCATGCCCATCGTCACCAGCTCTGTAGCCAGGCTGTTTGTCAAGTCAAGCAGAGACTGAGTGACGTAGATCCCAACCAGGTTCTTCCCGGTTGGGATCATCCTCATTGCCTTTCGATACACGGCATGGGCCTCCTCCATCTTGAGGCACATGTCGCTGAACTGCGCCTCCACCCTCTGCTTTTCCTTCTCTGCTGCCTCCTTCCGGAACTGGGACTCTGCCAGTGTCTGCTTGACCTGCTCCAGGGATGCATGGTGCTCTGTACGGGAGCTGGCACAGAATTCCAGCAGTTCCTGCACCAGCTCGATGAGCGAGGTGAACTCTTCCTCGACAGACACTGCCAGCTGCTGGCACTGCTCTGACACCTTTCGGATGCTGTTGAGTCGGCTGGGCAGCATGGCCTTGACCACCTTCGGGTCCTGGCGGCTCAGCACCTGCACGGCACTGGCCAGATGCTTCGGAGCCAACATGGAGTAGAGCCGGATCTGGTCCATATTCCTGTGAGCTTTGTTAAAGGCTTTCCATCCTTGGTCACTCACCTGCATCAGGCAGGCGTGGAAGGACCCTGGGTGATGTAGGAATCGAAATGTTTTCCCAGCCACGTTGAGCTCCACTTGGAAGGCCTCGGCTGCAGAAATGAATATCAGCTCCCCCAGGATGGCGATGGACAGAGGACCCGGTGTCAGGAACTCTTCCCAGTTGGCATAGGGCTTCATGATCATCTCCAGGTCTGCCTTCACGTCCTCTGCTGCACTAAGGATATTGATGCTGCTGTTGACCTTTGCCACGATCTGGGCCCCTTCTGCCGACATGGTGATCGAGTTAATATCCTGTCGACAAAGGCAGGGACGTTTGGTTTAATCAAAGACAGAAGGGAGACGGTGACGAATGTGGCAGAGTGGGTAGCTCTCTCACCACTGAGGCAGAAATTACACTGCACAGGTTTCAGACATAATCCAGCCAGGGCAGTACAGGGGGAGTGCAGCACTGTCTGAGTGCCAGCTCTTGGATGAGGCATTCATTGGGAGTTTTAAGATGGGGATAAAAGGTCCTTTATAATGTTTGGAGGAAGAGTTGGTGAATTCTCCCTGGGGTCTGACCATCGTGTGGCCCTCAACTGTCAAAATGAGACAACCATCTTGGTCATTATCACATTGCTGTTTGTGGGAGCTGGCTGTGCTCACTGCACTTCCTGCATTAAAACACTGTGTACCCTGTAAAAATACCTCAAGGCCAAGCGGTAACAAGGCGCAGATTGGTTGAGGTTTGAAAGGTGGTTTGGAAAGAGCAAATAGGAAGGGGGTTAGAGGTCACAGGGAGAGTGAAGTAAAGAGGCCAGTTCCTGGTCAAAATGGCAGTGTGCTGATGGAGAGATGGCTGGATGCTGTGATGAGAATGGTGGGAAGGGGGTGAGCTAAGGGAGGGAGATGTACAGACCAGCAGAGGAGGGAATTCCATAAAATACATTGAGTCGTTCTGTGTTCACTAAACTCTCAGGTTATTAAATGGAAGTTTTTGTTATTGTTAGGAATGATAATGCTGGGACTGGCTGGAATTGGAAATGGTTATGCTGGGATTGGAAAGGGTTCTCTTCAAAGTTTCAAAAAGACAAAAAAACAGTAGACAAGTGTGCATCTCCTAATGAAAAGCTCTCTCTTTTTGTGATGATTCAGGATAAGGGCTAGCAGACTGAAAAACAGAAGTGGAAAAATTTCTTCACGCAAAGAGTTGTGAATCTGTGGAATTCACTATCCTAGGGTACAGTGGATGCTGGGGCATTGAGTAAATTTAAGGACAAAGTAGACAGATTTTTATTCAGCAATTGGGTGAAGGTTTATGGAGAGCAGGCAGTAAAGTTGAGGCGGAGATGAGCTCAGCTATGATCATATTAAACGGCAGAGCAGGCTCGAGGCTCTGAATGGCCTACTTCTGATCTTGGTACTTACGTTCTTAATTGGGCGATAAATAATAGCCAGGCCGTGAGGGAGAACACCCATGCTTTTCTTCAAAATACTATCATTTACATCAAGCCCAGAGGGAGTATAGGGTGCGAGTTTAACGTCTGAACGTAATGATGGCACTTCTGACAGTGTTGCTCTCCTTTAGTACTGCACTGGGAGAAACAGCCTTTGGGTTCAAATCTCTTACTCGGGACTTGACGCTGCAACCTTGTGACTCTGAGGTAAGAGTGCTTTCGCTGTAAAATCTGATTATCAAGTAGAGTTCACATCCTGTGATCTGCCTGTGTACCACATACGCTTCACTGCCCTCCAATAAGTGGCATGGCCTCCAGCCATCACTGACCTGCCATTGTCCGTGTACTACCCACCCAGCCTCATCCCCAGCCCCCTTCTTACCCACTCCCTCAACTTCCATCTCTTCAGCCACACCGTCAGTCAGCTTGTCTTCCTTTACTCTCCACCTTCTGCTCTCCTGTTCCCATAAACTATAAGGCACACGAACGGAATCAGGCCATTCAGCCCTTCGAGTCTGGTCTGCCATTCAACGAGATCATGGCTTATCCGATAATCCTCAACTTCACTTTCCTGCCTTTTCTCCTTAATTCTTGTTTCCCAGCCTTAAATATACTCAATGGCCCCACCTCAGAGTTAAACAATTCCACAGGTTCACTCCCCTCACAGAAGAAATGTCTCTGTATCTCTGTTTTAAATGTGCAACCCTTTATTCTGAGAGGATGCCCTCTGGTCTCCCAGAAGGGGAAACAGCCTCTCCACATCTGCTATCATTCAAGTTCCTGAAGAATTTTGCATGTTTCCCCATCCCTTCTCCCCTATTAAGTCCCCTAATGAGACCACAGTGATACTAGAGACCACAGCTTGTACCTATGCAGGAGGCATATGTAAACCTAAACTAGAAATCATGTCTCATTGAGTCAGTGGATAATCTTGGGAACATGTTCTCACAGGAGACACTGGCCTATTGATGCTCCTAGTTTCTCTGTTTCTAGCTAATTCCTAAATCTTATTTCAATAATTCAAAGTTAATGATTTCCTTGAACCAATTAATGCATAACCTGCTGGAGTCACAATATAGTTTCAGGTCTTCATTTTAAATTCACTGAAACTGATTAAGTTGTGCCATTAAATCTACTTTCTAAAGTACTGAAGTAATGTTCCCTTTCAGCACACAGCCACAAAGCCACCAATTTGCTGAATGAGTCTAGTCATTGTGTAATACGCTGCTTCATTAAAGTAGGCCCCAAACTGACTCCCTCATCCGTTCCAACACGACATCAGGAAGCTCATCACCTAAGGGAGATGGGTTTGGATTGAGCCGTGACTGTTTTACGTTTCATTCTTGTCAGTCTTCTCTGCCTCTGTCATGATACCCATGTGAAGAGACAGTCGCTATGCCACAGTCAACGTCGAGTATATGGGGCTGCCATGTTACTAGTCTCTGCAATAACTGTTCACCAGCAATCAGCTTTCTCTGTGCTCTGCCCCTTCTTTAGGGAAAGAGTGAACCTCACCTGTCTTAGATCTTGCCTTCCCTCCAGAGGTCACTGTCTCTGGGGAATCTCTTTGGGTCTTCTTATGTCTCCATCACATGACCTTTCACTTTGAACCGGCCTACTCCTGTCCATCCTCTTGGTCATTCCTAACCCATCCCCCAACTGGAATCAGACTGTTATCCCCAAAGTTGGATCTATCTTGAATCCCAGTGAAATAAAACTTTGTTAGGCATCCAATGCCCCAGATTAATTGGTCCAAGAAAATGATATGAAGACAATTTTATTTAAATACTTAATGAATTTTCAAAATTACCCTAGAGACTAGTTTTCAATTCTAGGAAATCGCTGGATATTCCTGGAGAATTGGCATCTACATTTTCTATGCAACGTGGCCAATTTACCCAAGAGGTTCCCTTTAAATTTTTGTATGGCTGCACACAAGGGTCAAGATGCATGTAAATTGCGTGGGATCTTTCTGGTTAGTGTATAGTCATGTGGTTTTGAGGGGACATTCTTGGCAAGTCCAACAGGAAGATGTGGGACCATGTTACCACCTCCCCCGGACCCTGCAAGATTGACACAGAATCTCTCACCATGCACACCCACCCTCTCATCCCCACTCCAACTTCTACAAAGGCCTGGCTTTCAAGTTCCATTCATTTCAAGCCCATGCTTTCAGTAACCCAGGAGGCCATTCAGCCCACTGTGGCTGTGCCAGCTCTTTCAAAGAGCTACCTAATTACTCCCAATTCCCATACCCTTTTCCTCGACTCCCCGTCGACTTCCCCTTTTCAAGTATTTATTTAATTCCTTATTAAAATTTCAAATCGATTTCCATTGCTTTTTCCAGAAAGCACATTCAAAGCCGCAATAACCTGCTGTGCGAAATAACTTCTCACTTGCCCCTCTTTCTCTGTCAATATGTTCATTCTTTCTCTGTTGCAGCTTTATCTAGACTGTGCCTTTTTTTACTGAAACAGTGCCAGTTAGAAGGACAGCCTCTTAGTTTTCTTAAATTCATTCTTGACATGTTAGCATTAAGGGTTGAGCCAGCATTGCCCATCCCTAGTCTCTTACAGAGCACAGTGAGGCCCTGGAACAGGAGACTTCCTCTCATCCCTGCAGTCCCACCAACACTCTCCCTCCACATCCCCTAGTCGACTCATAACCCCCACACCCTCCAGGAGCCTGTCCCTCACCACTCTCTCACACTACAACCCCTGTGATCCTACAGCGCTCTCACAATACAGCCCCTGACCCTGCCCTCCCTCTTAGACACAGTACACACCCCAATAGCCTCTCATTTCTGACTACAACCTCCCTCTCACCACTACAACTGTACAGCCATTAACCCTTTTGCATCTTGGGGATTTTCTGTTTATTTCCTACACTGGCGATGCTGAGGATTTGCTGCAGGATAAACGTACACACACACTCACACAGAGACAGCATTTGCTTCCTATTACTGGGCATGAGCTGTCAATAGGCTCTGCTGATGTAGACTTTAAAATAATTCACTGAGGCCTGTGAACCAGGGTTGTCACTGAATCCTGTCTCTCTCTCTCTCTCTGACATATGCTGAATACTCATAGGCTCAGCTACATCTAGGCTAGGGCTGCAACCTTTACAGTTCAGTAAGAATTGTACCTGGGGAACTGAGGATGATCAGCAGGCTGTGGTTGCAGTTCGAATTGAGCAGGCCTCTTAAACTACGGTTTAAAACACAGTCACTGGCCGACTGAGCCACTCCCTTTGTGTTTTGCCAGCTGCTGCCTTTACTGAGCATTTCCCTCAGGGGTTTTTCACTTACCCACTCACTCACTGTGATTGCTGATTTCCTATCACATGCCCAGCCTCCTGGCAGCTCATCTGCTGTTTATTTTCCAGAAACGCTGCCGTGCAATCTTGAAACACTCTCCAAGCTTTTTGTCTGCAGCCAAAGACCTAAAAACACAAACGAAAGTGCACTCTGCGATTGTGGTATTAACCGATTAGGAAGGAAATTGCTGTCTATTCACAGCTCTGCAGTAAATGGAGAACTAACTTACATTAAAGAATCACAACAATATTTCAAAAATACCTGAACAAAAAAAGAACAGCCTTCAAAAATAAAACTGGAACAGTTAGAGATTACTGCCCAGTCTCTGCAATTAGTTTTGTGATTTAATGGCATTTTTTACCGTCTAAATTAGTACCTAGTTCAGAAACAGGCCTTTTTTTCAATGAAAACCAAAAGAACTGAAAAGAAATCTGAGTTAACATTTCGGGCCCGGTGACCCTTCCTCAAAACTGAGTCGGAGAAAGGGTCACCCAACCTGAAACATTAACTCTGATTTCTCACCACAGATGCTGCCAGAGCTGCTGAGCTTTTCCAGCAACTTCTGATTTTGTTTTATTTTGAATAACGTTGTAAGTGGTTAAATTACAAGGCAAGCTTCGTTGACTAACTCCCATTGCTTCCCTCGAATACAGAACATAGAACATAGAACAGTACAGCACAGTACAGGCCCTTCGGCCCACGATGTTGGGCCGACCTATTATCCTACTCAAGGATCAAACTACCCTGCATACCTTTCATTTTACTATCCTCCATGTGTCTTTCCAAGAGTCTTTTAAACATCTCTAAAGTATCTGACTCCACTACCACTGCTGGCAGTGCATTCCACACACGCACCACTCTCCGTATAAAGAACCTACCTCTGACATCTCCCCTATACCTTCCTCCAAACACATTAAAATTATGACCCCTCGTAATTGTCATTTCCACCCTGGGAAAAAGTCTCTGGCTATCCACTTTATCCATGCCTGTCATCATCTCGTACACCTCTATCAAGTCGCCTCTCAATTTTCTTCGCTGCAATGAGAAAAGCCCTAGCTCCCTCAACCTTTCCTCATAAGACCTGCCCTCCAGTCCAGGCAGCATCCTGGTAAATCTCCTCTGCACCCTCTCTAAAGCTTCCACATCCTTCCTATAATGAAGTTTCCAGAACTGAACACAACATTCCAAGTGTGGTCTAACCTGAGTTCTATGGAGCTGCAGCATAACTTCACAGCCCGTAAACTCAATTCCCCTGCCAATGAAAGCCAACTTTTTTTTTTTTAATTCACTTTTCAGGTCCTCATCCCATTTCTTAGTTATGTCATTGGTACCTATGTGTACAATGACTTCTGGCTGCTCTCCCTCCCCCTTAAGAATCCTGTAGACTCAATCCAAGACATCCCTGTCCCTGGTACCCAGGAGGCAACATACCATCCGGGGGTCTTTCTCGGTACCACAGAATCTCCTGTCTGTTCCCCTAACCAGTGAATTCCCTTTCATTATCGCTCTCCTATTCTCCCCCAATTCACTTCTGAGCCGCAGAGCCAGGTTCAGTGCCACAGACCTGTCCACTATGGCTTTCCCTGGTAGGCTGTCGCCCCCAACAGGATCCAAAGCAGTGTATTTATTATTGAGGGGAACGGCCACAGGGGATCCCTGCACTGTCTGCCTATTCCCTTTCCCTCTCCTGATGGTCTCCCAGCCACCTTTATCCTGTAAATTAGGGATACCTCCCTATAACTCCTCTCTGTCACCCCCTCGGTCTCCCGAATGGTCCCGAGTTCATCCAGCTCCAGCTCCAGTTCCCTAATGCAGTCTGTGAGGAGCTGGAGTTGGGTGCACGTCTCGCAGGTGAAGTCAGAGGAGACACTAGTGGTAGCCCTTTCCTCCCAGATTCTACAAGAGGCTGCTTTGATGCGGTTTGATAAGATTTGTTGGTTTAGAGAGCGAGAAACTTTGAAATATAGAAAACAGGAGCAGGAGTAGGCCATTTGGCCCTTCAAGCCTGTTCCATCATTGAATTGTGACTGATTGTTCAACTCATAACCTTGTTCTTGCTCTCTCCCCATATCCTTCGATCACTTTAGCCCTTAGAACTATAGCCAACGCTTTCTTGAAAACATTCAATGTTTTGGCCACAATTGCTTTCGGTGGCAGAGAATTCCATAGGCTCTGCACTCTCTGGCTGAAGAAGTTTCTCCTCACCTGTGCCCTCCATGGCCTACCCTGTATGTTTAAACTGTGGGCCTTGGTTCCGGACTCCCCCAGTATTGAGAACACCCTTCCTCCGTTTACCTTGTCTAGTCCCATTAGAATTTTATTGGGTTTTATGAGAATCCCCCGACATCCTTCTAAATTCAAGTGAATATAATCCTAAATAATCCAGTTTCTCTTCACACATCTGTCCTGCCATCCCAGGAATCGGTCTGGTAAACCTCTGTTGCACTCTGTCCACAGCCAGAATATCCTTCCTCGGATAAATGAGGCCAAATCTGCACACAATACTCCAGGGTGCGATCTCACCAAGGCCCCTGTACAATTGCAGCAAGCTATCCTTGCTCCTGCACTCTAATCCTTTCGGTATGAAGACTGGAACACCAATTGTCTCTTCACCAGCTGCTGTAACTGCGTACATACTGTTGTTTTGGGTGGGGTTGGTGCAGGACAAGGGGTCGTAATCTTAAAACGAGAGCCTGGTCATTCAAAGTTAGTCAGGAAGTAGAAATCTAAAAGCTGAGAATGCTGAGGGTTATTTGGTGCTGTTGAGATCGATAGGTTTGCACTATATAAGGAGACGTTTGGAACAAAGGCCAGAGTTGAGGGTTAGAGCAAGCGAATTGGTGATGTTTGAGAGGCTGAACTGACTCCTTTTGTTCCTGCTTCTGAAGACCGTCTAACAGCAATGAAACTTTAAGGGAGTGACGGGATGGGTCAGCATGACACCAGACTGCATCGTGGGGCTGCATTGCAGTGTGAGGCACCTACAGTTTGTCTCTGGTGGTGGGTACAGCTGTGAAAACCAGGTCTCTGCCCTCTTCCTTCTCACCCATCACTGGAGGCTGTGTCCACAATACAGCCTTATTGAGTTGAGGCAGCTGGACTCAGCCGAAATATAGGAAAGAGCAAACAGGCCAGAGCCCTTTGCTCTCGGAATGACAAGATTCAGTAGAGGTACCTGGTAGAGGTCTTTACCATTGCGGTGGGTTTTAAAAGGGCAAATTTGGAGAAGGTGTGGTTGAGTTTCAAACTGACGCCCATAGGATAGTTATACATACATCCAATCAGAAATTCTGGATAAACTTTATTCCCTGTGGGCATGGAATTCTATGCAACAAGGAGTGGATGAGATGAAAAGCATGGACCTTTTTCAAGGAAATTAGTTAAATCCATGGACTGAAAGGGATGGAAGGATAGGCTCATAGAGTGGAAAGACCAATATGGTCCAGATGGGCTGAATGGCCTGTTTCAGTGATGTAGAGTCAGTAACCTACCTGCATGGTCGATTGTTCCTTTTTTCAAATATTTATCAACCTATTTTGTTTGAAGGCTGTTGTGTAATTCACCTGTTTCTGGTTGACAAATCCATTCTCCAACATGTTTCTGCCACCTTATCAGGATCAGCATCAGAAAAAACAAGCTGGTTATTCACATCGGTGATGATGGTGGGATCTTGCTGTGCATAGAAAACTTAATGTTTACAGCTAGGTAAGAACATTCTCAGGATGTGGACATTCGTACTTACCTAAGAAGGTGTTGGTGACCATTTATGGTGAACCTTCATGTGGTGAAGGTTTGATACAACTGGGTGTCCAGTGGCCCCCTCCCTCAGTTAAAATTCAATGTGGTTTGGGCTGGAGTCACAATAAAGGTTCAGGCTGGGAAAATACTGCATGCTTCATATGATGAACGGCTGAGGATCCTGGATTGTATTCATTAGAGTTTAGAAGGTTGAGGTGGGATCTAATAGAAACTTACAAGATAATGCATGGCTTAGAGAGGGTGGACGCTGGGAAGTTGTTTCCGTTAGGTGGGGATACTAGGACCCATGGGCACAGCCTTAGAATTAGAGGGGGTCAATTTAGAACGGAAATGAGGAGACATTTCTTCAGCCAGAGAGTGGTGGGTCTGTGGAATTCATTGCCACGGAGCGCAGTGGAGGCCGGGACGTTGAATGTCTTCAAGGCAGAGATTGATAAATTCTTGATCTCGCAAGGAATCAAGGGCGACGGGGAGAGTGCGGGTAAGTGGAGTTGAAATGCCCATCAGCCATGATTAAATGGCAGAGTGGACTTGATGGGCCGAATGGCCTTACTTCCACTCCTATGTCTTATGGTCTTCCTCCTCAGATGGATGTTAATGAGCCCTTCGAGTTTTTAATGGCCATCGAGCAACTTGGCGATAACTTTAATACCAGTATCAGTATCAATATGCCTATTTAGTTCCAGTTTTTACAGCCATGAATCAAAACTCTCCAACAGTCCATTGTTGAATTTGAAACCACTCTTTGTTGGATTTCTGGTCTGGATTATGGATATCACGACACTACCTCTACAAGGTCAACCAGTAATTCATGGTGCATAAAGCTTTTGGATACATTTCCGAGGGCTGGACTGAGACAATCTCCCATTGATTGTTTATTTCTGGCTGACATCTCCTCCTGCTGAAAATGAAAGTGTCAGTTTGGGCTCCAACTGTCTCCAGCCAACGTTCAAGTGATCCCAGGCCTGGCACCGAGATGGACAACGACATATCTCAAACACAAGACTGTTCTTTGCTGTTACCATATGGCCTTTATAGTTCCTGTGCCAGGTTCTTAAGAATACAAGTCACCGGAGCAGAAGTAGGCCATTCAGCCTATCAGATCTGTTCTGCTTCAACGTGATCATGGCTAATCCGACAATCCTCACTCTACATTCCTACCTTTACCCCTTAACCTTCAACTCCCACTGACTAAAACGTTGTTTCACCCTTGAATATTCTTAATGACCCAATCTTTACAGCCCTCTGTGGTAAAGAATTCCACAGATTCACTACCCTCCAAGAAAGATATTCTTCCTTATCTCTGCCTTAAATATGTGACACTTGATTGTGAGATGGTGCCCTCTGGTCCCAAACTCTCCCACAAGGGGAATCAATCTTTTTACATTTACCCTGTCCAGTCCCCCTAAGAATCTTGTCTGTTTCAATAAGGTCACCTCTCAGTCTTCTAAAATCCAATGAGTACAGGCCTCAACCTCCCTCCCTCTCTCTTCAGTCAGCCCCTGTATAGCCGCAATCAACCTAGTCAACCTGCCCTGCGCTGCCACCAATGCCAGAATATCCCTCCATAGATAAGGGCCCAAAACTGTTCACAGTATTCTAGTTGTGGTCTGACAAGTGTCTTGAACTGCTTCAGCAAAACCTCCCTTCTGACTGTTCTGAGCGCACACTCAGTTTCTAGGTGTGAAGAAAACAGCTTTGGCACTTTTTTTGGTGCAGTCAGCATATTTACCTTGAGAAAGTGTGTTTGTTTCATGTGTTATGCCTCAAACTTCTGTGGGGCTTAGATTCTCCAAGTGATATCCTGCTCACATCCTGTAAGCTCTGAATGAATCGACCAAGCTTCTCTCGTCAGCTGCCTCAGTTCTAGAATGAGTTGGGTTTTTTTTAGGAACTTCACACTCTTTCCTTGCTGGTTAATGGTCTGAGAAGGTCCTTCCATCACTGGGGCCAGCAAATGGGGTGGCGGGGAGGTGCGGATTTGGTCCTTTGCGGTTTTGTTTTGTCTGCCACCACCTACTCAATGGAATGGGGGAAGGGAGCAGGGTCAACAAATCTTGCTCTAACCCAAGTTAGAGTCCAAGTGAGATTTCTGACTGTCCAAAGCCTGACAGAGGTTGGGTTGTTTCTGTGGGATAGAGGGAGTGAGTCGCATCTGCTCACAATCCTCTGCCAAGGAGCAGTCTCTGAGAGGCACCAGGACAGGTTCTGGATGTTGAACAATTGCAAAGCAGAAGGGAGAAAACTGTGGCCACCATCTTGGTTTTATCTCCTGGTTTCCAACAAGGCATCCGGCACAAACAGGGACAGAGTAACAATGCCAGGAGCCAATAATAGAGGACCAACATGTCCAAACCACAAGCCATCTCCACCTCTCCAGAATGCTGCTTCTTCTCATAGGGTGAAGACTTCAGCTGTTCCAAATAACCCATATTACAACTGCTTAATGTGTTCAGCTGAGCCTCATAGATTTGTTGCGTTTAGTTCTTTGATTTTATGTATTCCATTCTGTTCCTAGAACGGCCTTTGAAAACAATTGCAACCATGAACATCTCAGAATTCTGCTGTTTCTGCATTGTGCAAACATCAATCCCGGGACAGGCTTAGCAGAGGCCACATCTGGCAATGTAGAGAATCTATCTGAGAGAGCAGTGGACCTGAAAAAGTAAAAAAACTTAAGAGTGTTGGCTAAAGATAAAAGGTGCTGCAGATGCTGGAGAATCCGAGATAACAAGCATGGGGCTGGATGAACACAGCAGGTCAAGCAGCATCATAGGAGCAGGAAAACTTGACGTTTCGGGCCTAGACCCTTCATCAGAAATGGGGGAGGGGAAGAGGGCTCCGAAATAAATAGGGAGAGAGGGGGAGGCGGATAGAGGATGGATAGAGGAGAGGATAGGTGGAGAGGAGGCAGACAAGTCGAAGAGGCGGGGATGGAGCCAGTAAAGGTGAGTGTAGGTAGGGGGGTAGGGAGGAGATAATGGCATCAATGTGGATTTCACAAGCTTCAAAATCTCCCCTCCCCCAATCACATCCCAAAACCAGCCCAGCTCATCTCCACCTCCCTAACCTGTTTTTCCTCTCACCTCAAGCCACACCCCCATCTCCTATCTACTAACATCATGCCGCCCCCTTGACCTGTCCGTCCTCCCTGGACTGACCTATCTCCTCCCTACCCCCCTACCTACACTCACCTTTACTGGCTCCATCCCCGCCTCTTCGACTTGTCTGCCTCCTCTCCACCTATCCTCTCCTCTATCCATTCTCTATCCGCCTCCCCCTCTCTCCTTATTTATTTCGGAGCCCTCTTCCCCTCCCCCATTTCTGATGAAGGGTCTAGGCCCGAAACGTCAAGTTTTCCTGCTCCTATGATGCTGCTTGACCTGCTGTGTTCATCCAGCCCCATGCTTGTTATCTTGGCTACAGAGTTTGTGTGTGTGTGTGTGTGTGTGTGTGTGTGTGTGT
>JAHRHZ010000018.1:924177-939984 GCA_024137785.1 Ginglymostoma cirratum
TGTGTGTGTGTGTGTGTGTGTGTGTGTGTGTGTGTCAGGAGTGGGGGCATTGCTGTACCAGAGGTGGTTAATGGAATTAGGAATAGTGGTTCGAAGGTCAAGATGTTTAATTTACAGACTTGATTGATTATTGCCACATGTGAACTGGGAAAGAGCAATTCAACTGGGAGTCAAGTTTTAGGAAATGGTAGCTGAATGGAAAATGTAATGGGGGAGTATGAGGAGAGGTTGAAGGTGCAGTGAATGATGTACACCATGTTCAGATTACACAGTTACTCCAATTTTAACACAGCTGCAAGAAAGATAAAACCCACATGAATCCTCAACAGTAGACACAACCAGTCAGGGGCTATATGTTTCAATATGTTGCCGAATGTGATGTCAAATGCAATCCCACCAATCTTCTTACTGCTGCCTGGCAGGCTAATGGATTTGGGCAAGAACTTCTGTTGAATTGTGACCTTCTGTTCCCTTTCCCTTGTTTCCCACATTGTGTCTATTATTAAAACCTCACTGTTACAATAGCAAACCGGTATTCCTTGTGCTGGTGTGAGCTCCCTCTTGTCTCGCTCTCATGTAAAGCTTTGGGGAACCAGGAATCCACAGCAGGTATGTCTGAACACAGTCACTGTTCTTTGTCAGGTTTCTCTGCCATGGATAGGTCAGAAGCAATCTCACCAGAGTCAGAAAATTGTTCATTCATGTCCCAACTCTAACAATGACGACAACAGCAATGAGAAGAGCTGGGAATCCCACAGCCTTCAGGACTCAGTATCAAGTTCAATCGTTTTAGGGCCGGAATACTTCCCTCTATGTCCTTTACCCCCACCAAAAGCCCAGGGGTTCTCAAGTTCTCAGCTCAGCTGACCCACTTTCACCAATTAATAGGGCCCATTTTCAGGTTGACTTTCTCCCTGGCTCACCATTATTCATCCGTTTGTTTGCCTAGCTGTCTTTCTCTCCCTCTGGGCTCCATCACCACCTTTCCTCACTCTTTTAACCATCCTGTGCCCCAAACCACTCCCTTTCTTCAGCATGTATACTATGTATACTATTTTTTCCCTCACGACTGTCAGTTCTGAAGAAAGGTCACTGGATCTGAAATGTTAACCCTGCTTTATCATAGAATCCCTACAGTGTGGAAACAGGCCCTTCAGCCCAACAAGTCCACACCGGACCTCGGAGCATCCCATGCACACTCATCCTCTTATAACCTACTGAATCTAGGGCAATTTAGCATGGCCAATCCACCTAACCTGCACATCTTTGGACTGTGGAAGGAAACCAGAACACCCGGAAGATTCCCAAGCAGACACGGGGAGAATGTGCAAACTCCACACAGACAGTCACCCAAGACTGAAATCGAACCCGGGTCACATGGCGCTGTGAGGCAGCAGAGCTAACCACTGTGCCACCGTGTCGCGCTTTCTCTCTACAGACCTGCTGAGTTTCTCTAGCAAATTTTTTTTCTGTTTGGGATTGCTGGTCCAGTGGCATTACCACTATGCCTCTGCCTGCCAATCATTTCAACGTCACAAATCCCTGTAGGTCACCCCCAATGGGCAGACACGCAGAAGGGAAGAGTGGATTGCTGGGAGCACAACAGTCAAATGGGAATGGAAGCTCCCACTTTCCAAACAGGGTGAGGTGAGATGGCTGAGTTACCATGGAGAAGGTATTGGGTCAGAGGAATTAACCCTGTGCTAGAGGATTGTCTGATTGGACAGTGCAGTGAGACAGTTTCCCATTCCAAAGCAATCAGTCAATTTGCTTTTAGACGTCACACTCACAGTTTAAAGATTTGATCAGCAGGGACGGCAGTGAATCTTATCTCCAGGAAAGGATACGCAGGGGATTAACTGAGTCTGTGGAACTACATCGTGGTAGTTAGTGTCTGAGTCAGAAAACAGGCCAGGCTGGATTCGATAGGTGGCTGCAAGGAAAGGGAAAGGACTGAGTGGGAGCAGGCACATAGCCTGGGGATACTACTGGTTAAACTCCATCACAGACTGGTTTCAGTAAATGATCTGTTTCTATAGAGTCATTCCAGAGTAACACTGTAATGTTCAGCTGTGAGGAAATACTACTGAGTCTCATTTTAAACAACTGACACAAAGGGAATCATCTCTCAAAAATAATTCATGCAACTCAATAAGATATTTTCTCTCAATGCTGTGTGAGTGACTCAGTGATAAACTGATCGCAGGGCTGGCCTGGAGGGTGGACTGCACAACGACTATAGCAACGAGGTTTGAGTTATGAGGAGAGGCCGTGTAGGCTGGGACATTTTATACTGGAGCATAGAGTTTGAGGGGTGATCTTAAAGAAGTTTATGAAATCATGAGGGGCATAGATAAGGCAAAGGTCTTCTCCATTGGGTGGGGGAGTTCAAAACTAGGGGACATATTTTTAAAGTGAGAGGAGAAAGGTTTAGAGGGACCTAAGGGGCAAATTTTACACACAGAAGGTGGTTCGTGTGCGAAATGAACTGCCAGAAGTGGTAGATGGTGGTACGGTTACAACATTTAAAAGACATTTGGACAAGTATATGGATAGGAAAGGTTTAGAGGGATATGGACCAATTGCAGGCAAGTGGGACTAGTTCATTTTGGGAAACCTGGTTGGCATGGACGAGTTGAACGGAAGGGTCTAGTTCCATGCTGTATGACTTTATAACAAGGGCTCACTCTGTGAATACAATCTTATATTCCCCAAATAAATCTTTCCCTCATTGAATGGATGTCTCTTGTATCCTCAACATTGTAGAGTAAAGTCTAAAAAATGACCTCAGCTAAACCAAGACACATTCTGGTGAAGTATTCAATTCCAAAATCTTATCTCTATTGGTTACAACTTATTCAGGAATGTAATTCAAGACAATTTTCCCTTCCATTGACTTGGAGAAGAGTGTGGCTGGGTTTGTTAGCACTGGGGGGCTGCTTTCAGACAATGTTAGGTTACAAGATTGAATTGTTAGCCATGGGTTATTGTTCATTTCAAACTGGACATCATCTCCTTTCACAAATTTGACAACTGGACATTATTCCTCAAAGAGTTTTCTCCTTTTCTCCCCGTTTACCTATTTAAATTTGAAAACTGACAATGCCAACATACACGAAATCAGGACTGCACCTTATTCAGGCGTGTAGCCTCAGAGTTTTGGGGGGAACACACATTTAGGCACGTGTACAGTCTAAGCAGGAGTCACACCTTCAATGGTCAGGAACGAACATTAACTTCACACAGCAACAGGCAGCTGAACAACATACAAAACACCAGATTTTAATGGAAATGATTAACTTTCACCCTAACTCTATATCAAGACCCTAAACTGTACCAGCTAAAACAATTTCAATTACATCCAAATCCCTAACTCTTTTCTGTGCTTAGAAATTGTTCTGGTGAAAAAAGATTCTCCAAAACTACTCACCAAGTGGAGCTCAAAAGTGGTGCATAAACCTACCTTGTGAACAGTTAATCCTACACTAGGCAGTGAACACTAGACACTGGAAACAGGCAGTGAGGGTAGTTTGCTGTGAATGGTAGCTCCTGCTGCTGGGGAATATCTGGCTGGAAAGTCTGTTGATGTTGGTTTTATATCTGGGTTGGGTGGTGGGGCAGTACCTCTGCAAGATACATCACAACCCAAAGGCGGAGCTAGTCTAATTCAGCTCGAACAGAAAAGACAGCTCCTCTCCAGCAGAACTCCACATCTTCCCTGGGGTTTCTCTGGTATGGGAAACTGTAGGGCCCATGGCTGAGCTCAGAAGCCAGCCCAGGTCTGTAAAACTGTTTGAGCGAGTTCTTCCCATATCCTTCCTGCAAAATCCACTCCCATCTTCCTCTTAACCCCCACAAACAAGCCTGTGATGGGATCTTGCTATACACATTTTGGCTCACATGCCAACAGTCACTGTACTTCAGAACTGTAATTCATGGTAAATGCTTTTAGGTAAACAACTCATTAATCAGTGAGGGATTCAAGGGTTACACGCAGGAAGGTGGAGTTGAGGATTATCGGAGCAGCCAAGATCTCATTGAATGATGGAGCAGACTCGATGGGATGAATGGCCTATTTCTGCTCCTGTGCCTTATCTTAGATGTTTGTGAGTGGTGCTGGTACTCCACGCTCCTCTGTGATTCCATTTGAATCCTTGTTACCCAGAGATTAGAATGATGCAATAGCCAACAGAAACAATGTGCCTCCTTGCCTCTCTTTCCTCCGCTTTCCCCCTCTGCTCTTCCCTTCCTTCATCTCTCTTTCTCCTTTCCTGTCTCCCTCCCTCCCACCTTCTTCCTGACTTGGATCTACAGCTCTGTTCCTTCACTGTTGCTGGGTCGAAACCCTGGGACATCCTCCGCACTGCACTCTGGGTATCCCTACGCCCCCAAGGATTGCTGTGGTTCAAGATGGCGGCTCACTGGCACCTTCATGAAGGTGGATGTTTTTATTCATTCATGAGATGAGGGTGTCACTGGTGGGGAGCATTTATTGCCCATCCCTAATGCCTAGAGGACAGTTGAAAGTCAACGACATTGCTGTGGGTCTGGAGTCAGATGTAGGCCAGACCAGGTAAGGATGGCAGCTTCTTTCCCTAAAGGACATTAGTGAACCAGATGGGTTTTCCATGCATTTTCCATTTGGCCATTGACAATGGATTCATGGTCATCGTTAGACACTTAATTCCAGATGTTTACTGAATCCAAATTCCACCATCTGCTGTGGCGGGATTTGAACCCGGGTCCCCAGAACATTGCCAGCATCTCTGGTTTAAAAGTCCAGTAATAAACCTCGCAGTAATATTGCCTCCTCATCTGGTAAGCAATAAATGCTGGCCTAGCCAGTGATGCCCATGTCGTGTAAATGTATTAACGGCCTCAGATGTGGAGGAGTTGTGTGTAATTTAGAACAGGTCAGCCTGGAATTCCAATTTAATTCTCCTCCCTAAAAGAACAACCAACTAAAATCAACAGACTCCAGCCCGAGACAGCTTTTACCCCTCATGCTACCTCCCAGCGCAGACAGTACGGGGCCTACAGAGATACCGGACAACCAACTTCAATCGAAATCCAGGCGCACAGACACTGACAATCAGAAAATGATGAAGAGTCTAAGCCCGAAACGTCAAGTTTTCCTGCTCCTATGATGCTGCTTGGCCTGCTGTGTTCATCCAGCCCCACACCTTGTTATCTCGGATTCTCCAGCATCTGCAGTACCTTTTATCTCAAAAAGCGCAGATTTGGTGTGAAGGAGGCCACAAGCAGTATAATCGCAGGCCCCGATCTCACCCAGCAAACGTTCTGAGAGCTCCCTGAATGAGAGCTACCAAGCACAGGCCTGCTCCAGACCAGGAGAACCAACAGCTACCAACCACAACCAACAGAACCGTAGACCTACACCTCAGCAAACCAACTGACCCTGACTGACACCACATGCCCTCAGACACATTCTGAAGCGAAAACCAGGCCCGCAAGATCAGCAGAAAATGAAGAAAACCAGGTACTTACCCAAAAGATCCAATACGCACCTAACCACAGCAGCAGAATCAACCCAAACTGAAAAGCCAATGCCGGCCAGAGTCTTCATCCAGGTTCTGGTTACGGCAAGCGGGAATAGCCAGGTGTACGTCAAAATTGCATTTTTTTCAGTGGTGAGCTTTAACTCCCGAGACCCCAAAGTTCCAACCGAGCTAGCAGGGAGGGGAAGGTGGGTGGTGACAGTGCATCGGGACCCCAAGAGCAGGAAGCCTGACTAAAGATTCTGTAATTAAACTGATGTTTAAACTGTTGTTTTTCTGTCAGTAGTTCTAATAGTTTTAATCTAAAAAATAGTGTGATTTAATGTAATACAGTTCTGTGTAAAATTAATTGCATTAATTTCCCTTCTCTATTGCATTTACCTATTTTTCTTGTATTATATTTGTCTTTGTATATTAATTAAATGCAGAGATTCTTTTGCCCTGAAACACCTGTCTCCTGTCTCTTCATTTCACATTCTCTAAATAAGTCCAGCATCCAGAACCAGGGATCTGGGAGTGATTTGAACCACTTAAAAATCAGGAAATAACTGATTGCAAACCAGAACCCCACAAAGGAAACTTTATAATTTACCACCAACAATCTGAATTGTTTCATTTCATTTCAACATGCTGGAGTATGTAATGATCAGGTGTCACTTCTTCATGGAACAGCCATGTATTTCTCTGAGCGCTCGGCCAACACTCACCAACGACTCCCCCACCCATGCTACCCCTCTAATAATGCCTTGATCACCAAGATGAACTCATTGTTCACCATTCCACTCTTTCTGGTACTTTGCTGCTCAACAGGTTCAGCTTATGTTTTAAAACAATGGTGGCCACACTTCAAAACTGATTCATAGCTGGTGAGTCACTTCGGGTCATCTTGAGGATGTGAAAGGTGCTACATAAATGTAAGTCTGCCTCCTTTTAAACTTGTGACAAAGGTGTATCACTCTGTCTCGCTTTGTCGAATGAAGAGCAGAAAGACACCAGGAGTATTACACGATCTGGAATGCCACTACAGTGGGACTGGGCTGTGGAAGACACCACTTACACGATCAGTCAGGTTCCCCTCGGTACGGACCTGATGGCTGTGATTTTCTCCTCCCTGCAGGTGGCGATAAAAATAAGATGAGTTGGACCAATGCACATCTGGGTGACAGGGTCCATTGCAGACTTTAACAGCTCATCGACAATTATTCATGTCCCTTATTTCATGGCCACTCAAGGGCCTCAACACAGCACCTCCCTGATCACCCATACAACACCCCTCCACCCCTCAAACTGGGCACCACACCTGCCAGGTTTGACAACCCTCCTATCACCCCAAACTGGGAGCACTTTGAGGCATGGATTCAGGCAAGGGGGTGGCATTGATTGATGGATTGATTTACTGTCACGTGGACTGAAATACAGTGAAAGGCTTTGTTTATGAGCGGTACAGGCAGATCACAGCAAGCAAAGGATGTACAGATCAAAAAGACTTAGAGAAATACAGGTTACATTGCAGGTTACACTATTTGAGGTTAGAGTCCATTCAACAGTCTGATAATGGGCGAAAATAAGCTGTTCCTGAACCTGTTGGTGTGTGTGTTCAAACTTCTGTATCTTCTGCCTGATGGAAGAGGTTGTAGGAGATCATTACTGGGGCGCGATGGGCCTTTGTTGATGTTGGCCGCCTTTCCACAGCAGCGAGCCTTGTAAATGGAGTCCATGGATGGAAGGTTGGCTTCTGTGATGGTCTGGGCTGTGCACACCACCTTCTGTAGTTTCTTACAGTCTTCTTCAACTGAGCTATCCAGCTCTACAATTTCTATTACCCAGAAGTCACCAACTGTGAGACACTCACCATCCCTGAGTTGAGATCCCTGTCCTGGGTTAAAATCCTAGAACTCTCTCCCTGACAGCATTGAGAGTGTCCCTACATCTACAGTGGTTCAAGGAGGCAGCTCACCATCACCCTCTCAAAGGGCAGTACATATTGTCACCTTCCACAATGCCCACATCACAAAAGGAACTGCAAGAGGAGCTTAAGCCATTCTATTTTCTTACATCAGTCTTCCCAGGATCTTATAGGACAGTCAGCAAAGACTCAGGCTAGTCTCCTCAGTCAGTGTCTTCCTTCAACCGTTGAGTCGTCTGTGATGATCTCCTTTGCTTCTGATCATAGCTTTGTTCTTTAACTTTGAACTAAATTTGCACATCTCCGTCTGTCTCCTATTTTTTTCTCTCATTCACTAGGTAGAATCTTCTGCTCATACATGCCAACTTAAACCAACCATCGATGTTCACATATCTCCCTCATCCATAATAGCCCCGTACTAACTTAGTCCAACACATGTCCTGCCAAACTTTGCCTTCACACCTTCAATGTATCTATCACAGGGAAACCTAAGGAATCAAACTGAAAGGAAATAAAGTTTTGAATAGCTATTGCAGGCATCATTATATTAATGCAGGTCCCATTCACGAAAGCCAATGCAGCACATTTCAATAGTCTCAAGTGCTTAATCCCATGCAAAACAAAACATTTGTATTCAGAATCCCATATCAAAGACAGATCGTCATTTAATAATTTCTTTGAGTTGTCAATCAATTTATGATTTTACAGGGCCTGCTAACGTTCTGATAGAGTTAGGTTGTGGGCAGCTCCCTGCTGCGTTTACTGGTGACAGTATGGAAAATGGTGTCACGTGTTAAAAGCTGCCCCAGTTCCAGTTCGGCTATAATCCCTGTACTCATGGACCTGCAATGGCTCCCAGTCAAGCAACATCTCAATTTTATGACTCCCCTCTGTGGTTTGCAGTTCATTTCATTTCCTCTTCCCTCTCTACCTCTGTAACCTCTTCCTGGTCCATAACCCTCCCAGATCCTTGTCTGGTCTCTTACACATCCCTGATTTTGTGGTTGGTTCGCTCGCCGAGCTGATTTGTTGCTCCACAGACGTTTCATTACCCTGCTGGGTATCATCATTGTGCAGCCTCCGATGAAGTGCTATTACGTTTTCCCACCCGTTGTTTAAACTCTTGTGTCCATTGAGCTGGGTTGCCTCACTTCTGGTTTTCCTTCACTGTGTAGTATATTTAAGGTCTAGCTCTGTGTGTCTGTTGATGGCTTTCTTAGTGGAGCACCAGACCTCTTTATGTAATGTCTTTGCAAAGACTGCGACAAAAATTACATTGGACAGACAAGAAGAAAATTAGCCACAAGAATACATGAACATCAAATAGCAACAAAAAGACATGACCAATACTCACTCATCTCATCTCCAGCCACATAGATAAGGAAAACCACCAGTTCGAATGGGTCAACATCAGGATCCTAGGACAAGCAAAGCAGAGACAAGCACTGGAATTCCTAGAAGCCTGGTACTCCATGAAGAAAGCCATCAACAAACACATAGAGCTCGACCCCACATACACTCCATTGCGAAGGAAAACTGGAAGTGAGGTAACAGCTCAACGGACCGCAGAAAACCAGGCGGGAAAACACAACGGCGCTTCATCAGAGGCTGCACTGATTATGTTACCCAGCACGGTAATGAACCGTCTGCGGAACAACAAACCAGCTCGGCGAGCCAACCGACCTCAACACCCACAGCCCGAGCTACAAATCTACTCTAAAACCTTAGGCATCCTTGATTATACTGATGCCACCATTAGCTGCCTTGCCTCAGTTGTCTGGCTCCTAAACTCTGGATATTTCTCCATAAATATTTTCATTTTTCTATCATCCTTTAACATTCTCCTTAAAAACTTGGTCTTTGATCAGGTTTCCAGTCACACCTGCTCAAATATTTCCCGGTGCCAGATTTATAAGCTCCAAAGATGCAATTTTCAAATGATCATCTGAGTGTGCCATTTGTTGATCACTGTTCATACCTGATGTTGCCTGACATGCTTCTGGGCTGTCACATTTACACACTGAACTGTAAGTATATAAGAATGTAGACTGTGAAGTCTAAGGGAATTTCTGACATTCGATGATGTTACAGTCACTAAATTCCCCACTATCAACATCCTAGGGATTATCATTGCCCAAAAACTCAACTGAACTATCCACATAAACACAATGGCTAAAAAGTAGGTCACAGGCTAGGAATGGTACAGCAAGTAACTCATCTCCTGACTCCCCAAAGCCTTCCACCATTGACAAGGCGCAAGGCAGGAGTGTGAGGTAACGAGGTGTAGAGCTGGTTGAACACAGCAGGCCAAGCAGCATCAGAGGAGCAGGAAAGCTGACGTTTCAGGCCTAGACCCTTCTTCCCGGATGATGTCTCTGAAACAAGTCAGGAGTGTGATGGAATATCCCCCACTTGCCTGGATGGCTGCAGCTCCAACAACACTGAAGAAACTTAGCACCACCTAGGACAAAGCAGCTCACTTGACTGGCACCACATCTACAAACATCCATTTCCTCTTTCACCGACGGTCAGTAGCAGCAGTGTGTACTATCTACAAGATGCACTGCAGAAATTCACCAAAGATCCTCAGGCAGCACCTTCCAAACGCACAAACATTTCTATTCAGACGGACAAGGGCAGCAGATACATGGGAGCACCACCATTTTCAAGTTCCTCCCTGCGGACTGTTACTGAACAAAGAGACCTTGGAGTGCGGGTGCATAGTTCCTTGAAAGTGGCATTGTAGGTAGACAAGGTGGTGAAGAAGGCATTTGGCACAATTGCCTTCATTAGTCAGAACATTAAGTCATAGGAGTTGGGACGTCATATTGTGGACGTCTAGGACACTAGTGAGGCCACTTTTGCAATACTGTGTACAATTCTGGTCACACTGCCACTTACCACTGTGACTTGGAAATATATCACCCATTCCTTCAGTGTCACTGGGTCAAAATCCTGGAACTCCCTCCCGAAGGGCACCGTGGGTCAACCCACAGCACATAGACAGCCATGGTACAAGAAGGCAGCTCACTGCCACCTTCACAAGAGAACCCAGCCAATGAAGCCCATGTCCCACGAGTGAATGGAAAGAGGCAATGTTCCACAATAGTAATGAGTTTTAGTCAGATGGGGGCTAAATATTTTCCCAGAGTAGCCGGGATTTCTCCTCTCTTCTGCTCCATATCCTACAGTGGGATGTTTAGCATCCACTGAGAGGGAGGGCAGGAGTTCTGATTAAATCCTGGAAGAGACCTGGAGCCAAGGAAAGACTTGGATGAGTTTTGCGATGACCGCGGCCACCAGTACATCACTGCCTGGCTGTTATGACGGCCGGGGTAATACTCACACGCTGCTGCAGGAACCTCCTTCTGCATCTTCCCTTTGACATTTTCACCAACCACTGAGACAATCACTGTGCCCCCAGGAGGTGGGGATTGGTGGGGGGTGGGAATTAGGTGTTGGCAGGGGGCCATGTCTCTATGTTGCAATCAATGCCATCAGTGTTGTGCTTGTCTCTCAGCTCCACTCTGCCTGACTTCCTGGCACTGTGTGAGGTTAACGGAGACAATCTTACTGCTATCCTCAGCCTTTCCTCTCCTTCAACAACATCTTGTCAGCATTAACCCCATGTCAGCACGCTTTTGGTAGTTTATCAGCTCGACAGCATCATTTCCAGACTCTACACATAGCGATTTTTCCCTGTTGTGGGGGAGGATGACAGGGAATTTTTGGAAGATTCCTTTCCAGTAATTGGTACACAAGACACACCCGCTTTCCCTCGGACACTGTATATTCTGTTTTTAATGCTCCTGAACAAGTTCAACAAACCAGATTCAACCAGTTTCAATTTTCTGGATGTTCGACAGAATGATTTCCAGCTGGTTCCAATCAGTTAGAAGCAGGACTTAAAACTGAAATGCTGCCTTCAGAATTTCCTCATGCTCGCTTAAGGTTTTATATCTGGCACACGCTTACACACAGACACAGACACACTTACACATGTGCATCACACACTCTCCCAAACACGCACACACTCACACATGGGGAGCACACACTCCCAAACACACACACACACACACACAGAAACACACACAGGGATACACACACACTCTCTCTCTCGCACACATGCACACACTCACACACACGCATACACACATTCCCACACACACATCCCTTATTCTCATAAACACGCACTCTAATGCACACATCCCTCATCCCCTCTCTCTTAGGCACACACACACATCGTCTCTCTCTCTCTCACATCCACACTCACACACAGACACACACACACTTAGACATACACACACTTACACCGAGACACACACAGATAAACACACACTTAGACACACAGACATACACACTCACACAGACACACACACTCACACAGACACACACACTCACACAGATACACACACAGACACACACACACTTATACACACACTTACACCGAGACACACACAGATAAACACACACTTAGACACACAGACACACACACTCACACAGACACACACACTCACACAGACATGGACACACACACAGATACACACACAGACACACACGCACACACACTCTCACTTATACACACACTCACACACACACACTCTCTCACTTATACACACACACACTCTCACTTATACACACACACACACACTCTCTCACTTATACACACACACACACTCACACACACACACACACACACTCTCACTTATACACACACTCTCACACACACACACACTCTCACTTATACACACTCTCTCACACACACACACACAAACACACGCACACACACAGTGGAGTAGGGCTCCTCCACTCCAGTAGTTTCTTTTTTCCTCTTTTCATGTTTCTTTTCCCCTCTTAATGATCTCCTGTCCTCAGACAGTGTAGATGGTGGTGAACTGAGCCAGTGCAGACCCGAGGGACTCCTGGCCTCGAGGTGAGGCCCAGCACAGACTCTTCATTATTGTTTGTTTTTCCCTCTTTTTCTGCTTTAGGAGTACAGTGCCAAACTGTTCACTTTATTTCGTCATTTTTCTAATTTAAACCTAAGATGTTGTATCTCAGCACATTTGTACTTAAGATGGTACTGGAAATGATGATTTTTCACCGCATTCTTTTCTTCCTGTGCTTGAGTACACGTGGCAATAAATCCTAATGCTAGTCCCCAGCCCTCTCTCTCGCACACACACACACCCCCCCAAACACTCACATTTCAACCCAGCATTGAGAGACTGAAGCAAGGTGCTAGATTCTGAAATACAAGCTGAAACTGCTCCAAATCCTCAGGATTGCAGACGTCCTGTTTAAATGATCCCATGACAAGCTCATAATTACTCAGGGAGCAGGGAGTTCCATCGGTGTCCCGGCCAACATTCCTTCCCTCACCATCACCGACAATAATAGCAGCGCCGTTTCATTCTCTTGGTGCTGGTCGGGGGTGTGAGTGTGTGTGTGTGTGTGTGTGTGTCTGTGTGTGTGTGTGTGTGTGTGTCTGTGTCTGTCTGTCTGTGTGTGTGTGTGTGTGTGTGTCTGTGTGTGTGTGTGTGTGTGTCTGTGTCTGTCTGTCTGTGTGTGTGTGTGTGTGTGTGTCTGTCTGTGTGTGTGTCTAAGTGTGTGTGTGTGTGTGTGTCTGTGTGTGTCTGTGTGTGTGAGTATGTGTGTGTGTCTGCGTCTGTGTGTATGTGTGTGTGTGTCTGTGTCAGTGTGTGTCTGTGTCAGTGTGTGTGTCTGTGTGTATTGGTCTGTGTGTGTATGAGTGAGTATGTGTCTGTGTCTGTGTGTGTGTGTCTAAGTGTGTGTGTGGCTGTATGTGTGTGTGTGTGCATGTCTGTCTGTCTGTGTGTAAGTGTGTGTGTGGCTGTGTCTGTGCGTGGATGTGTGTGTCTGTGTCTGTTTGTGTGTCTGTGTCTGTGTGTGTGTGTGTGTCTGCGTCTGTGTGTATGTGTGTGTCTGTCTGTGTCAGTGTGTGTGTCTGTGTGTGTTGGTCTGTGTGTGTATGAGTGAGTGTGTCTGTGTGTAAGTGTGTCTGTGTCTAAGTGTGTGTGTGTGTGCACGCGTGTGTGCGCGTGTGTGTCTGTCTGTGTGTAAGTGTGTGTGTGGCTGTGTCTGTGCATGGATGTGTGTGTCTGTGTCTGTGTGTCTGTCTGTGTGTATGTGTGTGTGTGTGTGTGTCTGCGTCTGTGTGTATGTGTGTGTGTGTCTGTCTGTCTGTGTGTGTGTCAGTGTGTGTGTGTGTGTGTCAGTGTGTGTGTCTGTGTGTGTGTGCGCGCACGTGTGTGTGTTTGTCTGTGTCTGTGTGTGTGTTTGTGTGTGTGCCTGTGTGTGTGTGCCTGTGTATGTGAGGGGTGTGTATACATGTGTCTGTGTGTATATTTCTGCGCATGTGTGAGGTGACAGTATGTGTTTGTGTGTGTGTGTGTGGGGTATGTCGGTGCATGTGTGTGCCTGTCTGCCTGTATGTGCGAGTGAGTGCATGTGTCTGTGTGTGTATGTGTGTATGAGGTGAGTGTATACATGTGTGTGTGTATGTTTGTAAGCGTCTGTCTGTCTGTACATGTGAGTGTGTGTGTGCGTGTGTGTGCAGGTCTCTGTGTGTGTGTGTGTGTGTGTGAGTGTGTGTGTGAGTGTGTGTGTGTGGGTGTGTGTGTGAGTGTGTGTGTGTGGGTGTGTGTGTGAGTCTGTGAATTTTTTATTCTTTATTCATTAACAGGATGAGGGGGTCACTGGTTCGGCAGCATTTATTGCCCATCCCTGCCCAGAGAGTAGTTCAGTATCAACCACATTGCTGTGGGTCTGGAGTCACATGTAGGCCGGACCAGGTAAGAAATGCAGTTTCCTTCCCTAAAGGACTTTAGTGAACCAGGTGGGTTTTTCCTGACAATCGACAATGGATTCACAGTCATCATTAGACTCTCAATCCCAGATATTTTATTGAATTCAGATCCCACCATCTGCCGTGGTGGGATTCGAACCTGGATCCCCAGAACACTAGGCCATAACCTCGCATTTTGAATGACAAAGTATGAGAAGAATATGAAAATATGAGAGAATATTAGCATGACTGAATGCTTTTCACTATCAATGTCGTCTTAGTCATATCTCACTGAGCCACAGAGAGAGATGTTTATTCAGTTACTGCAAGGGACTGTGTTAAACACAAATTAAGAATTTCACACTATCTCCCTCTGACTGGCTCTAGAGTGTTGACCAAACTTGCCTGCTACGTAAGGCTTTCTTCAGAAACCGATGATTGAGGGGCCTGTGCAGAGAGGCTCCTGCCCCTGATCCTTGCCGTACTCAGTTCTCAGCTGCGACCCAGTTTAAACATTAACCGTGTGCTGGTTTGAAAGTTACCACTTTCTGCAAAGGACGTGGGCTCTTCAGGAACATACGCCAAGTGTTCACCCAGGATTGCAACCAGACTGAGATCCCCCGGAGACACTGTGAATCAAAGAAAGGCAGATTTGTGACAGATGTATTAGCTGCCACCTTCAATTAGAGACTGGATTATCTGCAGGAACTACATCATCGAAAGCATTAAGGATGATGTTGGAGGCAGCGTAAAGGCAGGAAATGAGCTCCTTTCACCTCTGATTTATCGTCATGAACGGGTCAGAGGGGGGTTCATTGGAAGTTCCTGGATGGACACCAATGTCCCAATAAACGCGAAACAGGATGGTGCGAGGAAATCTGTAATCTACCGGTGGTAGTGTCCCAGCCTCTGAGCCAGGTGACTCAAGGTCAAGCCCTAGCTGCTTCAATAGCATCTCTGAACAGTTTGATTGGAAAATATCTCACTTCCTGCTATCCCTTTCTCCCTCCCTCCTCCTTTTGTTTCCTTCTGGTCAAAACGTTGAGGGGTTTTGATGAATTAGTAAGAAACTGTTTCTGGGAGAAGAGAGACACGAGTAAGACCCACAGATTAAAGGGGATCGCCGATGAACCAGAAGGGCAGAGGACATTTGCTTCCTCAGCAACTTGCTACAATCTGGAAAGCAGATGGTGGAATGCAGAGGAAAAGATAGCAGCAGAGTAAGGCTTCCTGAGACAGAGCTCGGCCGCTCTGACTGCTTTCCTCTTTGCCTCATTTCTGGCTTTTCTCTCTTTCATCTATTTTTCTCGCTTATCTCTTGAGGTCAGATGGCATTAGCAGAGAAACTCAAGTGAGCCCTGCGCGGAGGAGAGCAGATTCAGCGTGGAGGAGAGTAGGCCCAGCGTGGAGGAGAGTAGGCCCAGCGTGGAGGAGAGTAGGCCCAGCGCGGAGGAGAGTAGGCCCAGCGTGGAGGAGAGTAGGCCCAGCGTGGAGGAGAGTAGGCACTGCACAGAGGAGAGTAGGCCCAGCACAGAGAAGAGAAGGCCCAGCGTGGAGGAGAGTAGGTCCCCAGC
>JAHRHZ010000018.1:942066-955384 GCA_024137785.1 Ginglymostoma cirratum
GATGCCACCCAAGGGCTGCAGGGTTCCCAGGCTGAATATGATTTGCTGTTCCTGCAGCCTTTGGGTGGCATCACTGTGGCATTGCAGGAGGCCAAGGATGGACATGTCATCTGAGGAATGGGAGGGGGAGTTGAAATGGTTCGTGACTGGGAGGTGCAGTTGTTTGTTGCGAACTGAGCGCAGGTGTTCTGCAAAGCGGTCCCCAAGCCTCCGCTTGGTTTCCCCAATGTAGAGGAAGCCACAACGGGTACAGCGGATGCAGTACACCACATTGGCAGATGTGCAGGTGAACCTCTGCCTGATGTGGAAAGTCTCCTTGGGGCCTGGGATTGGAGTGAGGGAGGAGGTGTGGGGGCAGGTGTAGCACTTCCTGTGGTTACAAGGAAAAGTGCCGGGTGTGGTGGGGCTGGAGGGGAGTGTGGAGCGGACAAGGGAGTCGCGGAGGGAGTGGTCCCTCCGGAAGGCAGATAAGGGTGGGGAGGGAAAAATGTCTTTGGTGGTGCGGTCTGATTGCAGATGGTGGAAGTGTCGGAGGATGATGCGTTGGATCCGGAGGTTGGTGGGGTGGTATGTGAGGACGAGGGGGATTCTTTTTTGATTATTGTTGCGGGGACGGGGCGTGAGGGATGTGTTACGGGAAATGCGGGAGACACGGTCGAGGGTGTTCTCGACCACTGTGGGGGGAAAGTTGCGATCCTTGAAGAATGAGGACATTTGAGATGTACGGGAGTGGAATGTCTCATCCTGGGAACAGATGCGGCGGAGGCGAAGGAATTGGGAATAGGAGATGGCATTTTTGCAGGAGGGTGGGTGGGAGGAGGTGTATTCCAGGCAGCTGTGGGAGTCAGTGGGCTTGAAATGGACATCTATCTCTCGGTGGTTGAGAGGTTTATGGGCCAAATGCTGGCAAATGGGACTAAATTAATTTAGAATATCTGGTCAGCATGAATGAGTTGGACTGAAGGGTCTGTTTCCATGCTGTACAGCTTGATGACTCTTTGAACTCTTTCAAAAACCTCAAAGAGACATGATGGGGTAAATGGCCTGCTTCTGTACCCCTCTATAATAGAGACTTACTGGGTTTTGCAGATGAACATGAGGGTTCGTCACTGCAGCCCGAAAGCTGTCTGCTCCTCACCTTTCCAAACCAATGTAAAAGTCCCTCAACACGTCGATAAAAAGTGATTTGTCGGGACTTGCCTGAAGCAGCTGGCGAGAAGTCTTTTTTGTTCTTGCAGGCTCTGGTAACATGAGAAGCAGCCGCTGGTGGAATTGTTTGTTTGAAGGGACTCCGTGTTTACATGTCAATGGGGATAGGTAAGGGAGCTGGGTTGGGTAGGACTGAGTGAGTCACCGATCAGGCAAACACGTCAGCCAAAAGTCTACAGCTTCAGCCTCCAGTAAATGGGAGCAAGTGGCTCAGAGTCAAACACATTATGTCACTCCCACTCTCTGATGGTCACGTATTGGGGAATGTTTCTATACCAGAACTCTGGCAGCACCACCTTTTACACTCTTATTACAACACAGACTTTCTGAAAACAAAACAAGTCATGCGAATCTCACACAAGCCACGGGAAGGTTTTGAGATCGGGTTAGAAACCTAAGTTAAAGGAAAGGGGGTGAGAGATAATAAGAGCAACACAGGAACATAGCATTGAGATGCTGTTTTCTACAGAGGATAATCACTGAGCAGAGTGCCTTCGTTACCAGGTTATAAATCCTTTCCCAGATTATTACGATGGATTATATTGACAGAGTCAGTTTGCTGAAGGATTTTCCTGGAGACAGCCTTGCCCCACAGTGCCAGTAGAGGCTTGGACAGTGTATAACAACAGAATTCCAAGGAATCCTCAGGATTTATGGCATTGTGATGTGGAGTCAAAGAGTCATACAGCACAGAAACAGATCCTTCAGTCCAACCAGTCCATGTCAACCATAATCCCAAACTAAACTAGTCCCACCCGCCTGCTCCTGGCCCATCTCCTTCCAAACTTTTCCTATTCATGTACTTATCCAAATGTGTTTTAAACGTTGTAACTGTACCCACATCCATCACTTCCTTAGGAAGTTCATTCCATATGCAAACCACTCTCTGTGTAAAGGATTTGCATCTCATGTCTTTCCTTTCACATTAAAAACATGCCCCCTAGTCTTGAAACCCCCCATCATAGGGAAAGGACAACTACCATTAACCCTATCTGTACCCCTCATACTGGTAAATCTCTTCTGAGCCCTCGCCAGCTTAATGATATCCTTCCTTTAACTGGGTGACCAGAACAGGACACAGCATTCCAGAATATGCCTCATTAATGTCCTGTACAGCCATAACATGACTTCCTAACTCCTGGGCTCGAAGGACAACAATGAAAACAAGAGTGCTAAATGCCTTTTTAACCACCCTGTCTATATGTCACACAATGTTCAAAGAATTATGTATCTGAACCCCCTAGCTCCCTCTGTTCCACAATACTATCCACAGTCCTACCATTAACTGTATAAATCCTACTCTTGGAGATAGCAAGAACTGTAGATGCTGGAGTCAGAGTTGATACCATGTGGAGCTGGAGGAGCACAGCAGGTCAGGCAGCATCAGAGGAGTAGGAAAGTTGCTGTTAAAAGTCTGGACCCTTCAACAATCCTGACCTGTTGTGTTCTTCCAGTTCCACACTGTATTGACTAAGCCCTACCCTTGTTTGTTGCACCTGGAGGTGTGGTTTGGTGGTGCCTGGCTCTCATTGCGTTGTCACTGACATAGTGTCAGAATTCTGGCATTACATGAGATTTGTGTGAGTTGTTCAGACTGTGAGAGGAAGAACCAGTTGTAGTCAAACCCCAATTCTCGACTTCTCACACCATCAGGGTAAATGTAACCACTCCTCTATGGAATAAAAAGCTTCCATCTTGTCTCTTTAATAAACTCCAAAATAATCTGTTTAGTTTGAACATACTGTTTCCGTTTAAACAATGGGAAACATTGGTTAACATCTAAGTTGTGCTTCCAGAATTACATCTATATCCCCCTTTTAATTCCAAACACACTTGCACAACATGAAAGCCAACGGTCTACTCAGACGTGATATTTTAAATAGAAAGGGAATTAAAGACTGGCAAGGTTGCTCAGCGGTTAGCATTACAGCCGTGCAGCACCAGGGACCCAGGTTCAATTCCAGCCTTTGTCTGTGTGGAGTTTCCTCTGGGTGCTCTGGCATCCTCCCACAGTCCAAAGATGTTCAGATTAGGTGGATTGGCCATGGGGAAATGCAACGGTTATAGGTCAAGGGGAGAGTCTAAGTGGCATGCTCTCTGGAGGGTTGTGTGGACTGCTCTCTCACTGTAGGGATTCTACAATTCACCCTCCCCCATTTGCTGGTGGTCTAAACCAAAGGATAGACAGTGTGAGTGTTCACAATCCACTGGGTTTCTAGATGACAAAATCAATTTGCTGCTGACTGATAGAAAATTTTCAGTTCAAGTCAAAGGCAAGAGGGATCCAAACTTTGGGAAAATGGCTACAGTTCAGCTCCCCAGGTATTGCAAGGTAGTCAGAAACAGTCAGGTTTCTGAAAATTTTATCAGGATTTCCACTGAGAGAGAGTGATATGGAGAGACACTTACAGTTCCTGGGGTGTCTTCCTTATTGACTAAGATCTGTGGAAATAAAACAGAGTCCAGAAACATTTGCTAGAGACCCCTCAGCATGTTAAGACCCTGTATTCCTCTCAAAATCACATTGTGATAAATTTCTTATCTCCTTCAAAGCTTTGCTTGTCTTCTTTCCAAAGTCACTTTACTGGCAAATGGGTTAAATTCCCAGTCAGGGGACATCATTTTTCATATTTAAAATGGAGATGGATAAATGATTGTTGGACCCTAAAGGGATCAAGGATTAAGAGTGGAAATCACAACATAGACAGATCAGCCATGATCTTATTGAATGGGGGACCAGGCTTAATAATACTGTCCTCTTACCTTTCATTTGCCTTTTCTTATGTTCAAAGCATTATACACCTGTTTTTAATCCTTGACTTACATTCCTAGATAATGTTCTACTAATTTCAACTTCCTATCCTTACAGCATTGGTTTTGACATTTGTCCCTGTGTCAGAATGCTGTAGATTCAAGTCCAAGGGCTGAATCCAGGCTGTTATTCCTGTAAATACTGTTTGATTGTTCACTGTTTGATTATGTGTGTATGTTGAGTACACACTGTATTTAATTTGTTGAACCTGGGCGTAGCGACATCGATAAAGGAACTAAACTGATAAGCTGTGGATTGTAAAACATGGAGAAACTTGGTGTGAGATACGTGGAGACTGGTTCGCCAGCTCTGAACCATAAAGTACAGTAACTCCCTAGTGCAGGACTGAGGGAATTCTGCACTGTCAATGGTACTGCCTTTTATGCAGGAAAACAAGGACCTGTCGGCTCTCTCTGGTGGGTGCAGAAACTTCCATGGAACTATATTCGAGAGCACAACCAGAGAGCTCCCTGCTGTCCTGGCTGTTATTTTCTCATTCACTGTGAGAGCTTGCTGACCACCACTTGAAAGCTACGCTTTCTGTATTACAACATTGATTGTGCGGGGATTTGGATGTCCTAAGGTCACAAGAGGTGCTATGTAAATGCGCCTTTCTGTTCCACTTTGATATCACTGATGCCTTTCTCGCTCAGTAAAAACACAGGCTCAATGCACACTTCATAAAATTGAATTTGATGCCACACAATTACAAATGCCTGGGTTCTGTAGTAAGTGGAAACTAAAGTCTGGAGTGGCTATCAGTTCTGAGGAAGGGTCACCGGAACTGAACCGTTAACTCTGATTTTTTTCTTCGTAGATGCTGCCAGACCCGCTGAACAGTTCCATCAATTTCTGTTTTTTGTTCCTGATTTACAGCATCCGCAGTTCTTTCGGTTTTCATTCTGGAGTGGTCATGTTTCAATCCAGAGAGTTCAGGAAGAAGTTTCCATCTGCTGGGTTTACAACAGCCACAAACGGGAGGAGTTATGCCCAAGAGATAAAGTGGGTTGAACACAGTTTAGCCTTTTACCTGTCCAATATACGCACAGTAAATGTTTCAGCGACTGGGTTAACGTCCCACAGTCCAAGCTGAAGGCTTCACAGTCACTGATTCGTCAAGATCTATAGCACAGATAAAGGCCCTTCAGCCCATCAAGTCACGATCAAGTGATGAATTATTCAACACGTGCTCAAACCCCGATTTTGGCGAAGTAGGCCCAACGGGAAAAGATGGCTCCTCAGGACTGGTGACTTGTAGTTGGTGGGGTCTGGCATTGGCAGCAGCGAAATAATTGTGGAAGGGCATCACAGCGATGCCCCTGAGGTGGGCTGGGCAGTGAGAGGTGTGGCTCTGACATTGGTTTGTGAAGAGGCAGGTGGTGGGGAGGTGTTGGCAGAGAAGTAGCGGCCCAGCAGCAAAGATGGCACCTGAGGATCAGCGATGTTGAGGGTGGTTGGGTCTGCTAGAAATGGCGGTGAAGAGGTGGCAGAGGGATGGTGGCACAGGCATCGTTGACAGTGATGAGCTGGCTCAGGACTGATGGACTCTCGAGCTGTAGGCTCCCGAGGCGGAATATGAGGTCTTCCAGATTGTGGGTAGCATCATTGTGTCAGCCCTACGGCCTAAACATGGAATTCACCAGCTTTAAAGTCTCCCCACATCCGGCCTTATTCCATGTCCAACCCTCCCTCTCATCCCTGCCTCCTTGACCTGACGCAACCTGTCCATCTTCTCTCCCACCTATCTGCTCCTCCCACCTCACTAACCAATCCCCACCACTGCCTACCTGCACTCACCTATCACCATCCCACCTACCTTCACCAGCCCCATCCCTCCTCTCTCTATTTATTTCAGAGTTCCATTCCCCCTCCCCATTTCTGAAGAAGGGTCCTGACCCAAAATGTCGACTTTCCTGCTCCTCTGATGCTTCCTGGTCTGATACGTGCATCCAGCTCCACAATGTGTTATTCCTTCTGATCATAGTCTTCTGATCAAAGTCCAGTTGCAAATCACTCTCTGGCGATTCTTTGTGCTATAACTCTCCCCCAGCCTTGTTTCTTCAAACCAGCCTCCCCGACCCTCTGCTGGGGATCAGCACAAAAACAGGTCCTTTCCTCTGCTTGACCACAGTGCCATCTGTCTGTCAGTTGTCTCTCTGTCTGACTGAGTCTGACTGACTCTGACCGCAGCTTCCTCCTTCTTGTCCAGGTTTTCCAACGTGCACCTTACTTCCTATGGATTTTGACAGGGATACCTATTCCCATGACAACCAGGACACATGGGATTGGGTCCAGATAGATTTCATAGGACATCACATTCCCTTCTTTAAATCATTTCATTTTACCTCTGAATTGAAAGGGACAGTTTCAAATGTAACCATTTCTAAAGTTCTGGGGACATGGCACAATGTTAACTGAGGTGCTTAAATCCAGTTTGTTTAAATAAATATCTGACATGTGTAAAGGTGCCCCTGAAACCATAATGACGCAAACCCATCTGCTGTTCTACTTGTCTGCAGGCCAAACCTAATTATCCTGCAGGAGGCAATCGTGAGCCTCTCTTTTGAACCACTACAGTCCATGATGGATTGTTCAGCGAAAGATTCTGTTGTGCTTATTTGGGCTCAGATATTTGTGACTCCAAGCCCACAGCAATGCAGCTGGCCTTTATCTTCTCTCTAAAACGGCTGCGCGTGTCACCCTGTTGTATCAAACTTCTGCAAGAAATACTGTGAATAGAATGACAAGGACCACCCAAGGTCAAAGGCAATCCCCACGATGTTGAGCAATGAATATGACAGCAGTGCTACCACATTGTGGAAAATGCCTGTGAAAGGTAACACTGGAAAGACAGATAAAGCCAAGGTTCAGGACCGGGACACAAGAAAGCCAAACTCACATAGGGAACACCAATTTCTACAGCATGAGAAGAGAATACTGATTGGTTGGACCATGGTTGACATTGACCAGCAGGAACAGTCCTGATCAACCTTAGTCAGCTGATCAACTCCAACCAGGCAGTGACCAGAGAGCTCAGAGGGATTGCAACCAGGATTAGTGGGTTCCTGACTCTTTCCTCAAAGAAACATGCTCTCCTCAGACAAGGACAGATGATCCCTTCTACTCTGGTGAGATGAACCACAGACTGATTGACCGCTTTGCAGAACACCTACGTTCTAGAACATAGAACATAGAACAGTTCAGCACAGTACAGTACAGGCCCTTCGGCCCATGATGTTGTGCCGAACTTTTACCCTAAACCTAGGGTCTATCTAACCTCCACCCTTACCTTATACTATCATCCATATGCCTATCTAATAGCCGCTTAAATGCCCCTAATGAGGCCGACTCCACTACCTTCTCCGGCAATGCATTCCATGCCACTACCACTCTGTGAGTAAAGAACCTACCTCTGACGTCTCCTCTATATCTACCTCCACTCACTTTAAAACTATGCCCCCTCGTAATAGCTACCTCCACCCTACGAAAAAGTCTCTGGCTGTCTACTCTGTCTATACCTCTGATCATGTTGTACACCTCTATCAAGTCACCTCTCATCCTTCATCGTTCTAAAGAGAAATGCCCCAGCTCTCTCCACCTTTCCTCTTAAGACCTTCCTTCCATTCCAGGCAACATCCTGGTAAATCTCCTCTGCACCTTTTCCAACGCCTCCACATCTTTCCTGTAATGAGGTGACCAGAACTGGACATAATACTCCAGATGTGGCCGAACCAAGCTTTTGTATAGCTGGAGCATAACTTCACAGCTCTTGAACTCAATCCCTCTATTAATGAAAGCTAACACACCATACGCCTTCTTAACAACTCTATCCACCTGGGTGGCAGCTTTCAGGGAACTGTGAACATGAACCCTGAGATCCCTCTGCTCCTCCATACTGCCAAGAATCTTTCTGTTAACCCTGTATTCTGCTTTCAAGTTTTTCCTTCCAAAATGAACTACCTCACACTTTTCAGGGTTAAACTCCATCTGCCACTTCTCAGACCAGCTCTGCATTCTATCAATGTCCCTTTGTAACCTAGAACAGCCCTCCGCACTATCCACAACTCGACCCACCTTCGTATCGTCCGCGAACTTGCTAATCCACCCTTCCACTCCTACATCCAAATCATTTACAAAAATCACAAATAGAAGAGGATCCAGAACAGATCTTTGTGGTACACCACTCGTAACTGAGCACCATGTTGAGTATTTTCCGTCCACTACCACCCTTTGTCTTCTAAGGTTCAGCCAATTCTGAATCCAATCTGCCACATTTCCTCCTATCCCATGCCTCCTTACCTTCTGCATGAGCCTACCATGGAGAACCTTATCAAACGCCTTACTTAAATCCATGTATAACACATCCACTGCTCTACCTTCATCCACGTGTTTGGTCACCTCTTCAAAGAATTCAATAAGATTTGTGAGGCATGATCTACCCCTCACAAGTCCATGCTAACTATTATGAATCAAACTGTGCCTTTCCAAGTGATCATAAATCCTATCTCTCAGAGCCCTTTCCAATAATTTGCCCACCACTGAAGTAAGACTAACTGGCCTGTAATTTCCAGGGTTATCCCTATTCCCTTTTTTGAACAAGGGAATGACGTTTGCCTCTCTCCAATCTGCCGGCACTATTTCTGTCTGTAAAAAAGACCCTGCGCTCCCAATTCCATGCCACTTTAACACACCACCATATTCCCTGGCCAACATTTCTGTCACAGACCTGCTGCAGGGCTCCAGTGAAGCTCAGAGCAAACTGGAAGAACAGCACTGATTTTCTGATGAAGGGTTTAGGCCCGAAACGTCAAGTTTTCCTGCTCCTATGATGCTGCTCAGCCTGCTGTGTTCATCCAGCCCCATGCTTGTTATCTTGGAAGAACAGCACCTCATTTTCTGCTAGGGAACTCTACAGCCTTCTGGACTCAATATCGAGTTCAACAATTTGAGGGCTTGAACATCGTCCCCATCATTCCCTCCAGCACCGCCCCCCCACCACCCATACACCAGGCCTTGTCATCACATGGCGTGCTACCTCACACAACCCATTGTCAGCCACTAATGATCCTTCTTCGCAGCTATTCATTCCCCCAGACTGACCTTTACCCACTCCTTTGCCTGTCCAACTGTTCTTCTCTCTCTTTAGGCTCTATTTCCACCTATTGTTTCTCTCCCCCCACCTCCCATCCCATCTTCAGTATAAAAATTTTTCCCAGCTACCACCAGCTCTGAGGAAGGGTCACCAGACCTGAAATGTTAACTCTGATTTCTCTCCACAGATGCTGCCAGGACCTGCTCAGATTATCCAGTAACTTCTGTCTTTGTTTAAGAATAGGAGAGCTCCTTGCTAATATTTAGCCTCAAATATTGTCAGTGAGGCTGATTCCCTGGACATTAACACATTGCTGCTTGTGGGATCTTGCTGTGTCTAAACCAGCTGCTGCATTTCTTACGGTGGTCATTCAATTTCAAAACTAAGATTCATTGGATCTGAACTTCTTGGGGAGACCCTGAGCTGGTGAAAGGTGCTATGTAAGGACAAATATTTCTTTTCCTTGTAGTCAGATTGCAAACTTGTTTATAAACCTTAAGGAGCTGATGTTCCTTGTCCTCTTGGCGTGGGTTTTAATTCAGAGCTGGGACCCAGACAGAGACTCTGATGATAAATTGCACTGAATGAGGGACACTCCAATTGTGTACTTACAGCAGCACACAGAGGCAGAATGAGGAATGACAGGACACTGATGTTCTCTGGGTGAGTTTTAAACTCAGGCAAAGGAGCAGACAGCACCAGCAATGGAGATTATGCATCCCCATGATCCCCCCCATCACCTTACCCCAAAACCATGCCTCAATTAAAAACACGTTTAAGGTGCCTCAGCCCCCTGACAGACAGAAGAAAATACGATACAAAAGGCAGAACCTATTATTTTGAGAGAGATAGTAGGAACTGCCGATGCTGGAGTCTAAGATAACACAGTGTGCAGCTGGAGGAACACAGCAGGCCAGGCAGCATCGGAGGAGCAGGAAAGCTGACATTTCGGGTCAGGACCCATCTTCAGGAAATGAAATCTGAAGAAGGGTCCCGACCCAAAGAGTCAGCTTTCCTGCTCCTCCGATTCTGCCTGGCCTGCTGTGTTCCTCCAGCTGCACACTGTGTTATCTGTTATTTTAAGGTTGCTTTTCCTGACCTCAAGATGTTTGACAGTCAATGAAGTGGATTTAAAATGTGGTCACCGCGTAATGTAGAAAATGCAGCAACACACCAACGACAGAAACTTCTTTTTAATCTATTTGATAACTCTAACCGAATGTAACATCCCAAAGTGCTTTACAAACCTACCAGGAGGCAACGTGTGACATGAAGCCAATCAGAGTGTTATTTGGGCCAATGACCCAGTCATAGAGGTAGGTTGGACAGCAGGAAAGGGGAGGTCAAGTGGAGGAGAACACTGTCCTTTTGACAGACTCCTACCTGTGTTCATGAACTACATTTAAACCTAGGGAGACATCAGCTAGCTCTAGTGAACCACAGAAGGTGACCATCACACAGAAAGAAAAGAACATCATCAATCATCAATATTTGTGCAGAAATTGCTGGAAGAAATCAGCAGGTCTGGCAGTATCTGTGGAGAGAGTAAATGTTTTCACTATCTTCAGTGCTCAGGTCTGCTTTTGTTTCTGATTTCCAGCATCTCCAGTTTCTTTGATCAACATTGGCACTGTTTTAGCAGTCACTGTGTCCCATATCAGTAAACAGTCAGGTCTATTTCAATGTAAAGCTGAGGGCCCAGATAATACACCACACACCACTGTCAATCAGAGCCACAACTGACATGTAACTGATCATTTTGGAAAGGCAAATCAGGACAGGACTTAGACACTTAATGGTAAGGTCCTGGAGAGTGTTGCTGAACAAAGAGACCTCGGAGTGCAGGTTCAAAGTTCCTTGAAAGTGGAGTCACAGGTAGACAGGATAGTGAAGAAGGCGTTTGGTACGCTTGCCTTTATTGGTCAGTGCATTGAGCTGGAAGGTCATGTTGTGGATGTAAAGGACATTGGTTCGGCCACTATTGGAATACTGCATTCAATTCTGGGCTCCCTGCGACTAGAAGGATGTTGTGAAACTTGAAAGGACTCAGAAAAGTATCCTTTCAAGAATGTTGCCAGGGTTGGAGGGTTTGAGCTATAGGGAGAGACTGAATAGGCCGGGTCTATTTTCCCTGGAGCATTGGAGGCTGAGGGGTGACCTTACAGAGGTTTATAAAATCATGAGGGGCATGGATAGGGTAAATAGACAAGGTCTTTTCCCTGGGTGGGGTAGTCCAAAACAAGACGGCGTAGGTTTAAGGTGAGAGGGGAAAGATATAAAAGGGATCTGACGGGCAACTTTTTCACACAGAGGGTGGTGTGTGTATGCAGCGAGCTGCCAGACGAAGTGATGGAGGCTGGTACAATTACAACATTTAAAAGGCATTTGGTATATGGATAGGAAGGGTTTAAAGGAATATGGGCCAAATGCTGGCAAATGGATAGGGTCTGAAAGAGGGTCCCAACCCAAAACATCAACTTTCCTGCTCCTCTGATGCTGCCTGGCCTGCTGTGTTCCTCCAGCTCCATACTGTGTTATCTCTTATTGCTGACAAGTGGGACTAGATTAAGTTAGGATATCTGGTCAGCATGGACGAGTTAGACTGAAGGGTCTGTTTCTATGCTGTACGTCTCTATGGCTCTATGACTCTATCTGATTAGATCACTCAAAATCTTGCCTTCCTGAAACCAAACTTGCAGCAAAGTGTATAAGTCCTATCAGCTTTAAATCATCATCAGAAGAAGAAAGAAGACAGCTAGACTGTAGATCCTTTTACTTTATTCATTCATAACCAAGCAGCATTTATTGCCCAGAGGGCAGTTAAGAGTCAACCACATTGCTGTGGGTCTGGAGTCACAGTAGGCCAGACCAGGTGAGGATGGCAGTTTCCTTCCCTAAAGGACATTAGTGAATCAGACAGTATTTCCCAACAATCAATTCACGATCATCATTAGATTCTTAATTCCAGATTTTTTTTATTGAATTCAAATTCCACCGTCTGCCGTGGCAGATTTGAACCTGGATCCCCAGAACATTACCTGGGTCTCTGGATTAACTGTCCAGCGATAATACCACTGGGCCATCACATCCCCTGGATGGATAGATGAAGAGGAGTTTGGCTGATCTTTTGCTCCATGGGACTCAGTTCACTGAGTGAAGACCAACAGGATGCATGATAGTGGGTGGATCTGAACATGAAGGAAACAGTTTATCTGGAACAAACATAGAAATTGCTGGAGCAACTCAGCAGGTCTGGCAGCTTCTGTGGAGACAGAAACAGAGTTAACGTATTGAGTCCAGTACAACTCTTCCTCAGAACCGAGTTAGCAATCGGACTAGTTTTTATAGTTTTACTCAAGAGGGAGAGGAACAAGGTAGCAGATGGTGTAGAGGCCCAGTGCAAAGGACAGAGGTGCTGGTAATAGTGGAGAAAGAGAAAAGAGATGTAAACAGGGGTGTAAGGTTTTCTTAGGGTTATGATTCTTTATTGTAAAGCCTTGTCTGCAACTGGGCGCCAGTGAAGCTGGAAGAGCAGCACCTCATTTCCACCTTGGGAAAAATGCTCTCTGCTAGTGGATTCGAGGAAGCACAGTCTACCCAACACTACCCTCTGGTGGCGAATTGGGGTAAGTGCTGGCTGCAGTGGACGCTCCAGGCAATGACAGCTCCAAGGGCAGTAGATACAGTTCGGGGAAGGTCCACTGGACTGAATCCTGTGATTAGGGATTACCTTATGGATGAAACGTTTGGTCAGGTGAGGCCCACACATCTGCTGGAGTTTAGAAGAATGAGAGGTGATCATGTTGAAACACATAGGATCCTTGACTGAGTTTGTACTTGCGTGAGAGACTAGATCTCAGGGACACAATAAACCGTATCAACTAATCAACTGCAGAGACTGTATTCGTCACCCAGCGGGCAGACTGCCTGGGTCATCAACACTATAATTCACTTCAGATCCTGGGATTGTTCTATTCACACGTGCCCCAAATCTAAACTGTCCCATTGCCTCCTTCACTGCCCCGCTCCATCACTGTATACTGTCTTTGCGAAGTGCAGGAACAGCTGGAACCCAGTGTGGAGCTGTAGGCACTGGGGAACAGTGTGGAACTGTAGGCAGTGGGGAACAGTGTGGAACTGGAGGCACTGGGGAACAGTGTGGAGCTGGAGACACTGGGGAACAGTGTGGAACTGTAGGCACTGGG
>JAHRHZ010000018.1:955394-982966 GCA_024137785.1 Ginglymostoma cirratum
GTGGGGAACAGTGTGGAACTGTAGGCACTGGGGAACAGTGTGGAACTTCAGGCAGTGGGGAACAGAGTGGAACTGTAGGCACTGGGGAACAGAGTGGAGCTGTAGGTACTGCAAGAGCAGTGACAACTGGAATGAAAATACGACGTAAACCTTTCTCAACTGTGAAGCTGTCAGCAGCAGCAGGTTTGTGCCACTGGGCATCAATGATACCAATGCCACAGGCTTCCTGTCCCTGTTAGTTTATGTGATGACAGGAGCCTCCCAATTAAGTTTGAAATGAGGATATTTTTTCTCCCTGAGAGCACTGTTGGCCTGTGGAGTTCTCTTGCAGGTGGTGCTAGCTTGGCTCCTAATTGAAAAAGGAGTCATGGGGAGAGGGGAAAGTAAAATTGAAGTCTTAATCAAACCTGCCATGATTCTATCAATTGATGGAGCAGGTTCAAGGGGCTGAATGGCCTCCCCTTGCTGCAAATTCTTGTTTGTGCTGAAGGAAGAGCAGCCTGCAGCACTGGCCTCTGGTGGCAAATTGTAAGAAGAGCCGACAGCAGCAGTGGTCTTTGGTCTATGATTTTCCAAGGGGACTTTTGTTTTAATTAACATTTTTTCAAATCAGCCTGTTGGATCTGTTATTACACACCTCTGGAGCAGGTAGGATGTGAACCCAGACCTTTCAGTCTCTACTATTGTGTCACAAGAGGGCCCTCTAAGTGCGTTGTTAAGGCTTCCTTTGCAATAGGTTGCAACCATTTCTCATTGATTGAGGTTGGTCTAACCTTCCTGTAGCCTTCTGCTTCCTCGATCCTTTTTGTTTGAACCGTGTTGATACATTTGGGGTGGCACAGCAGTTAGCACTGCTGCCTCGCAGCGCCAGGGGCCTGGATTTGATTCTTCCCTTGGGCGACCGTCTGTGTGGAGTTTGCACATTCTCCCCGTATCAGCATGGGTTTCCTCTGGGTGCTCCGGTCTCCTCCCACAGGCCAAAGATGTGCAGGCTAGGTGGATTGGCTATGCTATAAATTCCCCGTAGTGCTCAGGGATATGTAGATTAGGTGGGTTATAGGGAATGGGTCCGGATGGGATGCTCTAAGGGTCAGTGTGGATTTGGGCCGAATGGCCTGTTTCCACACTGTAAGGATTCTATGGATTCTTTCTATTCTTTGAATTTGCTAATTTCCAATCAACTGAGACCTTCTGGATCAAGGGAATTTTGGAAAATCAAATTGCCCCACCCACTATCTAAGCAGTTATCATTTTAAGAACCCAAAGATCATTAGCCATCTGAGGGTTTGTTGGCTTTGTCCACTTTTACCCTTTATTGAGTATGCGATTTGCATGTTCTACTGTCGAGACAGACAAGACACTCATTCAATATTCCCCCAAAACTGTTGTTGTCATTGCCATGTAGAGACCAATGTTTCTTTTAGCTACTCTCCTCCTTTTGATAAATGTGTAAGAGCTCCTACAAACTGTTTTAATATTCTTAGCTGGTTTTCTCTCATACCATCAACCTTTTGCTGGTCTCTAAGACACTTCCAATCCTCAGGTTTACTAATATTCTTTCCAATACTGTGATCCTCTTCTTTGAATTAAATACTGTCCTTCACTTTGCTTGTGAATCACCGTGCATCTTTCTACAATTGTTTCAATGTATTTTTATGAAATGTTTAGAATTGCTTCTTTAAGTGTTTCCCATAATTAATTTGCCATCAGATATTTTAGGTTATTTAGCCAATTAAAGCCAATTCTTCCCTTGTGCAAGTTCCCATCGCTCTCACAGCTCAGTGGCCTATGAAGAAAAGCTGCACAAAATGGTGTTACTCAGGTTAAATCAAGTTCTACCAGATGTTTAAACATTTCAGCTCATTTTCCTAATCTACACAAACTCTGAAATATTGAAGGCCAATTGATTATGGCAGGATGGAAGGGCATGCCTCACAATGGTTCCCAATGTGCTGCCTATCCTGAGGGGCAAGGTCAGAAGCCACACAACACTAGATTATATTCCAACAGGTTTATTTGAAATCACAAGCTTTCAGAGCATAGGTGAGGTGGAGGAAGAAGCACACGGAACACAGAATTTATAAGTAAAAGATCAAGGAGTCATACAACTGATGAGGATATATTAAACAAATTTAAGACGCTGTAATATCTTTAATTGGTTCAGAGGTTTTGTTCAAAAAGCACACAACTTATAGACATGTGGAATTTTAGAAATAAAACCAGTCTGACTCCAAACCAAAACACAAACAGATTCTAAACAAGGTCTCACTCCCTAACATGCATTGTCTGACCTGAAATGTCACCTCTTCTTTACACCGATAAAACCTTCAGTTCACTCAGGGCAATGACTTGAAAGAAATTTGAGGATTTACATATATATGTTAATCAATTAAAACCTTCTAACTGATTAAATATTTAACAGCATCTTAGATTTGTTTAATACATCCTCATCAGTGGTGTGACCCTTTGATCTTTTATTTATAAATTACATGTTGTTCGTGCTTCTTTCTTACTTCGTCTGACGAAGGGGCTATGCTCCAAAAGTTTGTGATTGCAAACAGACCTGTTGGACCATAACCAGGTGTCGTGTGACTTCTAACCTTGTCCACCCCGGTCCAACACTGGCACCTGCACATCATGGCTATCCTGAGGGCCTGCACTGTACCATTCTTGGATTCCATATGCTGGCAGCAGCCTTAAAAAAATCCAAACCTCACCCCTTCCCTGTCACTGCCCTGTCACACTGACTGCTGCTGTCTCCTGTAAAGTGCGGCCTCTACATGGTGGGATTAGCTGAAGAGCTCATAATCAAATGCACAACAAAACAGATATTCATCAACTGAAATGGACAAGTGCCAAAATAACTGGGTGCGGGTGCACCATGAACTGGCCAAGGGCTCCCTATGAAATCACCAGCAGAAAGTGACTCAGTGAAAGAAAGGACAAGTCCAACTCCTTTCTCCTGGAAGGGGTTCTCAGTGTGGTTCTCTCTGGCCTCTAAAGGTTGACAGTGGATAACTTTGTTTTATGTGATGTGGGCGTTGCTGTCTGGGTCAGCGTTTAATGACAGGATGGTGAGCTGTTGACGGGGAACTTGCAGGAGCCAGTGTTTCCATGTAATAGGAGGCAATGGCCTAATAGTATTGTCGCTGGACTGTTAATCCAGAGACCCAGGTAATGGTCTGAGGACCCAGATTCAATTCCCACAGATGGTCGGAATTTGAATTCAATAAAAATAATCTGGAATTCAGAGTCTAATGATAACCATTGCCAATTATTGGGAAAAACTCCCCCCATCTGGTTAACTAATGTCCTTTAGGGAAGGAAACTGCCATCCTTACCTGGTCTGGCCTGAAAGTGACTCCAGACCCACAGCAATGTGGTTGACTATTAACTGTCCTCTGGGCAATTAGGGATAGGCAATAAATGCTGCCTGGCCAGTGACCCCCTCATCCCATGAACAAAGAGGAAAAAAAAGAAAAATGTATCTGGTGCCCTTGTCCTTCTGGATGGAAGTGGTCGTGGGTTTGGAAGGTGCTGTCTGAGGATCGTTGGTGACTTTCTGCAGCGCATCTTGTAGATAGTACACACTGCTGCTACTGAGCGTCAGTGGTGGAGGGAGAGGATGCTTGTAGATGTGGTGCCAATCAAGGGGGCTGCTTTGTCCTGGGTGGTGTCAAGCTTCTTGAGTGTTGTTGGAGCTGCCCCCATCCAGGCAAGTGGGGGGTATTCCATCACACTCCTGACTTGTGCCTTGAAGATGGTGGGACAGGCTTTGGGGAGTCAGGATGTGAGTTGCTCGCCGCAGTATTCTCAGCTTCTGGAATGCTCTTGTAGCCACTGTGTTTATGTGGTGAGTCCAGTTGAGTTTCTGGTCAATCGTGATCCCTGGAATGCTGATAGTCAGGGTTTAGTGACGGTAACACCATTGAATGTCAAGGGACAGTGGTTAGATTGTCTCTTATTGGTCATTGCCTGGCATTTGTGTGGCATGAATGTTACTTGATAGCTCTAGCACGTCCTCATCGTTAAGAGGATTGCTCTCAATACCCCATTTTCCCTGCATCTAGATCTTAAATTCTACAGATGAATAAAAATAATTTCAGTGGTATATAGAATTGAAGACATGTCAGAAAAGTGAAAGTAGCAGCCCTTTACAGACAGGGAGTTAAGGAGGCTGTAGAAGGGTTTTGTTCAAAGGCCCTTTGACAGAATGGACTTGCATTGCCTTCTGGTAGTGAGTTAAGGAAGAGCAGGCTACTGCCCTGTCCTGAGACAACAAGGTGCAGAGCTGGATGAACACAGCAGGCCAAGCAGCATCAGAGGAGCAGGAAGGCTGATGTTTCAGGTCTAGACCCTTCTTCAGAAAATTTCTGAAGCATCCAGGCCTGAAACGTCAGCTTTCCTGCTCCTCTGATGCTGCTTGGCCTGCTGTGTTCCTCCAGCTCTACACCTTGTTATCTCAGATTCTCCAGCATCTGCAGTTCCTACTATCCCTGCCCTGTCCTCTCAGGTTAAATTGGAGAAATGAGGATTGGCGAGTGGCTGGAGTGAGTTTAGAAATGATTAGCAACCAGGGGCAGTGATTTGAAGAAAAACAGGAATTGCTGGACAAATTCAGCAAGTCTGGCAGCATCCGTGGAGAGGAAGACTCTGCTTTGTCTCTATGGATGGTGCCAGACTTGCTGAGTTTCTCTAGCAATTTTTGTGTTTGTTTCGGATTTCCAGCATCTTTGTTTTATTTTAGTGATCTGAAGGTCAGCGTTTCGTAAAAGTTGTAGATTATTAAGATTTTAAAGATCTGAAACTTTTTCGAAGAAATATCATTGTTGAGTTTGCGGCAGGTGTCAATATTGTAAAATGTGAATGAAACGTTGATTTTATTTGTTCATGGGATGTGGGTGTCGCTGGCTTGGCCCAGCATTTATTGCCCGTCCCTCATTGCCCCTTGAGAAGGTGGTGGTGAGCTGCCTTCTGGAACCACTGCAGCCCATGTGCTGTAGGTCGACCCACATGCCCTTAGGGAGGGAATTCCAGGATTTTGACCCAGTGACAGTGAAACAACAGCGATATATTTCCAAGTCAGGATGGTGAGTGGTTGTAGGGGGCAGTGTTCCCATGTACCTGCTGCCCTTATCCTTCTAGATAGTAAAGATGGTGGGTTTGGGAGATGTCCAAGACACTAGAGGTTTAATACAGTGCAATGTAGTTGGTATACAGTGCTACAACTGAATAGCAGTGTTGGAGGGAGTGAAGGTGATGGATTTAGTGTTAATCAAGTGGGCTGCTTCAGAGATAAAAGGTACTGCAGATGCAGGAGAATCCGAGATAACAAGGTGTGGAGCTGGATGAACACAGCAGGCCAAGCAGCATCAGAGGAGCAGGAAAGCTAGACCCTCTAGGCCCGAAACATCAAGCTTCCCTGCTCCTATGGGCTGCTTCATCCTGGATGTTGTGTACCTTTTTGTTGGGACTGCACTCACCCAAGCAAATGGGGAAAAATCCATCACACTCCTGATGTATATTTTGTAGATGATGGACAGGCTTTGGGGAGTCAGGAGGTGAGTTACTTGATTTAGGTTTCCTAGCCTCTGACCTTCTCTGTAGCCACTGCATTTATAGTTAGTCCAGTTCTGTTTCTGGTTAACAGTAATCCCAAAGATGTTGATTATTTATGGATTCAATGGTGGTCATACAATTGAATATCAAGGAGATATGGCTAGATTTGCTTTCAGTGTGAGAGATGGTCATAGCCTGGTATTTGTGTGGTACGAATGTTATTTGTCACTTGTCAGCCCAAGCCTGGGTATTGTCCAAATCTTGTTACATTCGAACACGGACTGCTTCAGTATCTGAGGAGTCACAAATGGTGCTGAACATTGTGCAATCATGGGCGAACATCCCCACTTCTGACCTTATGATGGAGGGAAGGTCATTGATGAAGCAGCTGAAGATGGTCGGGCCGAGGACACTACCCTGAGGAACTCCTGCAGAGATGTCCTGGAGCTGAGATAACTGACGTCCAACAGCCACGACCATCTTCCTCTGTGTCGGATATGACTCCTACCACTGGAGCGTTTTCCCCTGATCCCCATTGATTCAAGTTTAGCTAGGGCACCTTGATATTCAGTTAAATTCTATCTTGATGTGTAACACTTCACTCAAGCACCATAATGGAAACCAAGCCTGCTTTCCCTGGATTTAACACAAAGTTTAAAACTGGTATCGAAGTACACTAAGATCCCCAGTCACCTGTTGGTTCCTTCACTTCTTGGTAGTTTGGCAAGGGAATTGTATTACCAACTGCAAAGTCTCTGAGTTAAAGGCCACAGCTTATAGCAACTGATGAGAGAAAATAAACAGACTTAGATCAGATGGTAGGTATTTTACTGAACAGAAAGACACACACTCTGCCCTTTCGGCAGTCCAAAGGCTTCTGCCAGCATCATTCACACCCACAAGCTATTCAGATACCCAGAAGCCAATCAGATAGTTGTTGTCTAGCTGATGCCAACTCCACAAACCAATCAGCAACCTATTACCAGGCAAATCCCACATTCAAAGTCATTGGTGTTGATCATGTACAGGTGGGGTCCAAAAATGGACCCTTATGGTAACTCACTGGTCAATTCGAGAATGTCTCATTCCCTCTGACTGTCTTTTTATTGTTCATTAAGCAATTCACAATCTATTTCAGCAAATTCCTCCAATCCCACGTACTCTAACCTCCTTACCAAAAGGATTCTCAAAATTCAAATGAACTACATCCACTGATAAATTCTCCTGCTGGTTACATCCTTAAAAATCCCCAGCAGATGTTTGTCAGATGGAACTGTGCTTCCATAAGTCCTTGTTGATTCTGCCCAATCACTTCAAGAAATAATTGATTATCCCGTTCTAAATAATAGATTCCAGTAATTTCCCTTTGATGGACGTCAGGTTAACAGGTCTGTAGTTTCCTCACCTTCTCTCTGACACCTGAAGAAGGACTGAGGCTCCGAAAGCTTGTGTTTTCCAACAAACCTGTTGGACTATAACCTGGTGTCGTGTGATTTCTTAAACGTAGGGGTTACATTTGTAAAACTCCAATCTACACAAACCACTCAAGAATTGAAAGAATTTTACAAGACAATCACCAACGTATCCATTATCTCCACAGCTATCTCCTTCTGGGATGTAGACTATCATGAACAAAGATGTTACCAACTTCCAGACCCCATCAACTTCTCCAGTATTTTGGAAGACAATCGTCAATGCTCGCCAAGTCCAACACTAATTTCTTTCAGTGCCCCATTCTGCCTAACCTTTGCTTCTCTGGTATTGTATACAGTCATAGGGCTGTACAGCACGGAAACACTGACTAGACATCCCAATCTGACCTAATCTCATTTGCCAGCATTTAACCCATATCTATCTAAACCCTTCCCATTCATGTACCCATCCAGATGCCTTTTAAATGTTGTAATTGTACCAGCCTCCACCACTTCCTCTGGCAGCTCATTCCACTCCGGCACCACCCTCTGCCTGAAAATGTTACCCCTCAGGCCCATTTAAATCTTCCCCCTCTCACCTTAAACCTATGCCCTCTAGTTCCGGACTCCTTGATCCTGGAGAAAAGAACTTGGCTAATTACCCTATCCATGGCCCTCATGATTTTATAAACCCCTCAGCCCCCCGATGCTCCAGGGAAAATAGCCTCAGCCTTTTCAGTCTCTCCCAATAGCTCAAACCCTCCAACTCTGGCAACATCCTTGTAAACCTTTTCTCAACATCGATTTTGGAGAGATTTATTTTGTACCTTCCTCCTTGAAGACAGACGTGAGATATGGACAGAGTCTCTCCGCCATTTCCTTATTTCCAATGATAAATTCTCCTTTCTCTGCCTGTACAATGGTTTTCACCCAGCTTTTCCCTGAACCCTGACTGTCCAGGCCAGTATTCTGGAATAGTTTCTTCACAAACACTGACACTACATGTACCATGACTCTGTGCCAGGAAGGATGTATCATTGATGAGTCAGACTTGTGAAGTCAACAGTGCTCTGAGAGGAAAACTGAAAACAATCTTGGCTTTAATCCATGCCAAGGACAGAACTGGTACAGTCCATTCGATAAATCAACAGCTTGACCCTTCATTCAATGCACCCAGTATCCTTGTTCTTGACCCTCTGCTGTTTTTCTAAGCTCCTCACAGAAGGATGAGCAATTCTTATGTTAATTACTGAAGATTGTTGAGCTTGAACCATGTTAATTATCGATGCATCATCGCTTCTCAGCATTCTGTTCGGATCATCTGCACTCCACGGGGTGCATTTCCTCCCAACTGTTTCTTTCATTTCTCCCTCAAACACTCTTCACTTCCAGGGAAGGTGGCATCATCGACAGGATGGGCACTTACTGCTCTTCCATTGGGCACTCCAGACGCCACGTTGTTTTGGACCTGGAGTCACATACAGACTCAGGCTGGGTAAGGAGGGTGGATTTCATTCCCAGAAGGACATTTGTGATTGAGTTGACTTTAGCGAGGCAGCCAGGTGGCTCACTACTGCCTCAGAGCGCCAGGGACTTGGGTTCAAGTCCACTGTCAGGCATAGAGTTTACACATTCTCCCCATGTCAGGTTTCCTCTGGCTGCTCCAGTTTCCTCCCACAGTCTAAAGATGTGCAGGTTAAGGTGGATTGGCCATGCTAAATTACTCACAGTGCCCAGGGATATGCAGGTTTGGGTGGATTGGCCATGGAAAATTACTCAGTGCCCAGGGATGTGCAGGTTAGGGTGGATTGGCCGTGTTAAATTACCCATTGTGCCCAGGGATGTGTAAATTCGATGGATTAGCCACGGGAAATGCAGGGTTACAGGGATAGGGTAGGATGCTCTTCAGAGGGTCAGTCGGGACTTGATGGGCCAAATGGCCTGTTTCCACACTGTAGGAGCTCTATGCTTCTAGTACACAAAGCCACGATTTCACAGTCACATTACCAGCTTTGTAAAACAAAAAGTAAAAAATTCTCAAATTGCCAGAGTTGATACAAAATCTGAAATATAGACTTGTCAAAGAATGGAACGGAACTCTATCAGAATAAAAGGGACAAACATAGAGATTCGAAAATGATCCTGAAGCAATCTCTGTGCAGATTGAGTGAGTCAATACTAACTGCTCCGTCTAATTGAAAATCGATATATCGCTTTCACAATATGTCGGGATACACATCATCATCCTTTGCCAGGCAGGACTGGAGCTGACAGGAGATTTAATGTGAAGGGTACTAGGATAAAAACATAAAAACGTAGGAACTCAGGGCAGGAGGAGGCCATTCAGCCCCTTAAGCCTGCTCCATTGTTCAAAGATGTGCAGGTTAGGGTGGATTGGCCGCGCTAAATTGTCCCATAGTGCCCAGGGATGTGCAGGTGAGGGTGGACTGGCCACCGGAAATTGTCCACAGTATCCAGTGAAGTGCAGGTTAGGGTGGATTGGCCACGGGAAACTGTCCATAGTATCCAGTGAAGTGTAGGTTAGGTGGGCTAGCCATAGGAAATGCAGCATTACAGAGATAGGGCGGGATGCTGGGTCCAGGTGGGATGCTTTTCAGAGGGTCGATGTGGACTTGATGGGCCAAATGGCCTCTTTAGGCACTGTAGGGATTCTATGATTCAATACGATCATTCCCAATCTCTTTTCAGCCTCAACTCCACTTTCCTGCCTGCTCTCCATGACCCTTCAACCTGTTACTGATTAAAAATCTGTCTCCTCCTTAAATTTACTCAACGTCCCAACACCCACCTCACTCTGAGGCAGTGAATTCCACAATTTCACAGTCCTTTAAGAGAAGTAATTTCTCTTCATCTCTGTTTTAAATCTGCTAGCCCTTATCCTAAACCTATTCTAGATATCCCCCATAAGGGGAAACATCTTCTCTACATCTACTTTATCAACACATCAGAAGAATGAGGGGAGATCTTATAGAAACATATAAGATTATGAAGGGAATAGATAAGGTGGAGGCAGGGAGGTTGTCTCCGCTAGCAGGTGAAGCTAGGACTAGAGGGCATCGCCTCAAAATAAAGGGAAGCAGATGTAGGACTGAGGTCAGGAGGAACTTCTTCACCCAAAGGGTTGTGAATCTGTGGAATTCCCTGCCCAGTGAAATGGTTGAAGCTACCTCGCTGAATGTGTTTAAGGCAAGGCTAGATAAATTTTTGAACAGTAAAGGAATTAAGGGTTATGGTGAGCGGGCGGGTAAGTGGAATTGAGTCTCAAAAAGACCAGCCATGATCTTATTGAATGGCAGGGCAGGCTCGAGGGGCCAAATGGCCTACTCCTGGTCCTAGCTCTTCTGTTCTTACTTAATATCTTAATATCTCAATTATATCTCGTCTCATTCAGCTCAACGCCAGAGAGTATTGCAGCCAGTATCAGCCTAAGCTGCTCAATCTCTCTCTTAAGACAAGCCTTTCATCTTTGGAACCAACCAAGTGGACCTAGAAAGGGGCAGGTGCTCTACAAATGATTGGTCAGTAAATAGTGTGTGATGGATTTTATCATCAGAAAGACCAGGCCCTCCTCAACCAGTTTATTAATTGTACATTACTTTCTCCTCAATATTCAGGCTTGCATTTAGAAAGTGCCTTTTGCACTCTCAAGGTGAAGAACTTCAGGTATAGTTATTGTTGTGACTTTGGAGACATAACAGCCAACTTATGCACAGCAAGATCCCACAAACAGCACTGTGATCACGAGCAGGTACTGTGTATTTGTCATGACATTGATTGAGGGGTAAGTATTGACCAAGATACTCAGATAGAGGTCCCTGCTCCTTTTCGAATGTATCACAGGAGCTTTCACATCACCCCTCAGAGGCCAGATGGAGACTAGGCTCAATATCTCATCTGAAAGACAGGACGCCATCAGAACTGCACTGAGATTGTCATCTGAATTCTGGACACAGAATCCCAGAAAGAGGACCAGTAACACAACCTTCAGATACATCCTGGTCACTCACCAGCACTCGAGAATATTTCCAGATCTCAACCCCGATGGTTAATGAATCAGACCATGCAAGGTGCATTAATGACTATTGCCTAGTAGCTCTGGCCTCAATAATCATGAAGTGCTTTGACAGGCTGGTCATGGCCCACATCAATTCCAGTCTCTCAGCCTGCCTCGATCCCATACAATTTGCCTAGCGATGTAATAGGGCCACAGAGGATGCCCTATCCCTAGCCTTGCACTCATCCCTGGAACACCTGGGCAACAAAGACACCTACGTCAGACTTCTGCTCGTTGACTACAGCTCCCCCTTTAACACCATTATCCCCTCCAAACTGATCTCAAAACTCTGTGACCTTGGTCTCGGCTCCATCCTCTGCAACTGGACCCTCAGCTTTCTGACCCACAGGCTGCAATCAGTGAGGATCAGTAACTGTACCTCCTCCACAGTAACACTCAACACTGGAGCCCTGACCGCAGCCCCCCCACCCCACCCCAAGAATGCGTCCTCATCTCCCTACTGTACTCCCTGCAGACCTACAACTGTGTTGCCAAATACCGAACAAACGCCATCTACAAGTTCACTGAGGACACCATAGTGGGATAGATACCTAACAATGATAAGTCAAAATACAGAAGGGAGATAGAGGGCTTGGTGTCATGGTGCCATGATAACAACCTCTCTCTTAATGTCGGCAAAACTAAAGAACTGATCATTGACTTCAGAAAGAAAGGAGGAGAACACACCCCCCATTTACATCAATGGAACTGAGGTTGAGAGGGTGGACAGCACCAGGTTCCTTGGAGTGACAATAGCTGACAACCTGTCCTGGAATTCCCACATAGATGTGACAACGCCTCTTCTTCCTCAGGTGACTCAGGAAATTTGGCATGTCCACAAGGCCCCTCACCAACTTCTACAGAAAGCAAACTGTCCGGGTGCATAACGGCCTGGTACGGTAACTGCTGTGCCCAGGACCAGAAGAAACTACAGAAGGTGGTGTGCACAACCCAGACCATCACGGAAGACAACTTTCCATCCATGGACTCCATTTACACAGCTCATTGCCATGGAAAGGCGGCCAACATCATCATAGACCCATCGCACCCTGGTAATGATCTCCGATAACTTCTTCCATCAGGCAGAAGATACAGAAGCCTGAACACATGCACCAACAGGGTCAAGAACAGCTTCTTCCCTGCCGTTGTTAGACTGATGAATGGACTCTCTAACTTCAAATAATGCTGATCTTGTTAATGTTGATCTGGCCTCACACACACCCAGTGCAATGTAACCTACACGCCTCACTCTGTCCAAGTTCTTTCTTTCACCCCAATGATCTGTATGTCCTTGCTTACTATGACCTGCCTGTACTGCTTACAAACAAAGCTTCTCACTGTACTTAGGTACACGTGACAATAAATCAAATCAATTATTTGGAACAGAGTGGGCCATTCGGCCCTTCAAGCCCTGCTTATTCATTAATCAGATTCCACCCACGTGTTATCTCCCCTGTCATCCTACTCGTCACCCCATCCTGTTGGTTTAGGGAAGATAGCATCGATTCTCTGGCTATTACCAGGAGGCCTCCTCCAGCTCCCCACCTGCACAGTAAGATCCCAGCAGTGCCCCCAAGTGAGCACCGAACAGTGGATGATTAAGCAGGCTTTGGGCCTGGCAGGGTAGCTCACACAGGTTCACCCACCCCCAGCAAGTTCACTCTGAGGCAGTACAGTATCAGCAGGGCCTGACCTTTCTCCAAAGGATCCCACCCTCCAAAGCCTCCACCAGGCTGCCCAGAGTAAGCATGCTGCCAGCTCTGCCAAAGTCTGCACCGCTGATCATTCTGCCCACACAGTACCCCGCTGGTCCATCTCAAGAACAGTCTTTCATTGGACAGGTCCCACGAGTCAGACCCAGGCCAATAGCAGGGCTTGGATAGACCTCTCGTGGCCCTCCCAGTAACCTCAGACTCTGTTGAGACTCGCGCTGCCACAGCCCAGTCTATACAGCCTTTCAATGTTACTCACCATTGCATGGATCTAGGCTTCAGTTTATCTGTAAGTCACTGACCCTGGAGGCTGTTTAGCTATTTAGCTATTTCGAACATAGAACATAGAACAGTCCAGCACGGCACAGGCCCTTTGGTCCACGATGTTGTGCTCAACTTTTACCCTAGACCTAAGGTCTATCTAGCCTCCACCCCTACCTTATACTATCATCCATATGCCTATCTAATAGCCGCTTAAATGCCCCTAATGAGGCCGACTCCACTATCCTCCCCGGCAATGCATTCTACGCCCCAACCACTCTGTGAATAAAGAACTTACCTCTGACGTCTCCTCTAATATCTACCTCCACTCACTTTAAAACTATGCCCCCTCGTAATAGCTACCTCCACCCTACGAAAGTCTCTGGCTGTCTACTCTATCTATACTTCTGATCATGTTGTACACCTCTATCAAGTCACCTCTCATCCTTCATTGTTCTAAAGAGAAAAGCTCTAGCTCTCTCAACCTTTCCTCGTAAGACCTTCCCTCCATTCCAGGCAACATCCTGGTAAATCTCCTCTGCACCTTTTCCAACACTTCCACATCTTTCCTGTAATGAGGTGACCAGAACTGGACACTATACTCCAGATGTGGCCGAACCAGGGTTTTGTATAGCTGGAGCATAACTTCACGGCTCTTGAACTCAATCCCTCTATTAATGAAAGCTAACACACGATATGCAATTTAAGGCAATCCTTAATCCTCATTTGTTCACCTGACTTAATGTATCGTCAAATGCCTCAGACTTTGTTCTGTGATTCTCAACTGAAGTACTTCTTTATTGCATTAAAGGAACAACACAAATATGAATTATTGTTGAGAACAACACAATCCTTAAAGGCAGACACTGACACTTATCAGAACAGGGATATACCCAGATCGTAGAAATGCACTCAGATGTGAAATCAGTCCAAATCTTTAAATTGGGAGGTCACTGTGCAATGTAGCATCCCATGTTTGCAATCTCCTAAAATAACGCAGGTTTCAATTTACTTGTAACCACACCATTAAACCATTAACATAGCTACAAAATACCTGTGCCCAAAAGTGATAACAAAACATTTTATTTACTCGGCATTCAGGTTAATTTAATTTGACTCCGACCAAATCTCCATGAAAATTTGTATAATTTTCAACTCCCAAGTCCTTCCCTGCCTCACCTCACCTTCTGCTAAAATCTACATTTTATCTTTTCCCAGCTCCGGAGATTATTTTTCCAATGTTCGTCTGGCTAGATACCCACCTTCTGTCTGGAACACTGCTATCGGTATCCTAGCCTGCTCCAAGTCCTATTCTCCATCATCTCCACTCACTCCCCCAGTCTGGCACAGCTCAGTTTTAAATCCTCATCCTTGTTTCCAAATTCCTTCTCGGCATTTCCTCGCTCTATCTCTATAATCTCCTTCAGCCCACGACCCTCTGAGCCCTCTGCACTCCTCCTTATTCTGGCCTCCCGTGCAGATCCTGCCTTCGCCTGCCTGACCAATGGAATTTGGAATACCAGCCCCCAGCTCTCCACTTTGTCTTCAGGTTGCTGATCTTCATATCTCATTTTACAACTTGGCGCCAGATCTTGACTGATTGCGCTTGGAACATTTACTACAAGTGCTATATGTGTGGATCAGTGGTTAGCGCTTACTGCCTCACAGCACCAGGGACCTGGGTTCAATCCCAGCCTTGGGTGACTGTCTGCATGGAGCTTGCATGTTCTCCCCATGTCTGTGTGAGTTTCCTCCGGTTTCCTCCCACAGTCCAAAGACGTGCAGGTCAGGTGCATTGGCCATGCTAAATTGCCCATAGTATCCAGGGAGGTGCAGGATTAGTCATGGGAAATGTGGGGAAAAGGTGGAGGCTGTGACACTGTTCAGAGGGTTGGTGCAGACTCAATGGGCTGAATGGCCTCTTTCTGCACTATAAGGATTCTATGATGTTCCTGTAAACAGTTATTGCACCAGCAACTAATGGGGTGTAAATTAGACCATGTTGATTTGGCATGAAGTAATCTGACATATACCAACCTGGGAATGGCACTGGGCATTGTGCCAGGCCTATAACTGCCAGCCAATGCACACTCACTCATTTTAAACTATTGTCCAAGATGAAATTCCACCCTAAAGCACTGATCCCTCTGACCATTGCACTCACCCACGGTTAAGCACCCAGACAATGCAATTAGCCTTTCACCTGCTTGTATCAGGCCCATGTTGAACGATTACAAACTAAGGCAGGAGACCTCACACCAAGGTAAGCAGCAATGTAATCACCAGACAGATGGCTTCTAACATCTTCGGTTTGGCACCGAGTTCAAACAGCATCGGTGTTTTATAGCTTCACAAATAAGAACAAGGGCAGAGAGGTTAAAAAAAAAAATTAATCATACATCAGCCTTGACACACACCAACAGAATCACTTTCTACATCAGGTCAATCCAAAACATTTTTCAGGAACTGAAATTTCTCATTTCCAAAATAAAAAAAATTAAACAAATTAAGCAAGAACACAAAGAAATGCTGTATGTTGATAGCTGAGACACAGCCATACAGTGTAGAAATCCCTGAAAGCTGTCACTCGACCCTGCTCAGCTCATCAAGCTGTATCGTTGAGTTTCAGGCTCCAGGCCCACTGACAGGGCAGTTGTTCACGGTTGACTTCAGGCATTAGCACCACTAGTCCCTGATCTCCAATCTTCTCCCATTGCAGGGGCTTGGGGTATCCAATGAGGCTTACCTTATTTGTAGAAAATAATTCAGTATTAAATATTAATTTAAAATAATACACATGTATACACATCACCTTGATGATACAAAAGTTGGACTGAAGCTTTGTCTGATATCATTCAATTTTTCTTTGTCACTTTCTGCAAAGCCAGATCTGACCCACAATACAGCAACCCTTTTATTACCCGGCACTATTGGTAAGAGACCACAAAGATCCTTACCAACTTTCTATCCACCATAGAAAGCATCCTATCCACATGTATCATAGCTTGGTTTGCCAACTGCTCTTCCCAAGGCTAAAAGAAATTACAGAGAGTTGCGAACACAGCCCAGTCCATCCCACAAACCAGCCTTGCTTCCAGTGGCTCCATCTGTACTTCATGCTGCCTTGGGAAAGCAACCGACATAATCAAAGATCCCCTTCCACTCCCACTATACTCTCTTCCACCATCTTCCATTGGGCAGAAGATATAAAAGTTTATATACACATATGAACAAGTAGAAGAACACCTTCTTCCCTGCTGTCATTAGACTTTTGAATGGACCTGTCAAACTTTAAAGTTAATGTTGACCTTGCTCTTTGCGCACGTTCTCTGCAGCTGTGACATCGTATTCCTCGCTCTGTTCTATTACCCTAATGCATTTGTATGGTATGATCTGCCTGAATTGCATGTAAAACAAAACTTCTCACTGTACCCAGGTACATGTGGCAATAATAAATCAACCAAACCTGTGGGACCAGGACTGTGCCAGTTGATCAAATATTCCAGTTGATCAAGAGGTCCACATAATCAATATAAAACACACATTAAGTAATAGAAACGTCACGCAGTGGGTATTCACATCACGGCTGTACTTTATTTACAGCATAAATCACTTCAATGATAATGCAACTTTGCCTTAAATAAAACTTACTGGCAGACAGCCTTCTCATTCATACCCTCAACTGACTACTCGGACATCGTGGTATATCACAGTATTTGAGAAGAAATTGACTTGAAATTGAATCAACTGTTGGTATTTCATGTGGCCATTCAATTGAACAACAAGTATGTTCACAATGAGGTAAATAAATTTTAAAAAGCTGTACTAATTGGACAGAATTATACAGTAAGCTTTGCAGTCTTTGAGGTATATAATTTTTGCCGGTTTTGTCGAGAGCACTGATTCATAAGGTGCTGGTTAAAACAAGGTTTGCTGTACCATGGTCACCACCAGCGGGCAAGGCATGAATAAAGTCCTGCATTCATTCCAGCCAGAAAGGTGACCGAACCCCATGCTGCTCATTCCAATCTAATCCACGCTTGTCTTTCCGCCAAATGACCCAGCTAGTCTTCCGAAGATGGTGAATTGCTGTGGAAACACACACTCTGCATGCGTATTACAGCCTGGGCATAATGACAATAGCAGCTGTAATTTATTTCTATCACATGGCTAGACAGGAATCCCACCTCTTACTGCCTGCCATTGGTGGGAGGATTTAACAAGCTGACAGTCCACCTCTGTGGCCATGTTATGGACGCATCTTTCTCGACCCATCAAGACCCAGAATGGGGCTGGAACCCACAGCCTCTGGCTCAGAGGCAGGGACACTACCCAATTCTATCACACCATTGCCCATTGTTCAATGATTCAAACCTTTGTTTTTCCTGTTGTAACATGGGGAGCTCCAAGGGCAAGTAACCCCAGTCTTGGCCAGGTGAGGAATATTGCATAAACCACTCCCTTCTCCGCTGAAGACGTATACCTGGCAAAACAGACAATCCATTTTCAGAAGATAAAATGTCTCCAATGATTGACAAACCATGTTGGGACCCTCACACTTTTAGAATGGAAACGAGGGCCTGGGTAACGACAGCCATCTCTAAATGAGGAGGCCAAAGGCATTAATGAAAGTGGGATCAGGGCAGCTATGTAGAGCTAGATTGTAGATGACCTATGGCCTGATTGAATGGTGGAACAAGTTTGTGTGGCTAAACTCTCTCCCCCTGTTCCTATGAGAAATGAGCAGATCAAAATACTGGCAGAGAGGAACACTAAAGGACGTATGTGCTGACCTTGGTGACAGTCCAGAGGAGGTTTACAGGAATGATTTCAGGGTCAACGGGCTTGTCAAAAAGGAGCAGTTGAAGACTGTGGGTCTGTACTCAATGGAATTTAGAAGGATGAGGGGGATCTGATTGAAACTTACAGAATACTGAGTGGCCTGGATAGAGTGGATGTGGAGATGTTTCTAGTAGCAGGAGAGACTAGGACACAAGGGCACAGCCTCAGAGTGAAGGGAAGACCCTTCAGAACTGAGATGAAGAGGGTAGTAAATCTGTGGAGCTTGTTGCTGCAGACAGCTGTGGAGGCGTGATAGAATTGGGTAGCGTCCCTGCCTCTGAGCCAGAGGCTGTGGGTTCCAGCCCCATTCTGGGTCTTGGAGGCTAAGCCATTGAGTGTATTTAAGACAGAGATAGGTACGTTCTTGATTAGTAAGGGGATCAAGGGTTAACAGGGAGAAGATAGAAAAATGGCATTGAGAAATATATTGGCCATGATTGAGTAGTGGAGCAGATTCAATGGGCTGCATGGGCTAATTCTGCTCCTACACCTTACAGCTTTATGGTCTGTCCACTGTTACCAAAATGTCAACATATGTAAAATCTGAACACTGAAGCTACATTTCTCAGGGGGACTGGGACTGGGGGTGTAGGGGGATGGATTTAACATCTGCATGTCGCAGACAGCCCATGTCAGACGCAAACTGCCTCCCAGTCATCTCTGATTCTTCTCAGCCAGGAGTGGGAAACAGAAAATGTGATGTTACATCTGTTGGAGCAGCTTTAAACATTACGGAGCTGCTTGAACAGTTAGCATGCCATTTTGCACAAGTACCCTTACCCCTTTGGATAGAGTCCCGGGATGCCTCGGGCTGGGGTGGGGTCTCCAGTGCCCTTTGGGTGCCCTAAGGTGTACCTTGAGATTTTTAGGAGTGACATGAATGTGCATAAACTCACCAAAACTGTCAAAAGCAACCAGAAAGCTGGTAAGAAAACAAAAAATGCTGGAAATATAGCAGGTCAGGCAGCATCAGCAGAGAGACAGCAAGCCAACGTTTCAAGTCTCTGTGACTCTATATCAGAGATGGTAAGACATTTGAAACTCACGCCCTTTAAATATTGGAGAAAAACTCTGGAATGTTAAAAACAAAAACTGCTATTTCTCTCTATCTGTTGACATTAATACAGGGATTATCATCAGGGGCCTAGTATTATAGGGCAGATTTCATAACCTTGCAATATCTGAATCACAGTTTGATCCAAGTAGAGATAGATGCTTTGAAGTGGAATGATAAATACCAATGATTTAGAGACAAGTAAGGGCCGCAGATGCTAGAAGCTAGAGTCAATAAATCTGGATCTGGAAAAACACAGCAGGTCGGACAGCATCCGAGGAGCAGGAAAGTCAATGTTTCAGGCTGAAACCCTTCGTCAGGACTGGGGAGGGGGAGGGGAGCTCAGAAATAAATAGAGGAAGGGCGTGGGGCTGGGGAAAGGTAGGTGGGATGGTGCAATCCCAACTCCAGTCCTCCCGTTCCTCCTCACCTCCCTGACCTGACCTAACCTGTCCATCTTCCTACTCACCTATCCATTCCACCATTCCCACTGACCTATCACAATAACTCCCTATCACTACCCCACATACCCTTCCCATAGCCCCACCCCATCCCTCTACTCATTCCTGGGGTCCCGTCCCCCTCCCCAGTCCTAACGAAGGGCTTCAGCCCAAAATATTGACTTTCCTGCTCCTCTGATGCTGTCTGACTGGCTGTCTTTGTCCAGCTCCACACCTATCGACTATAAATTCCTATGCTCGCTTCATAACAGATTAAGAAAAGATAACTGCATGAATTGTTTTTGCTCAATCAATTAGAGAGTTTTAAAAAAGTCTTCAATGGACAATTAGAACTTTACTTAATCTAATTTGCATCCTGAGGCCTAGTTGTGACGGATATTGGCCACCCCAAGAATAAAAATTGCCACCTCTGCCCCTAAAGCAGCCTCCCAGGCTTTGTTCTTTATAAACCTACCAGACTCCAGGAGTGATGCTGTCATTCTGCACCCTCCAGGTCTTTGTATCATATATTGCTTCCCCGTTTACTTGGAGCCACTGCCCCATCTGCCTCAGCCGTTCCTCAAAGATGGGGAGTACGCGTCCATCATGAGTGGGGCCAATATTCATCAAGAGATTCCCTCCACAGGAGACAGTCTCAACCAGGGTCTGAAATAAGTGAACAATGAAAGAATTAATGCTCCTCACAGACAAATCTTCGATGAATATTTTTCAGTCAAAGTGATATTTGTCTGGATAGAACTCCTTCTGAATGTGTGATATCATGCAAATAAAGTTTTCAATTTTCTGGTCCTAGTAGTTTAACCTTTAATGCAGCTTTTAGAATACACAGCACAGAAAAAGGCCATTTGACCCAACCAGGGTACATCAGCTCAGTGTGAGGTTTCACCTGCTATTGCTATTGTAAAGCATTGGGATGTTTATCCACATTGAAGGTGTTAGGTAAACACAGGCTAGTGCTTGTCCTTTGCAAATATTGCAAAATAGACTCATGACAGATCATTTTATCTGATAAATAACTTTCTTTCCATCAACACATTTCACCATTTACATTCCTATTTCCTGTCTTAAGAGGACTAAAGGTCGCGATGGGCCCACTATAATCTCTCATGGATGTAGCTGACCTGAAATATAACTATTCTATTTAATACCTTCCTGACATGCAGCTGGTGATTATGTCAATTGTCACCTTGAACCATTCCAATGTACCCAATGGGTTGGGTTCTTAGTGATCTCTCATTGGTTCACAGATTCACCAATGAAATATATTGCACCAATCAGAATGATCAGATTATAAATTGGGCCGCGATCAAATTTTCAAACTCATTGGTTGGCAGCCCTGTCAATGAAAGTATCCCACCAATAAGCAATCCTATTACAGGCCAATAACTCTAATGGAAATGCAGATTGAAGATGAGGGAGGAATGGTGGAAGAGATAGAGGGACATATAAAGGCGGGGGGGAACAGGCAATAGCATAGATGGACAGATACTTATATTTATATAGGGAAAGAGAGATAGTAAGATGGAAGGATGAATAGTTATAGAAAGAGAAATAAATAGCGCGACAGTGGGCTAGACAGATAAAATAAACAGATGGAGTTAGCAGGATTACTGTCTAATTTCTGTGAAAAGAACATGCACACCAGGTCTTTATATTTAACAAGAAATAACTGTTAATTGCAAACAAATCATAAGACCAGAAGACACAGGAGCAGAAATTAAGCCATTCAGCCCATTGAGTCTGCTCCGCCTGCGATAGGGTTAGGGTTAGGCCCTCGACCGTGTCTCTCACATTTCCCGCAACTCATCCCTCACATCCCGTCCCCGCAATAATAACCAAAAAAGAATCCCCCTCATCCTCACGTACCACCCCACCAACCTCCGGATCCAACGCATCATCCTCCGACACTTCCGCCATCTGCAATCCGACCCCATCACCAAAGACATTTTTCCCTCCCCACCCTTGTCTGCCTTCCGGAGGGACCACTCCCTCCGCAACTCCCTTGTCCGCTCCACACTCCCCTCCAGCACCACCACACCCAGCCCTTTTCCCTGCAACCGCAGGAAGTGCTACACCTGCCCCCACACCTCCTCCCTCACCCCAATCCCAGGCCCCAAGAAGACTTTCCACATCAGGCAGAGGTTCACCTGCACATCTGCCAATGTGGTATACTGCATCCACTGTACCCGTTGTGGCTTCCTCTACATCGGGGAAACCAAGCGGAGGCTTGGGGACTGCTTTGCAGAACACCTGCGCTCAGTTCGCAACAAACAACTGCACCTCCCAGTCGCGAACCATTTCAACTCCCCCTCCCATTTCTCAGATGACATGTCCATCCTGGGCCTCCTGCAGTGCCACAGCGATGCCACCCGAAGGCTGCAGGAACAGCAACTCATATTCAGCCTGGGAACCCTGCAGCCCAATGGTATCAATGTGGATTTCACAAGCTTCAAAATCTCCCCTCCCACTACCGCATCCCAAAACCAGCCCAGCTCGTCCCCGTCTCCCTAACCTGTCCTTCCTCTCACCTATCCCCTCCTCCCACCTCAAGCCCCACCCCCATCGCCTATCTAGTAACCTCATCCCGCCCCCTTGACCTGTCCGTCCTCCCTGGACTGACCTATCTCCTCCCTACCCCCCTACCTGCACTCACCTTTACTGGCTCCATCTCCGCCTCTTTGACCTGTCTGTCTCCTCTCCACCTATCCTCTCCTCTATCCATCTTCTATCCACCTCCCCCTCTCTCCCTATTCATTTCAGAATCCCCTTCCCCTCTCCCATTTCTGAAGTAGGATCTAGGCCCGAAACGTCAGCCTTCCAGCTCCTCTGATGCTGCTTGGCCTGCTGTGCTCATCCAGCTCTACACCTTGTTATCTAAGGGGATTTGATAAGTTGTTTTCTTTCAGTTCTGTTCTTTGTTGATGTCTCGAGATAGTGGTTCACCAATACTCAGCCTTCTATTCTCTGGTTGAGAATTAGTTCTTTCAATGTCTTTTCCATTTTGCCCTTCAATTGGGGATTTGTACAGGGAGCAGTTTGCAAACGTAATGGTAAAGGAGAACAGCCATAAGGAAGCTTTCCACTAGTTCTCCTCACAGGAGAGAGATGCACAGAGAGAGGTGTTTCTGGTTTATCAGCTAGATGTTCCTTTCTCCACTGATCACAGCAAAACCTGGTCAGGAAGCAACAAAATACTGCTGTCAGGAAATTCCACACCCCCTCCTCCCCCTCCCCCTCCCCTACCACCAACTAAGTTGAGAACTCAGCATCTTCATCCTGTCTACCTTCACTCTCACCCTCCAGGAAAAAGCAACATCGCACACAACGAAGGGATATGGGTCAAAGGCAGTTATATGGCGTTGGGCCACAGATCAGCCATGATCTCACTGAATGGCAGAACAGGCTTAAGGGACTGAATGGCCTACACTTGTTTCTGTAACTCATAAAGTGCTCCATAGAGGTATCCTCTCTCTTCTGTCCATAAACCAATAATGAAGAAAAATAAAGAAATGTGATCTCTACACCAGAGACAGCATGACAGACAGTCAGAAGAGAAAGAAAGAAAGTTTGCATTTATATAGCGCCTTTCATGATCATCAGGCATGGCAAGGTGCATCCTAACCAGTGTGATCTATTTGAAGTGTAATCACTTCTTCAATGTAGGAAAAGCTAGAGCAAGTTTGTGCACAGGACGCTCCACCATCAGCAAGGTAGCAACGGGCAAATAAACTCTTTGAGATTTCAAATGAGGAAGATACATCAGCCAAGGCACCAAGAGGATTCCCCTACATTTCTCCAAAGTCATGGTTTGGGATCTGATCGGAGCAGCACGGAGTGCAGGCAGGCCATTGGTCTGAAAGACAGCACTTGTGACAATGCAGCACTCCCTCATTGCACCAGCCAATGGGGAGCCGCACAGCAGGCAAATAGCCTCAGGAGCCTGTCAGGGCCAATCAGACAGGCTACAGTGATGGAAGAGAGGGCAGCCAATCACAAGATCAGAGTGAGGGGTGTTCTCTAGCAATCCTTGCCTTCTCGGTGCCCCAGCCACCACCGAGCGCTACAGAGGAGGGTCAAAGGTAATGGGAAAGGCATCACCCAACTCCTCACCCATGTCACCCAATGTGTCTACCCACTCCCATGGCCTCAGCCCACTCACACGGTGTGTGTTTGTGTGCGTGTGTGCGTATCTGTGTGTGTCAGTGTCTGTCTGTGTCTGTGTCTGTGGAATTCCAACCAGAGGGAACAGACAGGCTCGGAACCAGCAATGTATTACCTTCACCAGTTCTTCTATTGAAAGATAATCGCTGAGTTTTGCATCTCTTCTGTATCCCCAGGATTTCCGGTCTATGGTCATGCAATTCTCCCACTTGTGGGCCAGCAGGTGGCCAGGGTTATAGCGATCAGTACATGTATAGTAGCCGCCATGTTTACAGATTGTACCATATCCCCAGCGGTCATTAGTTACAACTGTCTTCCCGACTGGGCTGGAACAATAACAACACAGGAGCAGGGATTAATGAGGGGGAGAGATTAGTGTTTGACAGCAGGAGCTGTTAGTAACATCGGGGGCCTGTGTTTGGCAGCGGGGGGCCTGTGTTCGACAGCGGGGGGGGCCTGTGTTCGGCAGCGGGGGGGCCTGTGTTCGACAGTGGGGGGCTGTGTTTGAGTATGTCTCAGACATTTTATAGACAGAATTCCTCACCCAGAGAGCAAGGGGACCTGTGTTTATGCAGCAATAGTCACACCCAGAAAGCCATTAGGGAGGGAGGCCCAGGATTTTGACCCACCGACGGTGAAGGAATGGTGATATATTTCCAAACTGCGACAGCAGAATCAAAACAAGGCACAAGAGGAATGTACAGGCAACACAGTGTGGAGCTGGAGGAACACTCTGAGGACACAAAGCGTCAACTTTCCTGCTCCTCTGATGCTGCCTGGTCTGCTGCATTCCTCCAGCTCCACACTGTGTTGTCTCTGACTCCAGCATCGGCAGTTCTGGCTATCTACAACAGGACAGCAATGGGAACGAGGGTGGGATCGGGTCCAAAATGAGTGGAGTCGGAGGTGGGAAGGGAGTGGAATTAGGTGGGGAGAAGTGTTTCCATTTCTTTTACCTTCCAGCCCTCGTGTACTTATTGTATTATCACTAGACTATTAATCCAGAGACTCCTGTAATGTTCTGGGAACCTATATTCAAATCCGAACATGGCAGATGGTAAAATTTGAATTCAAAAAAAGTCTGGAATTTAAAGTTGAACAATGAGCATGAAACCATTGTGTCCAGTTGGGGGAAAGAACCCATCTCGTTCATTAACGTTCTTTAGGGAAGGAAACTGCTGTCCTTACCTAGTCTGGCTTACAGAGGACTGCAGACCCACAGCAATGTGCATGACTCTTAACTACCCTCTGGAGCAATTAGGAAAGGGCAAATAAATGCTGACTTTTTTAATAATGCCCACATTCCCGTGAACGAATAGAAATTAAGGTGAGATAACAAGCATGGGGCTGGATGAACACAGCAGCTCAAGCAGCATCATAGGAGCAGGAAAACTTGACGTTTCGGGCCTAAACCCTTCATCAGAAATGGGGGAGGGGAAGAGGGTTCTGAAATAAATAGGGAGAGAGGGGGAGGCGGATAGAGGATGGATAGAGGAGAGGATAGGTGGAGAGGAGGCAGACAAGTCGAAGAGGCGGGGATGGAGCCAGTAAAGGTGAGTGTAGGTAGGGGGGTAGGGAGGAGATAGGTCAGTCCAGGGAGGACGGACAGGTCAAGGGGACGGGATGAAATTAAGGTGAGGTTGGTTAGTGGCTCACCTGCACACACATAACTCCGTACCTGTGGTTATAGAGCCAATCCAGGAAGCCAGTGCTGTTCCAGTAGGTATCGGGTGCATTACCATCTCCATCGGACCAGAGGATTTCTGGCTGGTATTTGTTCACAATTTCGTACAGCTCAGGTAAGCTTTTGGTCGTGGGGAACTTGTTGGTTGTGAACACATTGGCAGCATCTTCCAGGAAGTCCGGGTTAAACCATTCGAAGAGAGAGTGGTACAGGCCAAATCTCAGCTTTGTCCGGTTTCTGACAGCATGGGCCAGCTCTCCAACAAGGTCACGGTGAGGACCTGAGTCAACCGCATTCCAATTCCATGAGTACTTTGATCCCCACAGCGTAAAGCCTAAACAAATCACATAAACACATTCAGATGGTCTGAATGAAACGTTAACGCATTCTCCATGACGCCAGACCTATTTGCAACATTTTCACACGGAGAATCAAGACTTGGGCAAACTGAGTTTGCTCAAAGTGGGTGAATAAATAGTTGAGAAACCAACGAAAGGGGCTTATGGATTAATCGTGAGCTTTAAACAGAGGGCAGGAGGAATTAAAACAAAGTTGCTGGGAAAGCCCAGCAGGTCTGGCAGCATCTGTGAAGGAAAAAACAGAGTTAACGTTTTGGGTCCAGTGACCCTTCCTCAGAACTGATTTATGCTGCCAGACCTGCTGGGCATTTCCAGCAACTTTGTTTTAATTCCTGATTTACAGCATCCGCAGTTCTTGTGGTTTTTATTTAGCAGGAGGAATTTCTCCATCGGCAGTTTGTGAGGATGGAGTGTTTCTGAGTCTTGGTGGTTGAAGTGACAACAATGTCAGTATTCAAGGTGAAGAGCAAGCTGAAGGAAGAGGATTGAAGGGGATTTGAGAATGCAGTGGGCCAATTGTGATCAGTAATATTTGGTTGTGTCGGGTTCACATTCATTCACTAGAGATGGAGAAAATGTCACATATCCTTCCTTCAGTTCAGTTCTAAGTAAATTAAACAAGCAAACTCATGCACATGTGGAATCAACCAATATGTATATGAAGAAAGATTAGTCCTAATAAACCTGTGCAATAAATAAAATTTTTTGTTGTGCTCATCTGCAAAAGTCCTGACAAAAGAAACACACCTTGCTTTCGTATTCTAGCACCTTGTACCTATCAACAATGATCATTTCGCACTGACAGCTGGGCTCTGAATTCATCTAGCATCTCAGGGCCACTCCCTATAATAATTGGTGGATTGCAATCACTCCTTGATGCAGATGGAAATTCTTGAGGGGAATATGAGATCCTGTCTATGTTTTCTACAATTCTAGGTCTAAACAGTGGGGCTTCAGTTACGCCGGACTCAGCTACTAACAAGATTGAGTGGGCGATGGAGTTGCAAACAAATGGAGAGGGAAATGTGCGGCAGTGAAATGGATGACAACAGAGCAGATGGCAGCAGATATCATTGAGAAAGAATGGAGTTGGGGAGAGGCTGAAACTGTCACTTTAGTGGATGAAAAGGAGGAAGGAGGAGAGGGCCAGAGTACAGAAGAATCAAGCGGAACGTCAGGCCATTCAGCCCCTTGAATTCTGTTCTTTGATACAACCACAGATGGTCTGATTGTGACATCAACTCCACTCTCCTGTCCACCCTCTCCCCCGCCAGCAACAAAAATTGATCACAACTCTATCTCAGGAAGCAAACAGAGTGTGGGATTTGGGGGAAAGCGTATGAGCAGTGAACAAATAGCATTGGAGTCACTATTAAACTGCAGGAAGAGGCAATGAAGAGTTAATGAGTGGGAAGCGGAGGGTGGTCGGACAGTACTCCATAACCTTTCAAACTTTCATTCATTTATCAAGCTGTTCCCATCGACAAGTTGAAAAATAACTTTGACTTGGAGATGGAGGACTGAGAATAAAGATACCCACACCGCAATCATTCTCAATGACCAGAAGCCCACCTCATGCTTGCACCTTCAGTATCCAATTTATTCCTTTCAAGTTCTGAGCAGTGTATTACCTTCATGGTGTTTAGAGGTCAGAACTACATACTTGGCCCCTGAGGCACTCAGTAGTTCAGCCCATTCGGTTGCATTGAAGAAGGAAGCAGAGAACATGGGGGCAAAGTCTGCGTAAGTAAATCCAGGAGGATAATTTTTCTCCATAAACTCAACATAGGGCTTCAACTTCTCTTTCTGCCAATAGTACCTGGAACAACAACACAAAGAAACTGAATGTCTTTAATCACTTCAGGGTTTCCACTAACAAACACTCTCAAAGGCAAATGCACTCCAACCAAAGATAATAGGTACTGCAGATGCTGGAGAATCCGAGATAACAAGGTGTGGAGCTGGATGAACACAGCAGGCCAAGCAGCATCA
>JAHRHZ010000018.1:983366-997814 GCA_024137785.1 Ginglymostoma cirratum
ACTGAGACCAGGCTACAGGTAGTGACCATAGACTGAGACCAGGCTACAGGTGGTGTCCATAGACCAAGACCAGGCTACAGGTGGTGTCCATAGACCGAGACCAGGCTACAGGTAGTGACCGTAGACCGAGACCAGGCGACAGGTAGTGACCGTAGGCCAAGACCAGACCACAGTTAGTGACTGTAGACTGAGACCAGACCACAGTTAGTGACCATAGACCGAGACCAGGCTATATTTAGTGACCGAAGGCCAAGACCAGACACAGTTAGTGACCACAGGCCAAGACCAGACCATAGTTAGTGACCGTAGACTGAGACCAGGCTATAGTTAGTGACCATAGACCTAGACCAGGCTACAGGTAGTGACCGTAGGCCAAGACCAGACCACAGTTAGTGACCGTAAACTGAGACCAGGCTATAGTTAGTGACCATAGACCGAGACGAGGCTACAGTTAGTGACCATAGACCGAGACCATGCTATAGTTAGTGACCATAGGCTAGGCGAGCACTAAACAAGACAGTGACTAAGCACCAGCCAGACCTGGACCATAACTAGTAACTCCTGGCCAGCTGTAGCCAGGGTCCGGAAACTGCCAACCAATCGTGTTGATTGACAGCTCAAGCCCACAGGGAATAGTTCCGCAAATCAAATCCGGAAACACAGTGTCTGCGACAACCCATGGGAAGGCAGGGATGGTGAGGGGCCAGGATATCGCGGAGGGGAATACCTCCCGCCTGAAGCTAATGGGTACTTACCAGAACCACTCACTGCCGAAGCTGGGCACTGAGAACACTCCCCAGTGAATGAAGATGCCAAACTTAGCTCGGTCATACCAGGGGGGCAGGGGCCGAGAGTCAATGGTGTCCCAGCTCGGGGCTAGCAGGGACTGGGAGCTGGGGGGCATTGAGAGCTGGAGCCAGAGGAGGCCATTCAGGCACCAGCTTCTGTACATCGCTGCTCCCTTTCCCAAACCAGGAAATGCAAAGCAGGAGGAAAGGGAGGTCTCCCCCCAATCACACCGTGCATTCCCGTTGGGTCCTAGAGAGCACCTCAATGCTGGGAATGAGACAGGGAACAGCGCAAGGGCTTGCAAACTCCTGCAGCCCTCACTCTTTTTGTCAGTTTACCTGTAACTTGTGTGAATCCACTTTAACAGCCTTTCACCGATGTCTGGATACAAGGTAAAAACCAAAAGGACTGCAGATGCTGTAAATCAGGAACAAAAACAAAGTTGCTGGAAAAGCTCAGCAGGTCTGGCAGCATCTGTGAAGGAGAAAACAGAGTTAACATTTTGGGTCCGGTGAAAGGTCCTGGTTCTGAGGAAGGGTCACTGGACCCAAAATGTTAACTCTGTTTTCTCCTCCACAGATGCTGCCAGACCTGCTGAGCTTTTCCAGCAACTTTGTTTTTGTTCTGGATACAAGGTTATTGTCAACCCTGGTAAAACTGAATATTTATTGTTCACACATCATTTACAGGAGGCCATTCGACAATCTCCAGGCTGTACCACCAGTCAGTTCATTCATGATCTATCTGCATCGTGGCCCCTATTAGTTTGCCTCTGTTTCATATCCCTTCGAACCCTCTCCCAAACCAAACTCGGATCAATTGCTGAATTCTCAGCACCAGAGCTGGGGTAGGCTATTTGGCCCCTCGAGTGTGCTCTGCCATTCTACAGGTTGACTGATCAATGACCTATGCACACAGTGCCCCCAGATGCCTTGATGCCATTAGTAATTACATAGAGCAATCTCTGTTTTAAACTTACAATTACTGAGCTTCCATAGCCTCTAAGGGGAAGAATTCAGCACCATTATAAGATTCGGCAGGGTAGACAATCCTTCTCATCTTGATCCTTAAATGACGAACATTTCATTTTGAAACTGTGTCCCCTGTTTCTAATATTTTTGACAGAATTTCCCAACGTCAACAATCGATGCAGGATATGTCATTGATGCCTGTCAGTTTATTTCTGTCAATACATTAGGCATCAACTGGGGATTTTGGAACGTGCAGCCCTCCGCTCCCTCCGCTCCAATCTCAACCTGACCATTAAACCAGCGGACAAGGGAGGTGCAGTTGTTGTATGGCGCACTGACCTCCACGTCGCTGAGGCCAGGCGCCAACTCTCCAACACCTCCTCCTACCGCCCCCTGGATCATGACCCCACCCCCGAGCACCAAACCATTGTCTCCCAAACCATCCACAACCTCATCACCTCAGGTGACTTCCCACCCACAGCCTCCAACCTCATCATTCCCCAACCCCGCACCGCCGGCTTCTATCTCCTTCCAAAAATCCACAAACCTGAATGCCCTGGTCGACCCATTGTCTCCGCCTGCTCCTGCCCCACTGAACTTATCTCCACCTATCTCGACTCCATTTTCTCCCCCTTGGTCCAGGAACTCCCTACCTACGTCCGTGACACCACCCACGCCCTCCACCTCCTTCAGAACTTCCAATTCCCCGGTCCCCAACACCTCATTTTTACCATGGACGTCCAGTCCCTATACACATGCATTCCCCATGCAGATGGCCTAAAGGCCCTCTGCTTCTTCCTGTCCTGCAGGCCTGACCAGTCCCCCTCCACTGACACCCTCATCCGCTTAGCCGAACTCGTCCTCACCCTCAACAACTTCTCTTTCAATTCCTCCCACTTCCTACAGACAAAGGGGGTGGCCATGGGTACCCGCATGGGCCCAAGCTATGCCTGCCTCTTTGTAGGTTACGTGGAACAATCCCTCTTCCGTACCTACACTGGCCCTAAACCCCACCTCTTCCTCCGTTACATTGATGACTGTATCAGCGCCGCCTCGTGCTCCCACGAGGAGCTCGAACAGTTCATCCACTTCACCAACACCTTCCACCCCAACCTTAAGTTCACCTGGACCATCTCTAACACCTCTCTCACATTCCTGGTCCTCTCTGTCTCCATCTTGGGTAACCACTTAGAAACCGATATCCATTTCAAGCCCACCGACTCCCACAGCTACTTAGAATACACCTCCTCCCACCCACCTTCCTGCAAAAATACCATCCCCTATTCCCAATTCCTTCGCCTCCGTCGCATCTGCTCCCAGGATGAGGCATTCCACTCTCGCACATCTCAGATGTCCTCGTTCTTCAAGGACCGCAACTTCCCCCCCACAGTGGTCGAGAACACCCTCAACCGTGTCTCCCACATTTCCAGCAATTCATCCCTCACACCCCGTCCCCGCAATAACAACGAAAAAGGAATCACCCTCGTCCTCACGTACCACCCCACCAACCTCCGGATCCAAAGCTTCATCCTCCGACACTTCCGCCATCTGCAATCCGACCCCACCACCAAAGACATTTTTCCCTCCCCACCCTTATCTGCCTTCTGGAGGGACCACTCTCTCTGTGACTCCCTTGTCCTCTCCACACTCCCCTCCAGCCCCACCTCACCCGACACTTTTCCCTGCAACCGCAGGAAGTGCTACACCTGCCTCCACACCTCCTCCCTCACCCCCATCCCAGGCGCCAAGAAGACTTTCCACATCAAGCAGATGTTCACCTGCATATCTGCCAATGTGGTATACTGCATCCGCTGTACCCGTTGTGGCCTCCTCTACATCGGGGAAACCAGGCGGAGGCTTGGGGACCGCTTTGCAGAACACCTGTGCTCGGTTCGCAATAAACAACTGCACCTCCCAGTCGCGAACCATTTCAACTCCCCCTCCCATTCCTCAGATGACATGTCCATCCTGGGCCTCCTGCAGTGCCACAGTGATGCCACCCGAAGGCTGCAGGAACAGCAACTCATATTCAGCTCGGGAACCCTGCAGCCCAATGGTATCAATGCGGATTTCACAAGCTTCAAAATCTCCCCTCCCCCTACCGCATCCCAAAACCAGCCCAGCTTGCCTCCGCCTCCCTAACCTGTTCTTCCACTCACCTATCACCTCCTCCCGCCTCAAGCCGCATCCCCATTTCCTACCTACTAACCTCATCCCGCCCCCTTGACCTGACCGTCCTCCCTGGACTGACCTATCCCCTCCCTACCTCCCCACCTACACTCACCTTTACTGGCTCCATCCCCGCCTCTTTGACCGGTCTGTCTCCTCTCCACCTATCTTCTCCTCTATCCATCTTCTATCCGCCTCCATCTCTCTCCCTATTTATTTCAGAACCCTCTTCCCCTCCCCCATTTCTGATGAAGGGTCTAGACCCGAAACGTCAAGCTTTCCTGCTCCTCTGATGCTGCTTGGCCTGCTGTGTTCATCCAGCTCCACACCTTGTTATCTCGGATTCTCCAGCATCTGCAGTTCCTACTATCTCTGATAGAATAGTGGAAGATGGTTAGTTACGTACTCAATTCTAAACAAGTTAGTGACTGGTGTTTTTATTGGGGCTACCACACTTTGACAGGCCTAGTTCATAAAATATTTGTCGCGTCAATAGTAAATCAACTGAGACAGTGTGGGTTTTAGAGGCCTTTCAAGATCCTAACCTCTCTCGCACAATGTGGGGCAGGGTTCCAATCCTTCCGGGATTCTCCAGGAATCTCCAGGAGCTGAAGTTCAATCTCCAGGTCACTGCAGTGTGCAATGCTGGAGAAAAAAAAATCAAAGGAACATTAAGAAAGATCATTTTTATGACTTTCCATGAATGTTTCTGTAAACCAGGTGTAAAAATATTGCAAATGCTGTTTGCTCAATAGAGCATCGTCCAACTGGACAATGAATCCTTTTCTATTCAGTGATTTCTAGACATCAGTGTCTCATAGGAATGGTCATTTTGCCCAATCAATTAACAGATCCTTTTCGCATTGGCAGCCGGTGACTAGTTGAGTTCCACAAGGGTCGATGTTGGGACCACAACTATTCATGTTACATAATAACAATCTGGATGAAGGAACTGAGGGCATTGTTGCTAAGTTTGCTGATGACACAAAAATAGGTGGAGGGACAGGTAGTGTTGAGGAGGTGAGGAGCCTACAGAAGGACTTAGGCAGGAGAGTGGACAGATGGAATGCAATGTGGGAAAGTGGGAGGTTATGCACTTGGGTAGGAAGAATAGAGGTGTAGACTATTTCCTAAATGGGGAAAGACTTTGGAAATCTGGAGCACAAAGGCACTTAGGCATTCTCGCTCAGGATTCTCTTAAGGTTAACATGCAGCTTGAGTTGGCAGTCAGGAAGGCAAATATAATGTTAGCATTCATTTCAAGAGGGCTAGAATACAAGAGCAGCAATGTGCTGTGGAGTCTGTATAAGGCTCTGGTTAAGCAAAATTTAGAATATTGTGAGCAGTTTCAGTCCCTGTATCTAAGGCGGGATTACTGGCATTGGAGGTAGTCCAGAGAAGGTTTACAAGAATGATCCTGGGCATGAAGGCCTTGTCAAATGAGGAATGGGTGAGGACTCTGGATGTGTACTTGATGGAGTTTAGAACGATGAAGGGGGAATCTGATTGAAACTTACAGGATACTGAAAGACCTGGATAGAGTGGATGTGGAGAAGATGTTTCCACTAATAGAGACTAGGATCCAAGGGCAGAGTTTCCAAGTTAAGGGACAACCCTTTAGAACTGAGAAGAGGAGGAATTTCTTCAGCCAGAGGGTGGTGAATCTGTGGAACCGATTATCACAGAAGTCTCTGCTGGCCAAGTTATTGAGTCTATTTAAGACAGAGGCAGATAGGTTCTTCATTCATATGGGGATCAAGGGTTACAGGGAGAAGGCAAGAGAATGGGATTGAGAAACATATCAGCCAGGATCGAATGGTGGTGCAGACTCGATGGTCTGAATGGTCTAATTCTGCTCCTGGATCTTATGGTCTTATCATCTCATGATCACTACCAGAAGAAAACAAGAGCAGCTATTGTACATATTTCTCTGATTGACTGTTGTTGAGAGATATTGAGTATAGTGACAATCAGTCAAATGTAAAACCTTAAATCGTAACTAAAATTTACTTTGCAAATAGTTTTGATATCAAATTCAAATTTTCTAAGGCTGGCCTTGAGTCACGGGGGTCTATGTGTTTTTTAGAAATACTTAATGTAATACAACAGAGTTAGCATGACTTCATAAAGGGGAGATCAGGTCTGACAAAATTACTAGAATTCTTTTGAGGAGGTAACAAGTAGGATCGATAAAGGGGAACCAGTAGATGTTATATATTTGCTTTTCCAAAAGGCGTTTCGTGAGGCACCACGTGTTAGGTTTCTTGATAAGACAAGAGTCCATGGTGATGAGGGTGGTATATTAGCATGGACATAAGGTTGGCTAACTAATAAAAGACAGAGAGTTGGGATAAGAGGGACGTTTTCAGGGTGGCAACCTGTAACTCATGGTGTGCCACAGGTATCAGTGGTGGGATCACAATTATTTACAGTGTATATTATTGACTTGGAAAATGAAAGAGATCGTACTATTGTTAAGTTTGTGGATGATACCAAAATAGGTGGGAAGTGATAGGATATAGGCAGAAAAAGATTTGGCAGATGTAATGTGGGATATGTGACTTAGATACTTTACGAGATGAGAAATAGAGGAACTATGTTACTTAAAAGGAGAAAGGCTTTGGAAAGTGTGACAACGCCTACAAGGCCCATGGGGAAATCACTAATTAATCTCCCTCGGGAGCTTGTTGAGTATGAGTTCCCAAACTCTATTTTGGTGTTCAACAATGAGTGATGTTCCTTTTCCAGATGAATTTCCTGAGTTATTATGGAAAGATACAGCACAAAGGGATTTGGTAGTTCTTGTGCACAGATCACGAAATGCTGGCATCCAAGTTTAGCAGATAGCAGGGCATGCTCATAGGCATGTAGCCTTTAGTTCAAAAGGAACCAACTATACAAATAGGAAGTAAAAATAGATAACATATACAAGGCACGAATTAGACCACACCTAGAACATTGCAAACAGTTTGTAATCCTCATTTATAGAAAGTTATAGTGGTTTTGGAAACAGTTATCAAGTCATAGAGCAAACAGCACTACAGTCCAACTTGTCCATGCCAACCAGATCTCCTAAATTAATCCAATCCCATTTGCCAGCATTTAACCCATATCCCTCTAAATTTCTGATGAAGGGTTTAGGCCCGAAACGTCAAGTTTTCCTGCTCCTATGATGCTGCTTGACCTGCTGTGTTCATCCAGCCCCATGCTTGTTATCTCGGATTCTCCAGCATCTGCAGTACCTTTTATCTCCCTCTAAAGCCTTCCTATTCATATACCCATCCAGATGTCTTTTAAAAGTTATAATTGTACCAGCCTCCACTTCTTCTGGCACTCATTCCATACATGCACCCTCTGTGTGAAAATGTTGCCCCCTTGGTCCCTTTTAAATCTTTCCCCCCTCACCTTAAACTTATGCCGTCTCGTTTTGAACTCCCCCACCCCGGTGAAAAGACCTTGGCTATTCACCCTATTTATGCCCCTCATGATTTTATAAACCTCCATAAGGTCACCCCTCAGCCTCTGACACTCTAAAGAAAATAGCCCCTGCCTATTCAGCCTCCCCCTGTAGCTCAAACCCTCCAACCCCGGCAACATCCTTGTAAATCTTTTGAGAGAAGGTTCATTAAATATGGAGGCATATTCTTACAAGGAAGGTTAAATAGGTTGGGCCTGTATTCTTTGGAGTTTAATGAGAGGTGAACTCATTGAAACATGTAAGATTCTTACTGGGCTTGATAGGATAGATGCAGAGATGTTAGTTCCTTTGGTGGGAGTGTCTAGGACCAAAGGGCATAACTTCAGAACTTAAAACAGAGATGAGGAGGAATTTCTTCTCTCAGAGGATTGCAAATCTGTATAATTCTTTAATGCTGTAGGGTGTTGTCCAAATTGGGTCATTAAATGTATTCAAGGCTAAAACATAGACTTTTAATCAGGAAGGGGGCCACATGTGACGAGGTAAATACAAGAAGGTGGAGTTGAGGATTATCAGATGAGCCAAGTTTTCATTTGAATGGTGGAGCAGACTGGAAGGGCTGAATAGCCTCGTTCTACTCCTATGGGCTTACGGTTTTATTCTTCGTGTTTCTGCTCGGGGAATTTGAGGATAAAAGCATTCTCTCAGTTTCGTTTTTGGCTGGGTTTGAAATGGAATGAGTGTGATAATCTCAGTGTCAGCCCCGTGGGGCGATTCATATCAGAAAACGTCCGACCGTCAGACACCAGCCAACTTGGGAATTAAACACCAGCCCCACTTAACTTGGCCCTGTCACAGGATGTGATAGTTTCAGCTTCCCACGTCTGGACTCAGTTCAAGGTTCAGTGTTTATAAGTTGCTCTAGCGGCAAGACACATACAGTTAAGAATCAGTGGAAAAAAATAATTAATGTTGTTGAATTTGAACAAGGCGGTGCTACCAGCAGGCACTGCGGAGAGGGACAGCACTCTGTTGCTGGTCTGGTTTCGCCTGCACTCAGCCGTCCAGCCTGATTCTCACTCCTCCAGAGCAGCACATGGCCACTGAGACCCTTGGCTTGCGACGTCGCGGCCGTTCGAAGAGTGACAGTTAAGCCCCAGGTCAGGGGAGAGTCTACAATCACCTGAGCTCAGGTAAATGGTTTTGAGAGAGAGGCAATGCGATAGCAACAATGACTGTAACTGTGTGCATGGAATTGCATTCAAATGCTTTACTGATTGTAAGAGTACGTGTAATTGTTCCACTGAGGCAAAGAGTAAGATGAAAACGATTGCTGTGTTAACAACTGGACATGAAATACAATGTTATATATCTGAATATTCTCCATCGACTTTCCTAATGCATTTATATATTCACAGAGATTTAATATTTTTTAACAACTGCATTGACGAATGATACTGTAAACTCATTCCAAATGTGCACTAAAACCTGTTCTAATTTTTTTTTTACCAACTGCAGCAAGGTGGTTTTGCAGAAGTTATGTTTATCGTTTCAAAAAAAAACCTGGGCTCTGGCTTCCTGTCTCTCTCCTTCTGAAACATGTCTTTTGAATCAATTTATTCAAAACCTCCTGGTCTCTGGCCTTTGTCAGTTCGAGGGAGTTTTGATTTTAAACTGGTAGAATTTGCTGCTGCTTTTCGGTTCTATTCTGCCAGTGAGAGGTTTTGGAGATGTTTTGTGAGATCTGAGAGACAGAGGAAATGTAAGACTTAAGATTAGGAGGCTTGTCTTTTAAACTAAACTTTCAGTAACATCAGTTTCTTCTCACTTCTGTTCAAGCTAGCGATTTAAAAGATACTGCCCAGACTATATCCTACAATCAGTAACGACTTGAACATACATGTGACCTTTATAAAGCAAGACAAATTTTTCTACGAAGCAAACAGAAAGTACAGGAGAAATTCAGGTCTAGCAGCATCTTTGGCGAGAGAAACACTCAGTTAATATTTCAAGTCCAGTGACCCTTCTTCAGACCATCTGCAATTTTGTTTTTTTTTGGTTGTTTCAGACCTCCTGCGTCTACAGTTCTTTGTTTTATTTCAGGATTTGCCAAGGTTCTTGAAAAGGTTTAATTAGATAATAGTAGACAGAGAGTCCAAGGAGATATAAGGAGGGGTGATTAAGACCTTGTTCGAAGACCTGAGCTTCTAGTTAATAAAGAAAGGGTGGGGGGAATTTAGGGAGAGAATTCTAGATCTTAGGGAGTTGGCAGCGAAAGGTGCAGCTATCAATAGGGGAGTGTTAAAATCGGGGGTGTGCTTGAGTCTAGTGTAGATGAACATATTGAACCTGTAGTGTTTAAGGCTAGCAGGAGGTGATCAGATATGGTGAGCAAAGATTTGATTTGATTTATAATTGTCACATGGTGAGGATCCTTAAGGACATACTGAATTTCCTTAGCGTCCTGAGGGGAAAAAAGGTGTTGTTGTGCCTTCTTGACTGTTACATCTATGTGGGAAGTCCAGGACAGACTGTTGGTCACTCCTAGGAACTTGACGCTTTTGACCCTCTCCACCTTAGCTCCGTTGATGCAGATAGAGGAAGGTCCTCCTCCTTGCTTCCTGAAGTCAATGATTAGCTCGTTAGTTCCGCTGACATTGAGAGAGATAATTGTTATCTTTGCACCATGTCGCCAAGCCCCCTATCTTTCTAAGGAGGACATTGTGTGAGTTCAAATAAAGCTGGAAGACATTTTTATATACATTCTTCAAGATGATGGAAAAAGTGACGTTTCTCACCAAACTCTTGTTTCCCGGGGACCAGGAGAAAGCAGAGCTCGATTTTTTAAAAGAATTGGGAGCGCTTAGCTTGACAGCAGTCTGTGTGTAACTAATGTCAGTAAAAGAGCACTATGATTTCTCATCATTTCAGGGACAAGAATGTCACAACACACTTTTTAACTCAAGCATGGATGTTACTGAATGGAAATGAGAAGTAGCTCTACTCTTAATATACAGCCATTGAACTGGAAAGGCAGTGCTTGCAATTCATTGAGGAACATCATTGCAGCATATTTTAAGACTACAAATGCTCCAGAGCCAATAGGTTACCTGATGTTAATTACGTTTGTTATAATTGAATATTGAAAGTAAAATGGGACACTGGTAAGAGGAGTCTGATGATATTTTGCACTCTGTTCTTGAATGGACAGAGGCAAAGAATTAATTGAAATAGATTGGGAAATGTATCCAGGGTGGTTAGAGACAGGAAACAAATGCTGCTCAAGCTACTGATACCCACATCCCATAAACCAATAATAAAAAGATATTAGTCATAACTGTTGACTGGAATCATATGTAGGTAGGTTGCCAACTGCCCCAGGAATGGCCAGGAGTTTGTGGGAATTGCAGTTGATCTGCCAGTGGGCAAAACAATCATTTTAGGAGATTTTAAAGTTCAGTATCCATGGTACAGGGAGCAGATGCTGACTAGACATTTTCAAGACAATCTTTAATGCAAGTAACTGACAGTACAGATGAATGGATGTGTGTGCACAGGCCTGTGTGTGTGTGTGTGCGTATGTGCATGTGTGTGCACAGGCCTGCGTGGGTGCATATGTGCATGTGTGTGCACAGGCCTGCGTGGGTGTGCGTGTACATGTGCGTGTGTTGGTAATCACAGCCCAATGCTACAGAATGACCAGCTCACTGCTGATTGGACAAGGCAGCTACACGGCAGAATGTAACATGAAAAGTGCAATCCCATTGTGCCTACCCCTCTAGATTACAGCAGCTCTGGCCAGGGACTTCTAAATGACCCAAAGGCAACCAGAGCTGGGTTTTCACAGGGTGTGGATGGAATCCTTCTGTACTTAAAACAGCCTAAACCTCAGTGGGAGTTGGAATAATGTGCACTTCTGATATAAATTCAACTGTTGATCTTTGCCCCCACCAGTTTTCTATGGTAGGAATGAATCTCCCAATCTCAGGGAATCTAGTCCAGTACGAACTCCCTCACACAACCCTCCCTCAGTATCTGAGAAAAGAGGCGAAAAGGCGTTAGGAGGACCACTACCCTCTCAGCTCCAGTAGGCCCAGCGTCTACCGTTAACATTAAAGAGATTCACTGATATAATTTGGTGAGTTTATATTGTGAGATGTGTTTGGTTCCTTGTGCGTATTAACTAGGTGATTGATATTTATAAGAAGCCAAGCAAGAGTGAGATAGATTATTGGAGGTCAGTGAGTGTGTGGAGTAATCAGATTGGCCATGATCTCATTGGGTGAGATAGCAGACGCAAGGGGCTGCGTGGCCCACTCCTGTTTAAGCTATAAGTTTGTACGTGCAAGTTCTATATGCTTCGGTGTCACGTTTACGTATCCCTTTGACTTTTGCAATTGTGACACAAAATGCTCAAAGATAGTTTAATCTTCACTGCAAAAGATCATGGCCAGATGAGCGAACAGAGGACCTGGCTGATAATTCCTTGATTTTTGTTCAGCTATTCCTCATTGAGTGGCTTTGCAGTTGCTACAGTGTGAGCGTGTACCTCTATATTCTCTACCTCCACCTGATGATGTTGGTTTTGATTTTTATAGAAATATGGAATAAGGAGATAACAGACAGACAGGTAATGGGGAGGCAATGGCCTAGTGACATCAGTGTTAGATTATTAAACCAGAGACCCTGGCAATGATCTGGGAATCCGGGATTGAATCCCACCATGCCAGATGGTGGAATTTGGATTCAATTGTCGATTGTTGGTGTAACACGGACGGCTTACTAATGTCCCTCAGGGAAGGAAATCTGCTGTCCTTATCTGGTCTGGCTGACACGTGACTCCAGCCCCACAGCAATGTGGTTGACTCGTGGCTGCCCTCTGGGTAATTTAGGGATGGACAATGTAGAAACATAGAAGATAGAAACAGAAGGAGGCCATTTGGCCCTTCAAGCCTGCTCCACCACTCTGCACCGTCATGGCTGATCACCCAACTCAATAGCCTAATCCCACTTTCTCTCCTTAACTTTTGATCCCATTCGCCCCAACTGCTATATCTAGTTGCCCCTTGAATACATTCAGTGTTTTGGCATCAATTCCTTCCTGTGGTGATGAATTCCACGGGCTCATCACTCTTTGGGTGAAGAAAAGTTTCCTCATCTCCGAATTAAATGGTCGACCCCGAATCCTCAGACGGTGACCCCTGGTTCTAGACACACCCACCATCGGGAACTTCCTCCCTGCATCTATCCTTTCCAGTCCTGTCAGAGTCTCTGAGATTCCCCCTCATTTGTCTGAACTCCAGCAAAAACAATCCCAATCTAGTCAATCTCTCCTCAAACGTCAGACCTGCTATCCCTGGAATCAGCTTGGTAAACCTTCACTGCAATCCCTCGAAGCAAGAGCATCCTTCCTCAGAAAAGGAGACCAAAACTGCACACAGTATTCCAGGTGTGGCCTCACCAAGGGCCTGTATAATTGCAACAACGCATCCTTGCTCCTGTACTAAATGCTGACTCAGCCAGCCACACTCACATCATTTGAATTATTAAAAAACGCACGGCTGACACCTCCATCAGAGACATCTTTGTACATCCATCTGGATGTATCTCTAGGATGAGATGCCCACTAACGTGTCAGGTTTAGAAGTTTCCCTGTGTATCAGCCCAACCACGATATGCTGTGGTTACACTGAAATGAGTATGTCAGCACCAGCGTAAAACTATTTCATTTAGCAACTGGGTCACGAGAAATGACACGAACATGCAACACACTGCACCCAGAGCAAGAATTTAGAGAATTAAAGGCACAGAAAGAGGCCACTCTGCTCATCGTGTCTGTGCCAGCTGATAAATGAGCCTCCCAGACTCATCTCACCTCTCACCTTGTGTCCTGAAGTTGTAGAACTTACAGAATTCAAAAGGAAAGAAAGTGACAATTGAAATATATTGAAATCTGTCTTAACTCAAGAGATGAGTTAGGTATCTGATGCTATTGTTGTTGGAAATAATTTGGTAATAAAGGCCGTTGTGCCCACACACCGTGAGAGATATGAACGTTATCTCCTAGTCAGTCACAGTATGTCACCACAAATGATGGCATTGATACAGTGCATTTAACTTTGTAATACATTCTCATGGAATCATTAGAATTTTACCGGACAGTCGGAAGCTATTCAACCCATTTATCTGTACCAGTTCCTGAAAGACCTACCCAGCTCGCCCCACTCTCCAGTCCTGTTTCCATGGCCCTCTAACATCATCCCTTTCAAATGTATATCCAGCTCTTTTGAAACCTCCTATGGAATCTGTCTCCACCACTCTCCCAGGCAGTGCAGTCAAAATCCAAACAACTCTGAATAAAGAAGTTTCTCCTTATCTCACTCCTAGCTCTCTTGCTGACAATCTTGAAACTGTGACCCCCAGTTACTGACATACCAACTGGTGGAAACAGAATTTCCTCCTTTACCCTGACAAACTTGTTCATAATTCTGAACACAACAATAAGATCACCTCTTAATTTTCTCTGCTCTAAGGAGAATAAGCCCTAATCTTTCCATGTATCTGGAATCCCTCATTCCTGGTATCCTGGAGAAGGAAGGAGGGGTGGAGAGGTGGAGACATTTAGCAACTGAACTCCAGAGTTAGGTGTATAACCAGCTGAAAGCCTAGCCAACAAATATTTGATGAGGACAGTTCAGGAGGAACAGGAATCCAGAGTGAAAGGAAAACAGAGATCTCAAACAGTTGTGGGATTGAAAGAAGTTGGAGAGACAGAAACAGTTGAAGATATTGAAGGATTCAAGCTCAGAGGTGAGAAGTTTAATCTGAACTACAGTGATCCCAGATGATGCAGTGTACAGAGGAGCAGAGGGTCCAGATGTATCAATACTGGTGGTAAGACTTCTGCTGCTTATAGACAACTTGTAAACTATGTTTGAAGATCAATTCCAAAGTTGTCCAACGTAGAAACTGACAACTTAAGATGAATGAGAGACAACAAGGTGTAGAGCTGGATGAACACAGCAGGCCAAGCAGCATCAGAAGAGCAGGAAGGCTGACGTTTCAGGCCTAGACCCTTCTTCAGAAAATTTCTGAAGAAGG
>JAHRHZ010000018.1:998214-1012707 GCA_024137785.1 Ginglymostoma cirratum
TCCCCCTCCCATTCCTCAGATGACATGTCCATCCTGGGCCTCCTGCAATGCCACAGTGATGCCACCCGAAGGCTGCAGGAACAGCAAATCATATTCAGCCTGGGAACCCTGCAGCCCAATGGTATCAATGTGGATTTCACAAGCTTCAAAATCTCCCCTCCCCCAACCGCATCCCAAAACCAGCCCAGCTCATCCCTGCCTCCCTAACCAGTCCTTCCTCTCACCTATCCCCTCCTCCCACCTCAAGCCCCACCCCCATCTCCTATCTACTAACCTCATCCCGCCCCCTTGACCTGTCCGTCCTCCTTGGACTGACCTATCTCCTCCCTACCCCCCCACCTACACTCACCTTTACTGGCTCCATCCCCACCTCTTCGACTTGTCTGCCTCCTCTCCACCTATCCTCTCCTCTATCCATCCTCTATCTGCCTCCCCCTCTCTCCCTATTTATTTCAGAACCCTCTTCCCCTCCCCCATTTCTGATGAAGGGTCTAGGCCCGAAACGTCAAGCTTTCCTGCTCCTGTGACACTGCTTGGCCTGCTGTGTTCATCCAGCCCCACACCTTGTTATCTCGGATTCTCCAGCATCTGCAGTACCTTTTATCTCTGATACCATGTGCTTACCTTACATTCTGTAATGAACTAACAAGCAACTCAGTTGTAAAGAAGCCAATTCACCTTCTGGGTAATTAAGGATGGGCAATAAATGCTGGTCAGCCAACAGCACCTAGATCATGTCGATATTTTTATAAAAAAATGTTCTCTGGTGTTATTAACAGGAAGCCAAATCTCCTAATATCCTTTTTCTTTCATTAAAGGGGACACTCCAAAAAGAAATAATTTTTATTGCACATTCAAGAGAAGAAATCATGCCAAACTAAATTGTCATAACATTCTGGATGTCTGCAGATCTTTCCTTCACTGCAGCCGCTGGTGGTCACAGAAGGTATCCCAATATCATAAGGCCCTACGATGTAGGAGCAGAAGCCTATTCAGTCCATTGAGATTGTTCTGCCATTCAGTCACAGTCGATCTGATCATCCTCCACTCCAGCTTCCTGCTTTTTCTGTCAAAACCTTGATTCTGTTATTGATTAAAAGTCCATGTGTCTCAGGCTTCAACGAGCCAGCCTCAACAACCTTCTGTGATGAAGAATTCCATAGATTCCTTACCTCTTAGTGAAGAAATTCCTCCTCATCTCTTAAATGGGTGACCCCCTTACTCTGAGATGATGCCATCTGGTCCTAGACTCTCCCACAGGGGGAAACAACCCTCCTGTCAAGCCACCTTGTATATTTCAATAAGGTATCGTCTTCTCATTTAAAAAAAAAACTTCCATATACAGGATCAACCCAGAAAAACTTCTCTGGGCTGCCTCCTGAAATAACTCCACAGAGGCTGGTATCCTGATACCACGTCACCCTCTGTTTACATGTGTACCTTGCTTCACACTGATCCAGCTTCCTCAGAGCCAGCTGTCATAGTGAACAGGACGTCTGATGATCCTGTTTATATTTATCAGGTTAATACCCCAATCAGGGAACTCACATTCTATTATGTCTACTTGGCTGACCTCATTACAAACACTGCACCTCCAATGCCAATACATCTTTCTTAAGACAAGGAGACTGAAACTGTTCATGGTCTTCCCGCCTCGTGCCTTACATAGTTTTAGCAAGACTTCCCCATTTTTATTCTCCATTCCCTTTAAAATAAAGGCCAATGTTCCAATGGCCTTCCCTATTACTCACTGAACTTGGATGCTAGTTTTTTCATGATTCATGGTCAAGGAAACCCAGTTCTTCCTGTGTTGCAGTTTTCTTCAGTGATTCCCCATTTAAATAAGATTCAGCTGCTCTATTCTATGTGTTGGTTTCAGATTCCGAGCATCCACAGTATGTTGCCTTGAGTAAATTATACACCTTTAATCACGAGACTCACTAGATCAATGTCCATCTGCTTTGTATTGGTCACCCGCGACAGTGGTAATGAAGATGTTAATTTATCACAGAAACCACCTTCTCTCAACTGGTTTAGGCAGGAGTTTGTTTGAAAACATGAGGTGGAGAAACCCATAGTGTCAGAGAGCTGCAGGCTCTTTGAAAATAGATTGTAAGTTATCTACACCTCCCAGCAGCACTCACATCTGTCAGATAACTTGATTTGCTTCTGCACCTAAGAAGGTGCGAGTCAATTTCCTTCCTCTAAGCCTACTCCACGATTCAATAAGGTCATGACTGATCTCCTCCCTCAGCTCCACTTCCCCACACAATTCTGTTCTGATTCTTAACCCCCCTCATCCAAAAGTATCGAGCTCTGTCTTGAACATACTCAATGATTGAGCTTCCACCTCCCATGGGGATAGAAAATTCCAAAGATTCACCAGCCTCTTGGTGAAGAAATTCCTCTTCATCCCTATTCAGAATAGCCAACTCCCTGAATGAGACAAAGAATTGCAGGTGCTAAAGATCTGAAACAAACACAGAAATTGCTGGAGAAACTCAGTAGGACTGACAGCATCTATGGAAAGAGAACACAGAGTTAATGTTTCAAATCCAGTGAGTCTTCTTCAGAAGGGTTAACTCTGTTTTCTCTTTCCACAGATGCTGCCAGGCCTGCTGAGTTTCTCCAGCAATTTCTGTTTTTGTTGTAGCCAACCTCTTATTCTGACACTGTGCCTTTGTTCTTTGGGAGCTTTCTGCCTTTTGTTGCGATCTGAGCAGTAACTATCTTGTGTAACAGAGGGTTTGATATATACATAGCTTTATAGTAAGAAAGAAAGTAGGAGGACTGGTATTTCAATTGTAGCTTTGATGATCTTGGGGGAAAATTGTGGCGCTCAAAACATTGAATGTTTTCAAGAAGGAGTTACAGTTATCGTTTTTGGGGGTAAAGGGATCAAAGTGGGTGGGGAGAAAGTGGGAAGAGGATACTGAGTTGGATGATCAGTCATGATCATATTGAATGGCAGAGTAGGCTTGAAGGGCTGAATGGCTTACACCTGTTCCTATTTTCAGTGTTTCTAAAAGAAAGACCTTCATTTCTCTCGTGCCTTTCACAACCAATGGATGCCTGTAAGTACTTAACAGCAAATGAAAAGCTTGTGAAATGTAGTCGCTATTATAATGCAGGAAATCCAATTTCTGATGCACATACCATTATGTTGCCTCGTTCTTGGTTCCTGCAGAACTACTATTGGTAGTTATATCTATATGTCAGGTGACTGTCTTTAACAGGCCTGATTTAAGCACAAAAGCTGAAAGAAAGTGTTGGATGTTTCTTCTCAAAATCTTGTCTGGATAGTTTCCACAGCTGCTCCGACAGAGGTGGGTACACAGGATTAAAGAGTGACCATAAACGGATCACTTCACTCTGCATCTTGTGTCTTCTTTCACTTCCAAGTAATAAATCCTGTTGCAGTCCAATTAACGTGAAGCAGATGACACCAGAACCCCATGGTTTCAATTATTGTTTAATTCTGTGTTTGCAGATTAATGGCAATGTGTCGTGCAAGCTGGTTCTGTATTTGATATCATTGACTGGCCTGTGTAGGCTAGAATAGGGGAAATGTCATGCTCCCAAACTTGACTGATTCCAAGAACAAGTTGGTGCTGAGGGACTGGAAATGCAGGATAGAAATACCGAATCCCAGTCTCAGACATTGAGCACAGACTACGCCATGACTCTCCCGTTACAGTGCTGAGAAAGAGCTGCATTCTTAGTTGGCCATCTCTCAGATGAGCCATTACAACTTTTAACTTATTCCTTCATTTAACTAATTTAAACCATGAAAGACTTTAATGTTAACTATTATCTTATTTTTTTTCTATTGTATGAAGTAATGCTTAACTTTTTAACTCTCATTTCTCTTACTACTTCATACCCAGTTTTTTTGTACCTGGATACCTTGGTACCTAAGATGGCGCCAGTGTGCCGACATTAGACATTTTTCACTGTACTCCCGTACTTCTGTACTCGTGCACATGTGACAATAATATCTAAATCTAAACCTAACGCCGAACTTTTGCCTGATCTTTCAGGTCGATGTAAAGGATCCCATGAGATTACCTTGAAGAATGGGCAGCACGGTGGCTCACTGGTTAGCACTGCTACCTCACAGCGCCAGGGACACACATTTGATTCCACCCTCGGGTGACTATGTGGAGTTTGCATATTCTCCCTGTGTCTGCGTGTGTTTCCTCCGGGTGCTCTGGTGTCCTCCCACAGTCCAAAGATGTGTGGTTAGGTGGATTGGCCATGGGAAATACAGGATTATGGGGATAGGATCATGGGATGAGTTGGGGTGGGATGCTCTTCAAAGAGTTGGTATGGACTCAGTGGGCTGAATGGCCTGCTTTCACACTGTGGGGATCCTATGATTCCAAGATCAGGGAACGTAGCCCCTGTGCTCTTGATCCCTCACATGAAGAGGTTGCTGACTCTGCCTGACCCATGGGCAATGCCTGGACTGGTATTGGAGGCTGCCCTTGACTTATTGTGCTGAGACCCCCACCCCGAACGAAAGCTTTCCTCTTGGCTTCCTCTGTTTATGTCTGTGACAGATGGCACAGCGTGACACTTGTAATATGAGCCTCCTATCTGTGGGCGAGAGGGCAAAGTGTAAAAGACCAGGTGCTGCATTTGAGTGGGTGAGGATCCTGGAGATACAGCCTGGGGCAGTCCCTGAGCACACAGTGTCTTTGCTGTAGTGTTACCATGGGAATTACTGGGCAGCATTAGACTGCAGCAGCTTCCTGTAAGTGAATTGGAGACATGCCGTTAAGTGTTGTTAGATGCTGGCACATGTTGATGCCAATGTGTGTGGCCAGTGCCCATGGTGTGTTCTGTAAAACGTTGGGGCCCATCTTCAATATGGAGCTTGCACAGAGCAAGTTTTGAGTTGAATCCTCCTTCGAGCTGTTGCTCTGGGTTCCTCAACCCAATTTCCTGACAGCAAGTTTGTTTGATTGGTTTCGAAAGATAGGAGACTAATGAGTTGTGCTGTTAACAACAACATCAAAACAAGAACTGTGGATACTGGAAATCAGAGAAAGAACTGAGGAAAGTTCACTGGACTCGAAACATTAACTTTATTTCTCTCCACAGATGCTGCTGGACCTGCTGAGTTTCTCCAGCCCTTTCTCTTTGTGTTTGTGGTGTGAGCAAGGTGTTTAACAATTAATAATCCCCATCGTTTGGTCATTTGTTGCTGCCTAACTATTAGACTGTCTATGCCCCATGTGAACAATGAGATAATTTCAACATCTAACTAGGCCTCACTGCATTTCTCACCGGACTCTGTCACATTGCTCATCATTGCCTGCGTCACACAGACCCCTATCAGATTCTGCCCAATTGGAAATCACAATTTAGCATAGACTGAGACTTTCATTAGCTAAAAACCAAGTTAAAATCCTAAATAACAAGGTGTGGGGCTGGATGAACACAGCAGAAAATGATGAAGGGTCTAGGCCCGAAACGTCAAGTTTTCCTGCTCCTATGATGCTGCTTGGCCTGCTGTGTTCATCCAGCCCCACACCTTGTTATCTCGGATTCTCCATCATCTGCAGTACCTTTTTATCTCCGTTAAAATCCTAAATAATTAAGATTCCGAAACAGATCCCTTTGAGAAACCTCCACCAGCCCAGAACCATCAGTCTTAACATCAAGCACCCTCTGTCTTTTACGGCAACAATTCAGTTCTCCAAATCTTCCTACATAACATTGGCTGAGCAGACAGTCATTGGACATTTTGCTATTATTATGATCATTCCAGTAAACGATTAACTATAATGTGTCGCAAGTTGTAGATTCCTTGAATTTATGAAATAGAATTGAAAGGCCTTCAACATTGTGCATCTGGTATTAAAGACTACAGGTCATAAGTTGTCAAGTTAAGTTCATTCAATTTTGGAACAAAGTAAAAATTTCGAATGCTGTCTTCCAAGAGGCTTTGAATTCTGGGAGGCAACTAGAGGTCTCTAGACTGAGATGGATCAGTAACGGGACAAAGGAATGTTTGTTTGTTTATTTATTTATAGGATCTTGGCGTCAACGGCTCAGTGAAGGGTTAGGCTACCTTGTTGAATGTTTTTAATGCAAAGTAGATAGATTTTAGAACAGTAAGAAAGTTAAGGTTTATGGTGACTGGGTGGGTAAGTGGAGCTGAGTCCACAGAAAGACCAGCCATGGTCTTATTGAATGGCGGAGCAGCTTGATGGGCCGGAGGGCCTACTCCTGCTGCTTTTTCTTGTGTCACTGCCTGGGCTAGCAATTGTTGTCCATCCCTAAATACACTTGGAATGCTGGGAATGAACTCCTTGACCGTCTTGAGGTTTGGGGAGATCCATGGGGATGTTCGGAAGGGAGAAGCTAAGAATGCTCCAACATGAAGTGTTTCAATCTACTCCACCAAGTGTGATTGTGTTGTGTTATAAAGTATGGAATAAAGAGAAGGTAATGGAACAAAGAACAAAGAAAAATTACAGCACGGGAACAGGCCCTTCGGCCCTCCAAGCCTGCGCCAATCTAGATCCTCTATCTAAGTTCCCCACTCTGGGGAAAAAGCTTCTTGCTATCCACCCTGTCTATCCCTCTCATGATTTTGTAGACCTCAATCAGGTCCCCCCTCAACCTCTGTCTTTCTAATGTAAATAATCCTAATCTACTCAACCTCTGTTCATAGCTAGTGCCCTCCATACCAGGCAACATCCCAGTGAACCTCCTCTGCACCCTCTCCAAAACATCCACATCCTTTTGGTAATGTGGCGACCAGAACTGTACGCAGTGTTCCAAATGTGGTCGAATCAGAGTCCTATACAACTGTAACATGACCTGCCAACTCTTGTACTCAATACACCGTCCAATGAATGAAAGCATGCCATATGCCTTCTTGACCACGCTATCAACCTGCATTGCCACCTTCAGGGTACAGTGGACCTAAACACCCAGATCTCTCTGTGCATCAATTTTCCCCAGGGCTTTTCCATTTACTGTATTGTTGCAGTTATCATCAGCCCTGATCAAAGTGAGTCGTGGAAGAGGAAGAGAAATTAAATGGCCCATACCCACATTGAGAGGGAGAAAAACAGTCAGTTCGTTAGCCCATTATTCACCACACCCTCCCATCTATGGGACTCCATTCATCTCATTGGAATGAGGTCTAGAGTTGGAAATGCTCTCATTTTTGACAAAAGAATATCTTAGAAGGTTGCACCTACAAACAAAAAGTCTCATGCGTTCATAAAATACAATTTTGGAATAGAACATTAGAACATAGAACATTACAGCGCAGTACAGGCCCTTCGGCCCGCGATAATGCGCTGACCTGTGAAACCAATCTGAAGCCCATCTAACCGACACTATTCCATTATCATCCATATGTTTATCCAATGACCATTTAAATGCCCTTAAAGTTGGTGAGTCCACAACTGTTGCAGGCAGGGCATTCCACGCCTTTACTACTCTCTGAGTAAAGAACCTACCTCTGACATCTGTCCTATATCTATCACCCCTCAATTTAAAGCTATGTCCCTTCGTGCTAACCATCACCATCTGAGGAAAAAGGGTCTAATCCTCTGATCATTTTGTATGTCTCTATTAAGTCACCTCTTAACCTTCTTCTGTCTAACGAAAACAGCATCAAGTCCCTCAGCCTTTCCTGCTAAGACCTACCCTCCATACCAGGCAACATCCTGGTAAATCTCCTCTGCACCCTTTCCAATGCTTCCACATCCTTCCTATAGTGCGGCGACCAGAACTGCACGCAATACCCCAAGTGCGGCCGCACCAGAGTTTTGTACAGCTGCAACATGACCTCACGGCTCCGAAACTCAATCCCTCTACCAATAAAACCGAACACACCGTACGCCTTCCTAACAACCCGATCGACCTGGGTGGCAACTTTCAGGGATCTATGCACATGGACACTGAGATCTCTCTGCTCGTCCACACTACCAAGAATCTTACCGTTAGCCCTGTAGTCTGTATTCCTGTTACTCCTTCCAAAGTGAATCACCTCACACTTTTCCGAATTAAACTCCATTTGCCACCTCTCAGCCCAGCTCTGCAGCTTATCTATGTCCCTCTGTAACCTGCAACATCCTTCCGCACTATCCACAACTCCACCGACTTTAGTGTCATCCGCAAATTTACTAACCCATCCTTCTATGCCCTCATCCAGGTCATTTATAAAAATGACAAACAGCAGTGGCCCCAAAACAGATCCTTGCGGTACACCACTAGTAACTGAACTCCAGGATGAACATTTCCCATCAACCACCACCCTCTGTCTTCTTCCAGCTAGCCAATTTCTGATCCAAACTGCTAAATCACCCTCAATCCCATGCCTCCGTATTTCCTGCAATAGCCTACCATGGGGGACCTTATCAAATGCTTTACTGAAATCCATATACACCACATCAACCGCTTTACCCTCATCCACCTGTTTGGTCACCTTCTCATAGAACTCAATAAGGTTTGTGAGGCACGACCTCCCCTTCACAAAACCGTGTTGACTATCCCTAATCAAATTATTCCTTTCTAGATGATTATAAATCCTCTCTCTTATAATCCTTTCCTACCCATAACCGAAGTAAGGCTCACTGGTCTATAATTACCAGGGTTGTCTCCACTCCCCTTCTTGAACAAGGGGACAACAATTGCTATCCTCCAGTCTTCTGGCACTGTTCCTGTAGACAATGACGACATAAAGATCAAAGCCAAAGGCTCTGCAATCTCCTCCCTAGCTTCCCAGAGAATCCCAAGATAAATCCCATCCGGCCCAGGGGACTTATCTATTTTCACACTTTCCAGAATTGCTAACACCTCCTCCTTATGAACCTCAATCCCGTCTAGTCTAATAGCCTGTATCTCAGTATTCTCCTCGACAACATTGTCTTTTTCATGTGTGAATACTGACGAAAATTATTCATTTAGCGCCTCTCCTATCTCTTCGGACTCCGCGCACAACTTCCCACTACTGTCCTTGACGGGCCCTAATCTTACGCTAATCATTCTTTTGTTCCTGACGTACCTATAGAAAGCTTTAGGGTTTTCCTTGATCCTACCTGCCAAAGACTTCACGTGTCCCCTCCTGGCTATTCTTAGCTCCCTCTTTAGCTCCTTCCTGGCTAACTTGTAACTCTCAAGTGCCCTAACTGAGCCTTCACGTCTCATCTTTACATAAGCCTCCTTCTTCCTCTTGACAAGAGATTCAACTTTTTTAGTAAACCACGGTTCCCTCGCTAGACCACTTCCTCCCTGCCTGACAGGTACATACTTATCAAGCAGTAGCTGTTCCTTGAACAAGCTCCACATTTCAATTGTGCCCAGGCCTTGCAGTTTCCTTCCCCATCCTATGCATCCTAAATCTTGCCTAATCGCCTCATAATTGCCTTTCCCCCAGCTATAACTCTTGCCCTGTGGTATATACCTATCCCTTTCCATCGCTAAAGTAAACGTAACCGAATTGTGGTCACTATCACCGAAGTGCTCACCTACCTCCAATTCTAACACCTGGCCTGGTTCATTACCCAGTACCAAATCCAATGTTGCCTCGCCTCTTGTTGGCCTATCTACATACTGTGTCAGGAAACCCTCCTGCGCACATTGGACAAAAACTGGCCCATCTAAAGTACTCGAATTATAGCGTTTCCAGTCAATATTTGGAAAGTTAAAGTCCCCCATAATAACTACCCTGTTACTTTCGCTCCTATCCAGAATCATCTTTGCAATCCTTTCCTCGACAGCTCTGGAACTTTTCGGAGGCCTGTAGAAAACTCCCAACAGGGTGACCTCTCCTTTCCTGTTTCTAACCTCAGCCTATACTACCTCAGCAGACGAGTCCTCATCAAACGTCCTTTCTGCCACCGTAATACTGTCCTTGACTAACAATGCCACACCTCCCCCTCTTTTACCACCTTCCCTGATCTTACTGAAACATCTAAACCCCGGAACCTGCAACAACCATTCCTGTCCCTGCTCTATCCATGTCTCTGAAATGGCTACAACATCGAAGTCCCAGATACCAACCCATGCTGCAAGTTCACCCACCTTATTCCGAATGCTCCTGGCGTTGAAGTAGACACACTTCAAACCACCTTCCTGCCTGCTGGTACACTCCTGCGACCTTGAACCCTTATTCATGACCTCACTACTCTCAACTTCCTGTTCACTGGAGCTACAACTCAGATTCCCACCCCCTTGCTGAATTAGTTTAAACCCTCCCAAAGAGCATTAGCAAATTTCCCCCCCAGGATATTGGTACCCCTCTAGTTCAGGTGTAGACCATCCCATTTGTAGAGGTCCCACCTACCCCAGAATAAGCTCCAATTATCCAGGTATCTGAATCCGTCCCTCCTGCATCATCTGTGTAGCCATTTGTTCAACTGCTCTCTCTCCCTATTTCTCGCCTCACTAGCGTGTAGGCCGGGTAACAAACCAGAGATAACAACTCTGCTTGTTCTAGTTCTAAGCTTCCACCATAGCTCCTTGAATTTCTGCCTTGCATCCCCATCCCTTTTCCTACCCATATCGTTGGTGCCTATGTGGACCACGACTTGGGGCTGCTCCCCCTCCCCTTTAAGGATCCCGAACACTCATCTGAGACATCGCGGACCCTGACACCTGGGAGGCAACACACCAACCACGAGTCTGTCTCATTCCACAGAATCTCTTATCTGTCCCCCTAACTATGGAGTCCCCGATGACTAATGCTCTCCTCCTCTCCCCCCTTCCCTTTTGAGCAACAGGGACAGACTCTGTGCTAGGGGCCTGTACCCCATGGCTTACCCCTGTTAAGTTGTCCCCCCCAACAGTATCCAAAATGGTATACTTGTTATTGAGGGGAATGGCCACAGGGGATCCCCGCACTTTCTGCCTGTTCCCTTTCCGTCCCCTGACTGTAACCCATCTACCATTTCCCTGTTATAACAAGGCGTGGGGCTGGATGAACACAGCAGGCCAAGCAGCAGCATAGGAGCAGGAAAGCTTGACGTTTCGGGCCTAGACCCTTCATCCCCCTGTACCTGAGCTGTGACTATTTCCCTGTATCTCCTCACAATTACCTCCTCGGCCTCCCGAATGACTCGAAATTCATCCAGCTCCAGCTCTAGTTCCCTAATGCGGTTTCCAAGGAGCTGGAGTTGGGTGCACTTCCTGCAGATGAAGTCAGTGGGGACACTAGTGGTGACCCTTACCTCCCACATTCGACAGGAGGAGCATGCAACTGCCGTAACATTCATTCCCACTGATCTGAATGCCCAAACAGACTATTGAATGAAATATTTTTTACAAGATACCATTACACCCTCAAGTGTACAATGGCTTTGAAAACTGTCCAACTGTGCATTGTAGAACCTTCCAGAATAAGAAGGAGGTCACTGTCACTGCACCAGCTCTCCATCTCGAAAGAGGGATCTTCTCTCCACTTTGTAGAGGACCGGAGACAGAATGCCAACATTAATGTCAAATGTTACTAATATATGTAATGATAATGGCCTTTCCAAATGTCAACGAGAGATCTCAAAATATCCTCATTATCTTTGTCAATACGCAATGACTTCACTAAAAATAGAGGTGAATATATTTCCTTGAGGATCATTTGAAACATAATGTCATGAGATCAGAAAAATGAATTGCTGGCATTCTATCAATCGATTGAATCAGATTGTGGTTCTGGTGTTCTAATGTGCTTCTGTGGGGAAGCTGTTAGACCTGGGTGTGGGATTTGCTGCCTAAATCTCCAAGTATTGCTTTTATTTTGCTGGCTCTCGGGGATTTATTTTAATGAATGTAGTTGCTGCTGACTCCCTGCCTGTTTTCTGAGCTGAGGTTGAGGTGACCCTGAATGTGGGTGAGAGCTTGATGCAGCTGACTTGGTGTGTGTATTTGTCTAGTACAGTTACCATGGATTGTAAAGGACTTGGGGAGAAATCCCGGTGTGAGCAGCCTTTCAGCTAGTTTTCATTGCAGCATGCAAGTCACAACATGAAGCAGTCCATTTGGCTCAATCAGTCCATGCTAGCATTTATCCTTCTCACAAGAAACAACTTCCAATTAACTTAGTCTCCTTAGATTTAAATCCCTTCAGCCCATTTTCTTCTAATCCTCTCTGTCCAATCTGACCTCAAATGTTGACATAACTTCTATCCCACCAAGCCTGAGGGTGAATCTCAACTCATGCGTATAAATATGCTATTCCCACCCGCTGCCCTAGATCTCTGACATTCAACCTTCTCTGCCATGACCTGTTGCTGGATAATCAATATTTGCATTCGTATATGTCAGATGGTGGAATTTGAATTCACTAAAAATAATCTGGAATTCAGAGTCTAATGATGACCATGAATCTATTGTTGATTGTCGGAAAAAGACATCTGGTTCACTAATGCCCTTTAGGGAAGGAAGTCTGCCATCCTTACTTGGTCTGTTGCATATCACTCAGACCCTGAGCCAATGTGGTTGACTGTTAACTGCCCTATGGGCAGTTAGCGACAGGCAATAAATGCTGCCTAGCCAGCGTCGCCCTCATCCCGTGAATGAGTAAAGAAAAATAAACAGTGTCGCAAACTGCAAACCCTCCTAATTTATAAAATAGCATTGAAAGGCCTACTGCATTGTGCATCTTGCATTACACTCCCCAGGAGAATAATCTGACAAAGAGTCAAAGGAGACATGAAGGTAACTGACCCAAAGTATGGCCAAAGAGGTATGTTCTAAGGGAACCTTTAAAGGAGCAGATCTCGGGAGGGAACGCCAGAGTGTAAGACCCAGGTCGGAGAGTTGCTGTCGTCAGTGGTTGAGTGGAGGAAGTGGGACATGTGAAAGAGTCCAGAACTGGAGGATTTCAGAGATCCCAGTTAGAGCTCCCTGGTTTATCTCTTCGTGAAGGATCAGCGGAGGTCGGATTTCTTCCACGTTTTCCAATTTTCAGGAGTGAGCTGATTCTGCAGTTGGTTTTTTTTTTCACATCCCATGGTATTATCTGTGTACCCACAGGCGCCAGATGAATGTGAGGAAAAGCCGTGAAATTAAATAAATACTGAAACGATACACCCACACACACAGGGTGATCCAATGCCTTATTAAGTTGCAGTGATGTATGAACAGAGTGACATGCTGAGTGCTGTGTGACAATTTAATAGAGTGGCAGCATTTGCGTCCTGGTGTAATTTGAGATGGCAGTTTCATTTTGAAGGATTTCCTGGGATATTCATCACTAACTGTCAATCCGTGAGATGTAATAGAAGCTGGAGGCCATCATATAATAGGTTTGTATGATGTAACTACTTAATTTTTTTCCAAGATATCATGTGGTATGACAATACGACACAAGATTTTGATATATTTAAAGGCAATGTAAATTTTTTTTGATGAAACTATCAGAAATCCAACCTGAAAATGTTAATCCTTTTTAATCATGTTGTTAAAAGGCACAGTGTGTCAAAGCTGGAGTTTTTAGTTTCCACATTCCAGTGTGATTTTTCTCCAGTGTCTCAATCCTTGGGTTCTTCCTATTCCTCATCCATTGCTGCCCTTTGGCCACATCTTCTGAAGACACTAGTCACATTCCTCATCCACACCAATACAGCCCAGCTTTACCTCAGCACCATCTCCCTTAACCCCTCCACTGACTCTCTGAGGCCCAGCACTGGAGGTTCAGAAATTCCTTCCATCTAATAATTGGTGAAGATAATATCATTAAAAAGAATTTTACATGGAAATTTTAGCCCCAGCCATTGGCACACAGCCTGCGGGGAAAAATCTCTACTCTCCCCAGCCCGTTTGCTAGCCAGGTCACCAGCAGCAAATGAATGAACCTTCAAGCCGGATTAGTCTTGGATCTCCAAGGTCTACTGACCAATCAAATGGTTGGCAGCTGTCACATCACAGCAGCACCACCCGGAATGGTGGCCACTGCTGGGACTACAGGCCACAGCCATTGAGCAGGAGTCGGTTTGCTGGACTTTGGTACTCAAAGACTTCGGTGTGGTGGGTGGTAGCAGAAGGGGGATGGGGCAGAGAGGAGAATGCACGATGAGTCACGACACATCTTGAAGAGGGTCTTCTTTGAACAGAACCCGGAAGGTGAGAAGATTTCACCTGATGGCATTACCATGAGGTCCCAAGCCCCCATCACCACTGGTAACATCAACAGTGGAAGCAGGAGGAAGCCCTCTATTAGCTCGGGTCCTAATCACCCCAGAGGCAAGTAATCTCCCCCACCCATTCTGCATTTGGGGTGGAGGAGTAGTTACAGCTTTCATCCAGTGTCTTTGAGTGTCCTTACCACAGATTACATTCCCTCTTCTCCAACTTCATCCCTTTTTTCTTGTAAGAGTCAGAGGCTGAACCAGACTTTCCACAATCTCATGTTATAGGAAAGATTGTATCAGAGATAAAAGGTACTGCAGATGCTGGAGAATCCGAGATAACAAGGTGTGGGGCTGGATGAACACAGCAGGCCAAGCAGCATCATAGGAGCAGGAAAGC
>JAHRHZ010000018.1:1027707-1068243 GCA_024137785.1 Ginglymostoma cirratum
TTTACATTCCCTTCATCCGTGCTCTCAGCCCCATCTCCCCCCCCCCCAACCCCTCAACCCCGTCATCAAACCCGACCTGAGACGGTGAGGAACACAGTGATGTTCCATGTTGCTATGAGAACTGGCTGCTGACGAGCTGGCTCGTCTCCGCGTCAGTGGCTAAGCCAGGTTTGGGCAAAGCTTCCTGCAGAAAGGCACATGGACGCGGGTCTGTCTCTCTGTCGGTGCGTGTGTGCCTACCTCCCCGACAAAAGCTTCCTCTCCGTTTGCCTCAAGGTGATGTTTTGTGCGGCGCTATTCAGCTGCCCCTGAGGCTATTGATGCTCGGGGTGATATACAAAGCCCAAACTCACCACCGGAATTCACATTCCCAGGGTAACCCCTCACATTTTCCCTGAGTGTTCAAACACTCAGTGTTTAAAAGCAGATAGTAGCTGCTCATAGTAGTCATGCCTCATCTTTCCGAAGAAATATTAAATCAAGGCCCTTTCTGGGCATCCTTTAAGGATAGATGTAAAAATTCCCGTGGCGAATTTAAAAGGAAAGGTGCAGTTCTCTCTCAGTTCCACCTCAAGCGCAAATAGGTTGCTGCACACCCCTGCATAAGGCTGTGAGGTGCTTTCGAGCTGTCTGGTCATTGCAGAAGGTGCTTCATCAATGCAGCTCTTCCTGCCGATGTTGTTGTCACTTGTGCAGTTTCCATAGAGTCACAGGAAAGTTCCCTGGTACAGAAAGAGGCCTTTCAGCCCATCATGCCTGCCCTAGCAACAAAAGAATGGAACATTTTGAAAAGGCTGCCCGCCCATTCTAAGCCCCTCGTCAATTGCTTTGCAGATTACAGAGCTTCAGATCCAGATCCAGATACATTTGAAACAGGAATGTGGAAAATAAGCTGCTAAGTGGCCCCAGACTAGTAACTTGCCTGGTGTTCCAAAAAAAATTCATACCAGAGTTGAAACTTTAACTCCGTTTCTCCCTCCACAGATGCTGTCAGACCTGCTGAGATTTTCTAGCACTTTCTGCCTTTAGATCATTGCTGCCTTACAGTGCCAGGGTCCCATGTTCGATTCCAATCTCAGGCAATGCTCTGTGTGGAGTTTGCACATTGTCTGTGTGAGTTTCCATATGTGCAGGTTAGGGTGAATTGGCCATGCTAAATTGCTTGCAGTGTCCAGGAAAGTGCAGACTGAGTGAGTTAACCCTGGGAAATGTAGGGTTATCGGGACAAGGTCGGGGTCTGCGTGGGACATTCTTTGGAGGGTCACTGATGGGCTGAATGGCCTCTTTCCACACTGTAGGGATTCTAGCAAGTCACCTGGTTTCCTTGCAAAGCCTGTGGGCTGTTGAGAACCTCACAGCTTCCCCACGACCAAGGTACAGGCCTGCTGTCTCAGGTTCTGTGCCTTTGCTCAGTAAGTCATGAAGGATTGCTAAGTAACCCATTTTAAATCAGCCCTCAGTTTGGAAAGGGAATATCGATTGGTCTAAGTAATCAGTCCCAGTGACTCACACGCACACGCACAAAGATGTGTGGCACTTTAATTCTGAGTGGGAGAGGGGTTGGGGAATGAGAAATCTGAATAGCTTTTAAGTATTTTTGTCATTGAGGTGGAAGTGTGTATACATTCTATGTGGATCTTGGGTTGTGTGAGGTAGCCATAGATCATAGAATCCCTACAGTGTGGGAACGAGCCCTTCAGCCAAATAAGTCCACACCAACCCTCAGACCCATCACTCTATACCCCAGCTAATCTACACATCCCTGAACACTAATGGGAAACTAGCATGGCCAATCCACCTAGCCTGCACATCTTTGGACTGTGGGAGGAAACTGGAGCACCCAGAGGAAACCCACGCAGACATGGGGAGAATGTGCAAACTCCACACAGACAGTTGCCTGAAGGTGAAATTGAACCCGGGTCTCTAGTGCTGTGAGGCAGCAGTGCTAACCACTGAGCCACTGTGCCACATTCCATCTGACCATCAGCCTCCCTCTTCTCCTTCTTCACTGATAGTCCCATCTCCACCACTTGCCCCCATGCTTGTCCTTCCTCTCTTTCTTTTTCTCTCTCCACAGCAGATAACCAAACCATTTCAATCTCTTCTCAGCACCTTCCCTTGATGCTCCCACAATTGTCATTGACCCCCAGTGCACTGCGTTGTGAATGTGTCCTTTCCCTTTACTGTACACACCGAATGCAGCATACCTCTCTCTCATTAGCATCATTGCTCCTCATGTTCTTGATTCTGCCTTAGTTTCTACCCTCCACAGCAAGGTCAGTTTTCCACTGTCTTTTTGATTCTTCACATTCAGTCCTTTTGTCAATTAGCTTCAGTCTGTATCTTTTCTTACTTGCTCTCCTGACAGTGGACAATTTCTCCTTCATTAATTTGTTTAGAAGTGACGTGTAAGGGCACGGGGGAGAAGGAACGGGATTGGCAGGAGGTGAAGATGCTAACTTGAAGCGACTTTGCAGGCAAGATGGGCTGAATGGCCTGCTTCTGGACTGTAACAATTCTGTCATTCTGTGAATCACCATAGCAAAATGCCCTTGTAATTTTTAACACCTCTACACAATCGTCCTTGAAAACTCTCTGCTCCAAGGAGAACAAGCCCAGACGTTGCACGAGTCTCTGATCTCCGATCTCTGATCCAATTCTAATCATTCTGTCTGCGCTCTCTCTTTGTGTGCCTGGATATATTTTTATAAAGCATGGTACCAGCTTTGAAAACAATCCACCATCTGCGTCCTAACCAGTGATTTGGAAAGGTTCAGCATTTTATGCCTTCATCTGTTTCCCTTAAAACTAAGTTGTTGGAATTCAAGCTGTCTGGTCAGGTCAGGTCAGACACCACCACCGGTTCCAATGGCATTCAGTGCCAGCAGAGACCTGTTGGTGGAGCCAGAGTGACGTTCTTCATGGTAAGTTAGTGACTGACGCTGCTTGGTAAACTGCAGGAACTTGGAATGTTCATCATGTTCCACTGTCGCAGGGGGGAAACAAATGTAAAGATCAATGGGAAATATTCAAAATGTCCTATTAAAGGTGCAGTCATAATGCAACTTGTTTGTGTTCTGAAGTTGTGTCTGCAAAGCTTTTGCCCAAGTTTTTAGACCAGAGGATACAGGAGCAGAATTAGGCCATTCATCTGATCGAGTCTGCTCCTCCATTCGATCAAGGCTGATATGTTTCTCAAGCCCATTCTTCTGCCTTCTCCCTGTAACTCTTGACCCCCTTACTATTCAAGAACCTAGCTATCTCTGTCTTAAACACACTCAATGACTCAGCCTCCACAGCCCTCTGCAGCAATGAGTTGCACAGATTCACCGCTCTCTGCCTGAAGAAATTCCTCCTCACCTCATCCCTTCACTCTGAGGCTGTACTCCTTGTTCCTACTCGTGCAAACATCTTCTCCACTTTCACTCTATTCAGGCCTTTCAGTGTCCTGTAAGTTTCAATCAGATTCCCCCCTCATTCTCCTGCACTCAATCAAGTACAGACCCAGAGTCCTCAATGACTCCTCACGTGACAAGCCCTTCACCCCCTCGGGTCATTTTTGAAAAACTCCTCTGGACCCCTTCCAGTGCAAACACATCCTTCCTTAGATACGGGGCTCAGAACTGCTCACAATATTCCAAATGCCATCTGACCAGAGCATTTTACAGCCTCAGCTGTATCTCCCTGCTGTTGTACTCTGGACCTCTTGAAATGAATGTTCCCATTGCATTTGCCTTCCAAACTGCCAACTGAACCTGCATGTTAACTTGAAGAGGACCTTGAACTAGGACCAGATTTCTGAAGCCTTTCCCCATTTAGCTAATACTTCTGTTCTTAACAATATACATAACCTCACATTGTATTCCGTCTGCCACATTGTTGCCCACTGTCCTAGCCCATACGAGTCTTTCTGCAGCCTCTTAGCTTCCTCAACATTACCTGTCCCTCCACCTATCTTTAGGTCATCTGCAAGCTTGACAGCAATGCCCTCAGTTTCTTTGTCCAAATCATTAATGTATAATGTGAATAGTTGTGGTCCCAACACTGACCCTGTAGAACTCCACTAGTCACCAGCAGTCATCCCGAAAAAGACTTCTTTATCCCACTCTCTGCCAGTCAACCAGTCCTCTATCCCTGCCAGTACCATGTCCCTAATAGCCCAGCAGGAATGTTCCCTCCCAGACGGAGAACACCTCAGCGGTCAAGGGCCTTCAGCCTCCAATCTTCAGATAAGTGTCCTCCAGGGCTGCCTTTGAGGTCCACCAACAACACCACGAGCAGAAACTGATAGCCAAGGTCCGTACCCATGAGGTCGGCCTCAACTGTGACCTTGGGTTCACGTCGTGCTAAATGTCACCCCACCACACTGTTCCTTATCTCTAAAATCATCCTTACTGTCCTGTTTTGACACTTGATAACTTGTTGTGATTCCCCCTACCTTAATTAGTTTGCATAGTTTTGGATTACTTGTTACTTTGATTAGACTCTTGTCATGCGACTCTTCGTCCTATCATGCTTTTCCAGCCATTTGGCTTGTCTCTAGCACCATCTTATTTTTGACATAATAGGAACTGCCGATGCTGGAGAATCTGAGATAACAAGGTGTGGAGCTGGATGAACACAGCAGGCCAAGCAGCAGCAGAGGAGCAGGAAAGCTTGACGTTTCGGGCTAAGCTTTCCTGCGCCTTTGATGCTGCTTGGCCTGCTGTGTTCATCCAGCCCCACACCTTGTTACCATCTTATTTTTGCTTTTTTGTGATTATCTCTCTTCCTTAATTAATCAGATTACCCCTTCACTGGCTATTCAGCTTTGATCACACTGTCTGACACTTTTGATCACCTGCAAAGTCTTGTTATTCAGCCTATCGACATTCCACTCAAATTATTTGTACTTCTGACATTCTTAATTACCTGGAATTATCTTGCCATTATCTCTCTGCATATGAATTCTGGGCCTGTGCGCATCCGTTCACTTCACCTGACGAAGGAGCAGCGCTTCGAAAGATTGCGGTTTCAAATAAACCTGTTGGACTGTAACCTGGTGTCAAAAAACAGCAGGTCTGTCAGCATCTGTAAAGTGAAAAAACAGAGTTAATGTTTTAGGTCCGCTGATCCTTCCTCAGATCAGTTCTGAGGAAGGGTCACCGGACCCGAAACATTAACTCTGTCTTTTCCTTCACAGAAGCTGCCAGACCTGCTGGGCTTTTCCAGCAACTTTGTTTTTGTTCCTGATTTACAGCATCCGCAGTTCTTTCAGTTTTTATAACCTGGTGTCAGGTAGCTTCTGACCTAGCACCATGGGCTTTTGATTTATTTAGCAGCCTTCAGTGCAGCACCCTGTCAAAGGCCTTCTGAAAATCCAAATAGATCACATCGACTATATCTCCTTTGGTTAACTAGCTTGATACTTCCTCAAAGAATTATTAACAGATTTGTCAGCCCTGTCCTCCCCTTGATGAAGCTATGCTGACTCAGCCCTATTTTACCATCCACTATTCTGCAATCTCATCCCTAATAATGGACTGTAAAATCTCACCAACAGCCGAGGTCAGGCTAACTGGCTTATAGTTTCCTGTATCCTACCTCCCTCCTAGAGGTAGAGACCAGAGAATATTGTTTTTGGGCTGGAGGATCAGAAGTTGGGCAGAACCCTTAAGAGTACTGATAGGCAGAGGAATCTGGGGGTGTACAGGTACACAGGTCACTGAAAGTGGCTACGCAGGTGGAAAAGGTCGTCGACAGGGCATATGGCATGCTTGCCTTCATCGGCTGGGACATTGAGTTTAAAAATTGTTATTGTTAATGGTAATGTTGCAGCTTTGTAGAACCTTAGTCAGGCCGCATTTGGAATATTGTGTTCAATTCTGGTTGCCACACTACCAGATGGAGAGGATACAGAAAAGATTTACCAGGATGTTGCCTGGTATGGAGGGCATTAGCTATAAGGAGAGGTTGGAGAAACTTGAGTTGTTCTCACTGGAATGACGGAGGTTGAGGGGCGACCCAATAAGAGGTCTACAAGATTATGAAGGGTATGGACAGAGTGGACAGTCAGAAGCTTTATCTCAGGGTGGAAGAGTCAGTTACCAGGGGTCATGGGTTTAAGGTGCGAAGGGCAAGGTTTAAAGGTGATGTACAAGGCAAGTTTTTACACAGAGGGTGCTGGGTGCCTGGAACTCGCTGCCGGGGGAGAAAGTAGAAGCAAATACTATAGTGACGTTTAAAGGGCGTCTTGACAAATATATGAATAGGATGGGAATAGAGTTATACGGTTCCCGGAAGGGTAGGGGGTTTTAGTTGTAACGGGCAGCATGTCGGTACAGGCTTGGAGGGCCAAAGGGCCTGTTCCTGTACTGTAATTGTCTTTGTTCTTTTGTTCTTTTTTAGGACCAAGGGGCAGTGAGGAGTGGGTTAGGTTTGGCTGTCTAATGCAGACGGGGCAGCTCCATGGTTAGGCATGGAGTGGGGGGTGTCGGTGAGCTTAGCAGATCAAATTGATGCCAACCACATGAAGTTTGACCTCTGAGCCAGCTATGCGAAACAATAACTCTATAAGGCCGGAAGAAATAGGAGCAGGAATAGGCCATTCAGCCCGTCAACCTGTTTTGCCATTCAATAGGATCGTTGCTGATCCAACCTTCCTCACGTCCACTTTGCTGGCCTTTCCCCACAACCCTTGATTCCCCGACTGGATCTATATGCCCCAACCTCAAATATATGCAAGGTCTCTGCCCCTGCGGCTGTCTGAGGCAGGGGTTTCAGAGACTCACAACCCTCTGAGAGAAGAAATCAATCCTCATCTCAGTCTTAAATTGGTGCCCCTTTGTTGCGAGACAGTACCCTCTGGAGGAGACAGTGTTGTCCCTCTCCCCACCTGAGCAGTAAAGGTCACAGCTCCTTGCTGGGTTGAGATGGATAATTACCCCGAGGCACACGAGAGCAGAGTTCCCTAGGTAGTGGCCAGAGGGCAGGGCACCAGCTGGGGGCAGCAGGACTGAATGGATCTTGGCAGCCCAGCAGGAATTAAGCTTTCATCAGATAATCGGTGGTCATAAAGAAAACAAATTTAACTTTTTTAAATTAATTCTTTTCAGACCTGGGAGTCCAGACCAAACGTTGTGTTTTCACAGCTAGCATCCCAGCTCCAGCTGTATAATGGGATGAAAGGCAGAAAAAGCTGCATTTCCATAGCCCCTGTCACCCAAAGACCCTTACAATCACTGAGGAACATTTTTTACACAGAAGCTCTGAGGCAATGTAGCAAACATGGCAGCTGATTTGAGCACAGCAAGATCCCAGAAATGAGTTTGGATATGAAGTCTCAGGCTAGTTCCTAATGAGCAAGGGTCTGCCGTTCAGCACGGCCTAGTGCCCCCACTCACGCTCTCCTGGATGGTCCAGAGTATCCGTGACTGATCTTGCAGTCACTGTCACCAACAACTCTGGAAGAAAATTCAGGGAAGGGGTGTGAAAAAAAATTGTAAGTTTTTTTATTACATTTGCTTCATTCCTTATCTGAAAACCAGCACTCACAGCGCAACATCAACATCCTAAGGTTTACCACTGACAAGGAACTCAACTCGACTCCCCACATCAATGCAGTCACTACAGCAGCAGGTCACAGGCTAGGAATACTGCAGCGAGTAACTCACTTCCTGACTCCCCAAAGCCTGTCCACCATCTACAAGGCATAAAGTCAGGAGTGTGATGGAATACTCCCCACTTGCCTGGATGGGGGCAGCTCCAACACTCAAGTAGCTTGACACCATCCAGGACAAAGCAGCCCATTTGATTGGCACTACATCTACAAACCTTCACTCCCTCCACCACTGACAGTTGGTAGCAGCAGTGTGTACCATCTACAAGATGCACTGCAGAAATTCACCAAGGATCCTGAGGCAACACTTTCCAAACCCACAACCACTTCCATCTGGAAGGTCAAGGGCAGTAGATACATGGGAGCATGACCTCCAGAAACCTCCTCTCCAAGCCGCTCACTATCCTGACTTGGAAATGTACCCACCTCCACCACTTCCTCTGGCAGCTCATTCCATACTCAGACCACCCTCTCTGTGTAAGAGTTGCTCCTCAGGCCATTTTTAAATCTTTCTCCTCTCACCTTAAACCGATGCTTTCTAGTTTTGGACTCTCCCACCCCAGAGAAAAGACCTTGCCTGACTGTCACTGGGTCAAAATTCAGGAATTCCCTCTCTAAGTGCATTGAGGGTCTATCTGCAGCACACAGACTTGCAGTGGCTCACCACCCACCTTCTCAAAGACATCAAGGGATGAGCAATAAATTCCAGCCCAGCCGGCGATGCTCAAATCCCACATGTATGTAATAGGAAAACTTCCTTCAGTCCTGCGCTGAAGTGACAGCTGAGTGCGATGGAATGGGACTTGATCACACAATAGCCTGACAATCAGACAAACAGGCAAATAGAGGAGGTATGTAGACGACACCAAATTGGTAATGTAGTGGACAGTGAAGAACATTACCTCAGAGTACAGCAGGACCTTTATCAGATGAGCCAATGGGCCAAGGAGTGGCAGATGGAGTTTAATTTAGATAAATGTAAGGTTTTGCATTTTGTTAAGGCAAACCAGGGTAGGACTTTTACAGTTAATGGCAGGGTCCTGGGGAGTGTTGCTGAACAAAGAGACCTAGGGTACATGTGCATAGTTCCTTGAAAGTTGGAGTCGGAAAGTGAAGAAGGCGTTTGGTATGCTTGTTTTCATTGGTCAGTGCATTGAGTATAGGAGTTGGGAGATCATTGTTGCAGCTGTATAGGACATTGGCGAGGCCACTTTTAGAATACTGCATTCAGTTCTAGTCGTCTTTCTACAGGAAAGATGCTGTTAAACTTGAAAGGGTGCAGAAGAGCTTTACAAGGATGTTGCCGGGACTGAAAGGTTTCAGTTATAGGGGGAGGCTGAATAGGGTGGGGTATTTTTCCATAGAGCATTGGAGGCTGGGCGGCTGACTTTATAGAGGTTTATAAAATCATGAGGGGCGGAGAAAGGGTAAAATAGACAAGGTCTTTTCCCTGAGTGGGGTAGTCTAAAACTAGAGGGCATAGGTTTAAGGTGAAAGGGGAAAGATTTAAGAATGGCCTGAGGGGTAACTTTTTCACATAGACGGTAGTGCGGGTGTGGACCGAGCTGCCAGAGGAAGTGGTGGAGGCGGGTACAATTCCAACATTTAAGAGGCATCTGCATGGGTATGTGAATAGGAAGGGTTTAGAAGGATGTGGGTCAAATGCTGGCTAGGATGTCTGGTGAGAAAGGATGACTTGGACCAAGGGTTTTTTCTTATTCCTTCACAGGATGAGGGGTGGCACTGGCTAGGCAGCATTTATTGCCCAGGGGGCAGTTCGGAATCAACTGCATTGCTGTGGGTCTGGTGGTCACATATAGGCCAGACCAGGTAAGGATGGCAGTTTCCTTCCCTAAAGGATATTAGTGAACCAGAGGGGTTTTTCCCCAATAATTGATTCACACTCATTAGATTCTTAATTCCAGATATTTATTGAATTCAAATTTCACCATCTGCTGTGGTGGGATTCGAACCCAGATCCCTGGGATGTTACCTGGGTCTCTGGATTAACAGTCCAGCCTTAATACCACTAGGCCATCACCTCCCTGTATCAATCTCTGTGCTGTATATCTCTATGACTATTTACTGCCAGCACAGCCACTTTCTGTCGGGCTAACGACGGTGGATAAAAGGTTACAAGGGACGGGAATCCCTCTAAAATCATTAATCATCTCAACAACTACCTCAGGGTGGAAGGAGCTGGAGCGTTTTTTGATGCGTCGCAATCTTCCTTGTGGGAATTGAGCCTATTATCTGGGAGGGTCACTTCCTCCAAGGGTCATTGACTCACTGTCCTCTGGTGTTTAATGAAAGGGGATGGATTTTCTCTCTCTCGTCGTTCAATTTCATTTTGGCGTCAGTTTCAAGCACTTTATGTAAAATAAATTTTAGTGAGCTCAGCTGGAAAATCCCTGAGCATCTTGGTGCGTGGGATGTGTGACTTTAAGGGAAAGGGGATCACACATCGCTAGTGTGGGTGTGTGACTGTCAGATGGGCCTGGCAACTGAATGCTTGCATGTTTGCTGTTTTTAGCATTTCCCTGACATCCAGGAACGCTACCACATGAAGGAGGTGTTTCAGCAACCCAGCTGTCTGCTGTACAAAAAATAATCTATAACAGGGTTCGGAACCAATAATTAAAACCTGGTCTCAGAGTAAAAAATACGTTACAAACAGTAAGGTGCAGTGGTAGACCTCTTGGTTAACTACCTCTGTACGTAGATAGCTGCAGAGTACCAGGCCTGCTGATTTTGTTCGATTGTGTGCGCAACAACATATTCTGAATGGAAGGTGCATCCTCAATATGGATTCTGAAGGTGCCACTGTTGACAGACAGGAACATTATACATTAGATTCTTATATTCTCATACATTAGAACACCACACTCCTACCCACTCACCATCCTGACTTGGAAATATATTGCCGTTCGTTCACCGACTCTGGGTCAAAATCCTGGAATTCCCTCCCTAAGGGCACTGTGGGTCAACATGGACTGCAGTGGTTCAAGAAGGCAGCTCACCACCACCTTCTCAAGGGTAACTAAGGACAGGCAATAAATGCCTCGAATATACGTAATGACCCTGTCTCGACAGCCCTCTGCAGTAGAGAATTTTACAGATTCACTACTCTCTGAGACAAAAAACTCCCCCTCTGTCTTAAATATGCAACCCCTTATTCTGTGATGATGCCCTCTGGTCCTAGACTGTCCCACAAGAAGAAATAATCTCTCCACATCTCCCCTGTCACACTCCCTAAGAATCTTATATGTATTAATAATATCTCCTGTCATTCTTCTAAACTGCACTGAGCACAGCCCTGACTTACTGAGCCTCATTTTGTAAGACAATCCTTCCACACCCGGATGGTGGAGTGAACCTGCCTCCAATACCGGTCTACGTTTCCTTAGATTAGAGGTGCAAAACTGTTCACAGTACTCCAGAAGTGCTCTGACTCATGCCTTGTTTAGTTTTAGCAAAACGTCCCTTGTTTTACACTCCATTCCCTTAAACAAAAGGTCAACATTCCATTTCACTCCCTATTATCTGCTGAACTCACCATCTTCCATGATTCACGGATAAGGACTTCCAAATCCTTCTGTTCTGTAGCCTTCCGCAGTCTTCCTCCATTTAAAGACACTCAGGAAAATCTGTAAATGCTAAAATCAGGGCTCCGGAAATAATTGCTGACAAATTTAATCCCCAAGTGGGGGCAGCATCAGTATTAGTGCAGTAAGGGTGGAAATGCAAGTGGCTCAAGAAACAAGATGATCAGAGTAAAGGAAAGAGGGCCCATTGAGAATTTGAGTTTGTCCTCACACTGCGCCACTTGAAAAAATCTGTACTGTTATTCCAACAGCCTCTGTTAACGGTTGCAGTAGGAATGCTTCACTTTATTTTGGATTGAATATAAAGCAACCAGTTCTTTTCCTAGCTTACCGCGGACTGTTTCTTTCATATTTAGTTTGAATGCTCTGTCAGACTGTACTGGGAGCACGGTGCACTATTCCAGGATAAACATTATGAAAAGTTTGTGGGGGCATTTATGAAGAAACACAATGATTTACGGAAATGCCATGACAACCGAGCACTCGTAGAGTCACAGTATCATTATGGCACAGGCCATAAGGCACAGGAGCGGAGATAGGCCATTAAGCCCATCGAGTCCACCCTGCATTGAATGAGATCTTTGATTTGATTTGATTTATTGTTGCCACTTGTACCTAAATAAAGTAAAAAGTTTTGTTTTGCTTGCAGTACAGGCAGATCATAACATACAAGGACATACAGATCATGGGGCGTTTAGACAGGATTACAGCTGCACAGGAGGTGCACAAAAGCAAGATCAACATTAGGTTTGAACTTAGAGAGGTTCATTTATCAGTCTGGTAACAGCAGGGAGGAAGCTGTTCTTGAGCTTGTTGGTGCGTGAGTATAAGCTTCTGTATCTTCCATTTCAAGGAAGAGGTTGATAGAAAGTATTATTGGGGTGGGAGGGGTCTTTGATGATGTTGGCAGCCTTTCCTGTGGCAACGAGAAGTGTAAGTGAAGTCCATGGATGGAAGGTTGGCTTCCATAAAGGTCTGCACACCACCTTCTGTAGTTTCTTTCAGTCCTGGGCAGAGCAGTTGCGATACCAGGCCGTTATGCATCTATGGTGCATCTGTAATGTTGGTGAGGGCCCTTACATCCATGCTGAATTTCCGAAGCCTCCTGAGGAACAAGAGGTGTTGTTGTTCCTTCTTGACCATTGCAACTACACTGGAGGTTCAGGACAGATTGCTGGTTATCGTCACTCCTAGGAACTTGATGCTCTCGACCTTCCCTATCTCAGCTCCATCGATGTAGTAGGGGGTGTGTCCTCCTCCTTTCTTCCTGAAGTCAACAATCAGTTCTTCTGTTTTACCAACATTGAGAAAGAGGTTGTTATCATTGAACCATGTCATCAAGCCCTCTATCACCTTCCTGTACTCTGACTCATCATTGTTTGATATCCGGCCTACCACGGTGATGTTGTCAGCGAACTTGTAGATGGCATTCGCACAAAATTTGGCGGGGCCAAAGTTTGATCCTGGCTTGGCCGGGCCTCCTCGGAGTGAAATTGCTGCAGAGGCCAGCTTTGTTCGGGGTCAGCTCTTGTCTTCACACGACCAGGGCGCTGTGGGGTCAGAGTTCAGGCCTCGGTTCCAGGTTTCATTGCGGGACCTGCAGGAAGCCGGTAGGTTTACTCTGGGCCTTCCAATCCTGGGTCAGTAGTACTTGGGTCTGGATGTTCGTAGGATCAGCAGACCTGTAAGTGGATCTAAGAGAACATTACGAGTAATTTTTACAGACTTAGAATTGAGGTTTAAAAGTGCAGAATGGTTGTAAGCTATGTGAGAATAAGATCAGTGCCATTTTCCTGCCTTTTCCCATTTTCCTTGATTCCCTTATGAATTAAAAACTTACCTCAGACAGGAGGAAACCATTGTGTCCAGTCTGGCTCTCTGTAGAACAATCCAGTCAGTTCCTCCTCTTTCCTGCAAGCATGCTCCAATTTCCCTTTTGACCATTTCGATTCAAACCACCCTCCCCAGCTCCTCCAACCTCGAACCTTGTTGGGGATCATCCTGGAGACCATTCCAGTAAATCTCCTGTGTATTCTCTTGGGGATCCTTCCGGCCTTCCAGAAGTGTGGTTACTATAAAGGAAGATTCACGAAGATAGGACTCCGCCTGAGAGTAGAAAATTCTAAGCACTGATCTGATTTAACATTTCATGGATGGGTCTGATGTGGTAGATGGAGAGAAGATATTCCCACTTGCGAATAGTCCATGAACATGGGCCATGAATATCAGACACTAGTAAATCCATAAAGCAAATCTAGAGAAAATTCTTTATCCAGACAGTGGTCAGAGTGTGGAATTTTCTCCTGCAGGGAATGGTTCTGGTGAATGGTGGGGAAGTTCACAACGTTGGGGTCACAGACTAAGGATATGGGATAAAGCATTTAGGACTGAGATGAGGAGAAATATCTTCACCCTACGAGTGGTAAGACTGTGGAATTCAATGCCATAGAAAGCAGTTGAGGTCAAAATGTTGCATGATTTCAAGAAGGAGTTGCAATTAGCACTCGGGGCTAAAGGGATCAAAGGATATGGGGGAGAAACAGGGACAGAATCTATGACTCTATAACTCTGTGGTTTCATACAAATTAGAACTCAAGTCCAGAGAAATATCAATCATCTCCAGAGCTTATAGTTTTTTTTCCATCTTGCAAGCACGTAGCCAATTGCCCAGGAAGAAAACAAAAATGGAAAAACCCGTGAATGACTCATATCCAGCCTGATTACCTTAAAACAGAACTCTGGTGTGATCAGTGCATTCATTTCCAGGTATAACAGTGCAGATAGGCACTGCAGAGGCATACAGCCTAGTGGGAGAGGCTGACTGAGATTCCTAGTCATCCATGAGGTCTACTGCAAATAGAGACAGCTTCCCTGCAGCTGGTTGGAACCACTGGGCTCCAGGAAGGATTAGTGACTCCCTCCCTGCGCACAGGTTCAGCAGAAACCATTGTTTGTCCCTGTGGTGGGGGATTCCCCGCCAACCCTGACACTAGTGACCTAACTAAAAAAGGCCTTTGTTTTTTTCCTTTCATGGTGATAAAAGTTGAGGGGAAAACACCTCCATCTGACCCCCCCCCCACTTTAGTCTTCTTGGCAATGTGGGGTCTCCTGTTTAAACGTCTCCATTTAAACAGGGGCCCATCCTTTGGCCATTCATTGGCCAAATTCAGGTAAAATCAACTTTAAAAACAGAAGTTGCTGGAAAAGCTCAGCATCTGTGAAGGGAAAAAACAGAGTTAATGTTTCGGGTCTGGTGATCCTTTCTCAGAACTGATGGTGCTGGGAAAATGTCAGTTTTTTCTTCACAGAAGCTGCCAGACCTGCTAAGCTTTTCCAGCAAGTTAGTTTTTGTGCCTGATTTACAGCATCCACAGTTCTTTTGGTTTCTACCAGGTAAAATCAAAGTGTGTACCTTTTAAGGTGTTAACTGAGGAGCAATGGTCAACTGGTATTAGCGCGACACCATTAATCCAGGTAATGTTCTGGGAAGCCGAATTTAAATCCCGCCCGAATTTAAATGGTGGAATTTGAATTAGATAAATTGGTAACTTATCCCTCAAGAGTCCCTCAGTAATGAGGCTACTTCTCAGTCTCTGAGCTGCATTGTTGCTCCTGATTGTTCTGCCTGGGATCCAGACCTCTGGGTCCAGACCCACCTCCTGCCCTTCGAGTGGCTCTGGTAAAATTCTTGAGTCAGTCTTGCATGCACCAGACCCCCATTTAGGCCTGACACCAGGATCCCACATCCTGGAGTAAAATTCTGTTCCAAACTGGTAGTGAGAGTTGCAGTGTATAAGATGTTGAAGTTTCAGATGAGGTAGCTGATGAGACTAAGCATCCTCAGATCATGGGATTCTTAAAAGAATAGAGAATAGGTCTGAAGTGGGGCTGAATGGCCTCCTGTTCCTATGTGTTTGTGACGTTCCTGTGGGAAATCCCAGATAACCAAGTGAAGGCAGTTTAGTTTTGTAAGATGGTCTAGTAGAGCCTGATTTTCAGAGAATTAAATCTTTCGCAGAGCAACAACACAGTTTAGAGAGAAAGCCATGCTAGCCCCAAGCTTTCAGCTCTGTGAGGGACAACTGATGGGTTTGCGGATGTCATGATTAAAACTCATGAAATTCTGTGCAGTATCACTCGATATTGACTTGCTGTCAATGGATTGCACTCCAGTTCATTGCATTCTTCCCCCGAGTCAGAAAGTTGCAGATTGAAATCCGACTCTTGTGGTCTAAGCTGACATTCCCAGTGCTGCATTGGTGAGGCTTTCGACCAAGAGAGCTTCTGATCCACCCGTAAGGGGAGATAAAGGATCCTATGGCACTGGAGTGCCTGAGGATTTCCTCTTGAAATCCTGGCCAATATTATCAATTAAACATCCCTGAGGAGTTATGTCAGTTTTGGATCTTGTGCACATTGATACCAATCTCTCCACCATTAAAACAGTTACCACCCTTCAAAATAACTTAATTTGCTTTGAAGGGCTTTAGGACTTTCTAAAGCTATGAAAGTGGCTATGAAAATGTAGTAGCTGCTTCTGTATCGCTCACCTTTCCCCTAGCTCCCAATGCGCTGAAGGCATTGAAGGTGAACTTAAACAGCTTGCTGAGTTCTTTCCCTCTGGTTTCCTCAAGCTGTTATGGTGCAGGAGCTACAATGACTGCAAAGGTCATCCCGATTTAACTGGGATGCCTTGCTGTACCCCAATGATTCCAACAACAAGCCTCATACATTCCTGTTGTGCCTCTTACCTGTGCTCTATATCCTCGGGGTTTGGGCTAGATCATCTGATTCCTTTGAGATGCCCCAAAGGTCAACATTGGGGAAAAGCCCAGAATCCTCCCTGAACATGTAACAAGGTCAGCCAGGTGGACCTCATAGAATATGAGTTCCCTGATTGGGGCTGTTAATCTGGTCCAATCAGGGAGCCCTGGCTGACAGATAAAATCCATGATGTGGAGGTGGGTTGGACTGGAGAAGGGGGACAATGTCAGAGGTCACACGACACCAGGTTATAGTCCAACATATTTATTCAAAACCACAAGCTTTCAGCGTGCTGCTCGTTCTCCCAAAGCTTGTGATTTTAAATAAACTTGTTGGACTATAACCTGATGTCGTGTGACTTCTGACCTTAACAGGCATGTCAGACATTCTGTTCATTCTGAAAGCTGGCTCTGAGGAAGCTGGACCAAAGACTTTCCACATATAAATAAAGGGTGACTTGGTGATGGGATACCAGCCTCTGTGAGTTATCCCAGAGTACACTGTACTACATGTAACCAGCCGCTAAGCTAACCCCTGTATTCACGGTTCAGTCTGTGTGCTTTATGGAGTCATTCAGCGTGGAAATGATTGACTTGTCGGCTATAGTCCCTGCTGCTTGTACGTAGCACGTGGGCACTAGTCCAGCAGCTCTGTGTGTATGCACACACAAATTCTTTCAGTGCAGGAAGAGGAGGCCATTCAGTCCAGCACTGCAGTGCTAGCCGTGTGTGTTTAGATGAGTGCTGACTGAAGCAGGGTCTCTGAGAATCCTCTCAAGTGCCAATGGAAAGCAGAATATTGTCCCTGTAATCAGTGTTGTGATGACTGCTGACCCTGATTAATTCCCTGGAGTTACTGTGTTAACCTGGCAGTAAGCAGGAAGGGGAGAGGAGGGCTAGAGGTGGCGAATAGTGAGGAAACAGCTCCCTCTAGTTTTGAGCATCATATGCCCTCTGAGTCACTGTGTTACAGCAATGAATACCTGCTCCCAGTTATTGTGTCCCACATGTGAATTTCAGCACCTTTACTGACTCCTCCTTAAGATTGAAGCAAACTGATTTTTCATGGAACATCACGCACTCCACAAGATTTTGTGTAACATCTTCCTCACATTTAGTTTTCCTGCAGTGTTCAAAGGATTTGGATACAGACAGGGTATGATACATTAAAGGGAAGGTGTCGGTGACCTTTTAACATTCCAGCTGCTGGAGAATGTGCTGGTGCAGTGTTCATGGCACTGAACTAAGTGACCTGATAACTCAGATGAATGTTCTAATGACAGGGGTACAAATCCTACCTCAGTAGGATGGTGGAATTTAAAGTCAGTTTGTGTACCTGGAAAACAAAGATAGCTTATGACCGTTATTGTAAAAAACTATCTGGTTCACCAATATCCTTCAGGGAAGGAAATCTGTTGTCCTTACCTGGTCTGGCCTGCATGTGACTCCAGACCCAGAGCAATGAGGCTGACTCTTAACTGCCCGCAGGCTGGGCAGGTCATTCAGTGAAAGGGAAACTAGGGATGGGCAACAAATTGCAGCAAAGTTCAGACAAAGAAAGCTACCCTTGCTAAGATCATACAAGATTACTTAATACTCTTCCCATTAACTAAGAGTGAGTTTCTTGCTGAATGAGTGTACCCCTGGATAATCCACTGGGGGGCTGGTGCCTGGAGATCTTTGTGTCCGAAATAATCACAGGTTTGTTGTCCCATGCCTTGTGTTTTCACATGCAAGACCATGCTCACTGAAAGCCGTATCCAAAAAAAAAGCTTTGTTTGAAAATGATGTGAAGCTCCCTCCTCTAGGATCCCGTCATGGGCTGTAGGCCCTCCTACGTCACCTCATTATTCCTGTGACTTAGCCAGGTCCAACTTGATTCTACACAATGAGGGCTTGCAGCCTTTTCAGAATTAATAGGACAGAGTTTGGGTCATAGTTGTTCATGGGTAGTCCAGAGAAGGTAGTTTCAAGTGCCACTAGATTGAATTTGTGATTTTGACTTCAATAAAGTGATCATGAAGCTGTCAGATTGTCATGAAAACCCAATGATGTTTCATTAGGGAAGGAAGCTTAGAATCCATACCTGATCTGGGCTTATACATGACTCCAGCCCCACACCAATGTGGTTGGTTCTTGAGTGACCTTGTAAGGCACCCAGTTGTACAGAGTCTGCTTCAAATGATGAGAACCCATCATTTCCTGAGGGCATTTATTATTTGGTATTTGCATTAACAATCTGGATGTGAATGTGCAAGGCACGATTAGGATGTTTGCGGATGAGAGCAAATTAGGAGGTATCATTGATAGCGAGAAAGGTTATCAAAAATTACAGAGGGATCTTAATCAGATGGGGAAGTGGGCTGAGGATTGGCAAATGCAATTCCATACAGATAAGTGTGAGATGTTGCATTTTCGAAAGTCAAACCAAGGTAGGACTTATACAGTAAATGGTAAGGTCCTAAGGATGTTGTGGAACAGTGAGACCAAGGAGCACAAGTACATAGTTTATTGAAAGCAGCGTCACAGGTGGACAAGGTGGTGAAGAAGGCATTTAGTATGCTGGCCTTCATCGGTCGAGGCATTGAGTAGAAGAGTTGGGATGTTGTGTTACATTGTATAAGTCGTTGGTGAGGCCACACTTAGAGTATTGTGTACAGTTTTGGTCACCCTGTTATAGGAAAGACATAGTTAAACTGGAAACTGTGCAAAGAAGAGTTATGAGGATGTTGCCAGGACTAGTACGCCTGAGTTATAGGGAGAGGTTGGCCAGGATAGGACTTTATTCCTTGGAATGTAAGAGAATGAGGAGTGACCATATTGAGGTGTATAAAATCATGAGGGGCATAGCTAGGATGAATGCATTTGGTCTTTTTCCCAGGGATAGGGAATTGAAAACTACAGTACATAGGTTTAAGGTGAGAGGGGATAGATTTAAGAAGGACCTGAGGGGCAACTTCTTCGCGCAGAGAGTGGTACGTATATGGAATGGGCTGCCGGAGAAAGTGGTTGAGGCAGGTACGAAAGCAACATCTAAAAAACATTTGGATAGGTACATGGATGGGAAGGGTTTAGAAGGATATGCACCAAATGTGGGCAATTGGAACTAGCTGTGTGGGCACCATGGTCAGCATGGGCCAGATTGGGACAAAGGGCCTGTTTCCATGTTGTATTATTCCATGACTCTCATAAGAGAGAGACAGTAAATTCCGGGTGTCACTGAGTTCCCAGCCAGATGTGCCAGTCATGCAAATGTTCCAAGCAATGAAGTGAAATTCTGAATCCTCAGTGAAGTTCCCAGAATAAAGAAATCGACAAAAACCCAACTCACTCACCCACCACGTGCATCTGCTGACTAAGGAGACAAGCAAAAACCAGATTCTGACATGTTTTGAGGTGATAGAACAGAAAAACGATCCAGTGACCTGAGTCGTTTTAACTGAATAAACAACCAAACAAGTTAACAGCTGCTCACCATTTTGTCATTGCAGCATCTGTGAGGTATTAGCTGGGTTGAGGACGGACGTTGATGAAGCATTGTGCCCGTTTCAGCTGACTGCGAACTTCTAACATTTTTACATTGTACTCTCTAGTTTGTTGCTTCATCAAGGTTGTGCGCAGTGGTGTATCAACTGCTGCCTTAACGTTGGTCAACATCTGAACCCTCATGTACTGGTCTACTTTGCTGCCTCAGTTATAATGCACACCAATTCTCAGGAAGGGTCACTCCACCCGAAACATTAACTCTGATTTTTCTCCTCAGGTGCTGCCAGGTCTGCTGAGATTTTCCAGCAATTTCTGGTTCTTATTTCCAGCATCTGCAGTTCTTTCAGTTTTTATTTGATAGATTGTTGCCGTCACACCATGCCGAAAGCATTCGATCTCCTCCCTGTATTCTGTCTCGGCATTGTTTGAGATCTGACCTACAATGATGGTGTCATCAGCAAACTTGTCAATGGAGTTGGTGTGGAATTTGGCCACACAGTCATGAGTGGAAAAGGAGTATAGCAAGGGGCTGAGTACACAGCCTTGTGGAGCGCTGGTGTTGAGGATTAGGGTGGGGGAGGTTCATGTTGCCTATTCTTACTGACTGTGGCCTATGGGTTAGGAAGTCAAGAAACTAGTTGCAGAAGGGGGAGCCAAGACCTTGGTCTCAGACAAGTTTGTTTGGAATTATGGTGTTGAAGGTGGAACCGTAGTCAATACGTAGGAGCCTGACATAGGTATCCTTATTATCAAAATGTTCCAGGGATCAGTGTCGGGCCAGGGAGATGGTGTCTGCTGTGGACCTGTTGCAATGTAGGCAAATTGCAAAGGATCAAGGCAATCTGTGAGGCTGGAGCTGATGTGAACCATGACTAACCTTTCAAAGCACTTCATAATGATGGAGGGCAGAGCCTCCGAGTGGTAGTCATTGAGGTACGCTGCATGGTTTTTCTTTGGCACTGGGATGACAGTAGTCTTCCTGAAGCAGGTGGGGACTTCAGCTCAAAGTTAGGAGAGCTTAAAGATGTCAGCAAAAACTCCCGCACGCTCATTCGAATTGAGCTAAATTATCTTTGTTGTCACATATACTCAATGTAGAGGCGGCACGGTGGCTCAGTGGTTAGCACTGCTGCCTCACAGCACCAGGGACCAAGGTTCGATTCCACCCTCGGGCAACTGTCTGTGTGGAGTTTGTACATTCTCCCTGTGTCTGCATGGATTTCCTCCAGTTTCCTCCCATGGTCCAAATGTGCAAGCTAGGTGGATTGGCCATACTAAATTGCCCATAGTGTTCAGGGATGTGTAGATTAGGTGGGTTATAGGGGATGGCTCTGGGTGGGATGCTCTGAGGGTCGGTGTGGACTTGTTGGGCCAAAGGGCCTGTTTCCACACTGTAGGGATTCTAAATGAGTATAGTGGAAAGTTTATAAATCACCACTTACAGTGCCATTCAGAGTACCTAAGTACAATCCTTAGTTACACAATAGAGAAATGAAGAAAACATGGTTACATTGCAGATGTACACAGTATAACCATAGGTCAGGAAAAAACAAGAATCGATGTTAAAAAGACCAACATCACAGTCTCTCTCCAAAGGGCTGTACACAGCAGACCCACGCAAGGGGCCTCCTTGTGGTCTGACAGCTGCCTGTTGCTGCCACTGGTTACTGGCACCCCTCTCCAGCTGCTGGCATCTCTGCTGACCACTGACACCACTTCGGAGGCTAGCCTGGCTGTCCGAGCCTGAGGGAAGCAGGGAGAGAGAGAGAGGAATAAAGGGATCTGTGTGCACAGCTGGGGACCCCATCCAGGCCAGTTGCTTTCCATGGGTTCACTCTCAAGCAGTCTATGCTAGGCCCAGCATTTATTGCCCATTCCTAATTGTTGGGAGTCAACCACTTTGCTGTGGGTCCAGAGTCACATGTGGGTAAGGATGGCAGTTCTCTTCCCTAAAGGACATTAGTGAACCAGATGGGTTTTTTTCTGACAATCGACAATGGATTCATGGTCATCAGTAGACTCTTAATTCCAGATATTTTACTGAATTCAAATGCCACCACCTGCTGTAGCAGGATTCGAATGCATGTCCCCAGAACGTTAGCTGAGTTTCTAGATTTATAGCTTTGTCATGATACCACTGGTTCATCGCCTCCCCACAGATGCAGATAGTCAGGGTTTCAGTGATCACAATGACATTGAAGTCAAGGGAAGATGGTTATATTGTGTCTAATTGGCGATTATTTTATTCATTTGTGGGATGTGGGTGTCACTGGCTGGCCAGCATTTACAGCCAATCCATAGTTGCCCTTGAGAAGGTGGTGATAAGCTGCCTTCTTGAACTGCTGCAGTCCACCTGTTGTGGGGTGACCCACAATGCCATTGGGGAGGGAATTCCAGGACTTTGACCCAGTGACAGTGAAGGAATGGCAATATATTTTCAAGTCAGGATAGTGAGGGAAATTTGCCAGTGTTCCCATGTATCTGCTGCCCTTCTAGATGGAAATGTTTGCGGGTTTGGAAGGTGCTGTCTGCGGATCTCTGGTGACTTTCTGCAGTGCATCCTCTAGATAGTACACACTGCTGCTACTGAGCGTCGGCGGTGGAGGGAGTGGATGCTTGTGCATGTAGTGCCAATCAAGTGGGCTGCTTTGTCCTGGATGGTGTCAAACTTCTTGGGTGTTGTTGGAGCTGCCCCCATCCAGGCAAGTCACACTTCTGACTTTTGCCTTGTGGAGGGTGGACAGGCTCTGGGGAGTGAGGGGGTGTGTTACTCACCGCAGTATTCCTAGCTTTTGACCTGGCTTGTAGCCACTGTGTTAATGTGGCAAATCCAGTTGAAATTTTGGCCAATGATAACACCCAGGATGTTGATAGTGGGGATTCAGTGATGGTAACACCATTGAGTGTTAAGGGGCAGTGGTTAGGTTGTCTGTTATTGGTGATAGTCATAGCGTAGTGTTTGTGTGGCAGCATTGTTTCTTGCCACTTGTCAGCCAAAGGCTGGATATTGTCCAAATCTTGTTACATTTGAACACGGACTGCTTCAGTATCTGAGGAGTCACGAATGGTACTGAACATTGTGCAATCATGGGCGAACATCCCCACTTCTGACCTTATGATGGAGGGAAGGTCATTGGTGAAGCACCTGAAGATGGCTGGGCCGAGGACACTACCCTGAGGAACTCCTGCGGAGATGTCCTGGAGCTGAGATGACTGACCTTCAATAACCACGACCATCTTCCTCTGTGTTAGTTATGACTCCAACCAGTGAAGAACTTGCCTGATGATACCCATTGATTCCAGTTTTGCCAGGGCTCCTTGATGCCACACTCAGTCGAATGCAGCCTTGATGTCAAGGGCTGTCACTCTCACCTCACCTCTGGAATTCAGCTCTTTTGTCCATGTTTGAATCAAGGCTGTAATGAGGTCAGGAGATGAATGGCCCTGATAGAACCCAAACTGGGCGTCACTGAGCAGGTTATTGCTGAGCAGGTGCTGCTTGATAGCACTGTTACTGACACCTTCCATCACTTTACTGATGATCGACTAGACTGATGGGGTGGTAATTGGCCGGGTTGGATTTGTCCTGCTTTTTGTGTACAGGACAAACTTGGGCAATTTTTCACATTGTTGGGTAGGCGCTGGTGCTGTAACTGTACTGGAACAGGTTGCCCCAGTGGGGGGAGGGGGGGTGGGTAGCAAGTTCTGGAGCACAAGTCTTCAGTACTATTGCCAGAATGTTGTCAGGGCCCATAGCCTTTGCAGTATCCAGTGTCTCCAGCACATATGGAGTGGATCAAGTCGGCTGAAGACTGGTATCTGTGATGCTGGTGACCACTAAGAGGACAGTGTGGCCAGCTTTCTCCAATTTTGATCAGAAACTTAGAGAGATACCAATAAAAAGGTTTGGTGATGGTGAATCTAAGAAATCCCAGATGTTTCCAGTGAACATGGCTACCATGCTTAACAAGGAGTGAATGTCACCATCTCATAGCAGCAGAATGGGCACCTCTATGAAGCATTTCTGATGAAGGGTCTAGGCCCGAAACGTCAAGCTTTTCTGCTCCTATGATGTTGCTTGGCCTGCTGTGTTCATCCAGCCCCACACCTTGTTATCTCAGATTCTCCAGCATCTGCAGTACCTTTTATCTCTCTCCACCACTATCTCCTGTAGTCCGCTAGCAGTGATGATCTACTGATAAAATCTTCAGTTCTACAAAATCTACAGCCATCACGGAAATGTAAAAAAGAAATTAGTTCCAGACACAAAACTGCGGGTGTGTCTCTAACCATTCGACAGCTTTCATCACAAAGAGATAGCCTCTTGCGAATGTAGTAGCTAGCAGCCAGAGGCTTGTGAAGAATTTGCATGATCAGGACTGCCTGTAGAAGCTCAAAACAGATGAAAAATACTTAAAAAAACTTGTGAAGACCGCAGAGAGTCTCACCAAAGCTACAAGGGTAAAAATCTGAATAATCAAATTGGAAGAACGGGTTGATATCAGACCCATAAGTAAATTAAGTCCCTTAGCAGAAGAGCAGAAATTCCGAAAGGGTTAACATCACATCACTGAAACATAAATACTGGACTGAGAAGGTAAAAGAAGGCTTCAATCAGTATTCTTCATAAATCAGCATTGTCATTATTGTTACAAGTTATCAGGAAAAGCTGCAAAATCCCTTTGAAAGAAGAGGCACTAATTAGGAATATCACAGAGTTGGCTGGTACAGTTTGAATAATTGGACTGAAGAAGTCAAAGGAGGTAGAAGAGTTTAGGTGAAACCAAGCGGAGGCTTGGGGACCGCTTTGCAGAACACCTGCGCTCAGTTCGCAACAAACAACTGCACCTCCCAGTCGCGAACCATTTCAACTCCCCCTCCCATTCCTCAGACGACATGTCCATCCTTGGCCTCCTACAATGCCACAGTGATGCCACCCGAAGGCTGCAGGAACAGCAAATCATATTCAGCCTGGGAACCCTGCAGCCCAATGGTATCAATGTGGATTTCACAAGCTTCAAAATCTCCCCTCCCCCAACCGCATCCCAAAACCAGCCCAGCTGATCTCCACCTCCCTAACCTGTTTTTCCTCTCACCTCAAGCCACACCCCCATCTCCTATCTACTAACATCATCCCGCCCCCTTGACCTGTCCGTCCTCCCTGGACTGACCTATCTCCTCCCTACCCCCCTACCTACACTCACCTTTACTGGCTCCATCCCCGCCTCTTCGACTTGTCTGCCTCCTCTCCACCTATCCTCTCCTCTATCCATCCTCTATCCACCTCCCCCTCTCTCCCTATTTATTTCAGAACCCTCTTCCCCTCCCCCATTTCTGATGAAGGGTTTAGGCCCGAAACGTCAAGTTTTCCTGCTCCTATGATGCTGCTTGACCTGCTGTGTTCATCCAGCCCCATGCTTGTTATCACTGTCTTGAAGTAACATTTGATTTTCCGTATGCAATCAATAATAGTCTTAAAGGTGTGAAAAAAGAATGACACAATTTTTCTAAACTTCAAAATGTGCAAATCTCACAGAAAAGAAGCAGAAAGTGCACAGCTCATATTTATTGTTAAACAAAATGCAAAGAAAAAGGCAAGGGAACTGTGTTTTCTTCAGTGGAGAAAAAAATGCAGAATTTCTTCATTTTAGGCAGTTCAATGATTTTTTTTAAAACTTGATAATATTTTTTCAGCAGTAATAGGAGAATAATTATGAAATCTCACAGTTTTTCAACTATAATTAACAGAACTTAAGAGAGAATTTCTGAAACTGCACGTAAAAGTTTTCAAAACCTTCATTACAAAGTTAAACCTTCTTCATAGCAAACTTAATTAGGAATGCATCTTCAGGATAAAACAATTAAAAATAATTGCAACTTTTGCAAAATCACATTTACAACTTTCTGAAGCAGTGATTAAACAAGGTAACTAGCGAAACCAGTTCCACTTAGAGAACTTTTTAAAATTCCTTCAACAAGTTTCAAGTAAATAATTTCATGAACAGAAGTCACAGCAGTTAAATACATTCACTTTGGAGGAAGATATTACACCTCCAGGTAGATACAAGATCACAGATGCTTCAGGCGGGGAATGAAACTGGACTGTATGGAAAAGAGTCTGGAATTGAGTCAGGACTGCAGAGGAAGACCAAAGAAGAGCAAATGAATTTATTTCTTTGCTTCGCAGTCCCAGTAGCAGATGATGTTTTAACATGCAAGAAGAGATTTACCTGGATGATGCCAGGTATGGAACATCTGAGTTAGGAAGAAAGGCTGGATAGGCTGGGACTCTTTTCACTGGGGTGTAGGAGGTTGAGAGGTGAAGTTTTTATAAACTTATAGAAGTTTATAAAATGACGAGGGGTTTAGAGAGTGTTAATGGTGGTTGTCTTTTCCTTAGGGTGGGGGATTTCAAGACTAAGGGGCACATTTTTAAGGTGAGAGCAGAGGGATTTAAAAAAGACATGAGGGGCAAACTTTTTACACATGGGGTGGTTTGCGTATGGAATGAAATTCCTGAGGAATTGATGGATGTGGGCACAATTACAGTGTTTAAAAGACGTTTGGACAGAATAGAACAGAATATCGTTTATTGTCACATGTGCTATAGTACAGAGTACAGGAGTACAGTGAACAGTTTCTACAATGGCTGCCTTTAATGGTGCCATCTTAGCTACAAGTACCTAGGTACAAATTTTAGAGTAAAAAAATGTAGTGTTGTTAAGGAGTAAAAAAGAATATAGATCAGCATGAAACAGTGAAAAAGCCCAGAATGATAATAAGTGACCGTAAGTACGTAAGTTCCATTCTGTGCCTCCACTTGCCAGCCTCCATCCAGGACCCACTCCGCCACCACTCTGGGCATTGCCGGTTCACTCCGCTACAGGACTCGGCCCGTGCCCGCTCTGCCTTGGGATTAGTTCTGCCCTGGGACTCGGCCCATGCCCGCTCTGCCTCAGGGTTCGGCCCGTGCTCACTCTGCCTCAGGACTCAGCCCGTGCCCACTCTGCCTCAGGACTCGGCCCGTGCCCACTCTGCCTCGGGACCCGGCCCGTGCCCGCTCTGCCTTGGGACTCGCTCCGCCACAGGCCTCGGCCCATGCCCGCTCTGCCTCAGGATTCGGCCCATGCTTGCTTCGCTCCGCTCCGCCGTGGGATCTGACACTGGAAAGAGTTACCCAGGTGGTGGTCGAAGTCAAAATCTGAAAACAGCGCAAGAGAGCAATGAGAACAGGAAGGCAACATAACTGAAGAAGACCATCAGACTTCGTGAACATTCTAAGGTAGGAAAGGACCATACCATCATATGACAGAACAACACAAAAGAAATTGTCAAATCCTATCTCAGTAGAACTTATTGTTCCTGCTGTTGAGTTTTAAAAATCCAGAAAAAGAACAATGTCCAACTTTATCATGCCAATGCAACTTAGGGGTGGCACGGTGGCTCAGTGGTTAGCTCTGCTGCCTCATAGCACCAGGGCCCCGGGTTCGATCCCACCCTTGGATAACTGTCTGTGTGGAGTTTGCACATTCTCCCTGTGTCTGCGTGGGTTTCCTCCGGGTGCTCTGGTTTCCTCCCACAGTCCAAAGATGTGCAGGCTAGGTGGATTGGCCATGCTAAATTGCCCATAGCGTTCAGGGATGTGTAGATTAGGTGGGTTATAGGGGGATGAGTTTGGGTGGGTGCTCTGAGGGTCAGTGTGGACTTGTTGGGCCGAAGGGCCTGTTTCCACACTGTAGGGATTCTATCTTTCTGTAAGAAAGTAGGACATTTGCAGAGAATGTGTAAAAGTCAAAAACAACCGTGAAACCACAGAATTACCACCACAAAGAGAGACAGCAAGCATTGTTGACAGAAATCCCAATTAACCACAAAATATCTTGATTTGGTCACATCATTATATGGCAATTTGCTACCTATTGGTAAAGCAACTGAATCATTTCTGGGGTAAAACCTGAATCCGAAATTACTGAAATCGTACAGGCTAATGGTGATCCAACTCATTTCAAAAAAACATGTTATTGATTTACCCTTCAGTCAAACAGAATGAAATCACAGTGTTCTGACGAGCAGGGCATGTGCAGTGTACTGCACAAGATCAATGGAGTGCTGAGAGAAGTATAAACTACAGAGACCAATACAATTGAAGAACAAGTGTGCATGATCAAAATAAACTTCTCACGTCTGAATTGAAAAGCGTGCTTTGGGCTTAAAATTCTACAGTACGTTGAAGAAGAACCATAAACATTTCAGAAGCCTAATACCAGTGATCATTGGAAGCACAGGAAGACTTTGTCGGTCTCAGAAGAATATTCATTGCACCCAAGAGGAAATCAGTAGGGGTTAACAATGTTGGTGCACACCAACACTTTGTGACCGAGACATGGGAAGATAGTACTGATCTCCCAGGTTTGGAGGAATTATTCAATTGACTTTGAGCTGCAAATAAATTTCTGAAAGCTGATCACCAGTCCCATGCCTGACACCATAACCAGCAGGACATTATGGTCAATTCTTGATATTGCCAGATGAGCTGTTTAGAAAAAGCGGTACTAAAACAGCTAAGTCAGTCTTACTGCATTTGATTAACCCTGATAACATGATGGTGTTATCCAAAGCATAGAAGATCACAAGTCTACCACATTACAATGTCAAATGAAGTTTACTTTTTTTTCAGAAACACAGCAATTTTCTCAGACATGGTTTGAGGAAATGAACGATCTTCCGAGGGAAACAAATGTCAAACAGTGACATCAATGCCAGAGAACCTCCTTTGCCAAGATCATTTGAGAAATCAAAGCAATCAAAAATACACTGTAGTAATGAACAATTTTCAAGTAGTTGACTTTCAAACCCAACCAAGTGATCAGTCATTTATAAAATCAGAAACATGTGGGGAGATGGATCAATGGCAAATATATGTTACATGTTGAAAAGAAATTAGACAGCATTTAAGAAACAGGAAAAGGCTTGGAGAAACATGTTGTTTAAGCCGCTTAGTACTTGAAAGGGTTAACTAACATCACATGGAAAGCTCCTCCCATCAGGATATGAAGGACTGTTCCTGAGAGGAGCTAAGTTCTAAGTTGTAAGACTGGTTCTATCTCTAAGAGCATGTTGCTGACAGTAATGTGCTTACAAATACATTGAGTCTGTGCAGTGGATTATCATGTAACTTGACTGTTACAGAACTAGCAGTATTATGTGGGAAAACAGCTCTTATATGTCAAGATTATGCTTATCTTCTGATAGATACTTTGTTAGGGCACCCTTCCCTATTTGATATCAGTAACTTAGACTAATACCATTCATGAAGACTGAATGCAGTGAACTTAACCAAGGCATCTTAGATGGTTCCAGTAAACAGGACCACCATGCTGACAATGGAGTGTATTTCACCAAATGTGTACCTAACCCTGGCCAGTGAAACCCTGTCAATGGCTTCTCTTCTCGCTCTTTCACTATGATATCTGGCAGCCCCCAAGAATCTATTCTTGGCCCCTTCTTATTTCTCATCTCTATTCTGTCCCTCGCTGAGATGGTCTGAACCACAATATTAATTAGTCATTTATGCTGATGCCCCAGAGTGCAACTTCATCATCACCTCTCGTGACTCCTGTATTCCAGAATGTTCCTCCACTTGAACATTGGGAAAACCATTGTATTTAGTCCTTACCACAAACTGTTCCCAACCTACTTCATCCCTCTCGCTCAACTGATTCTGAAGCTGGCCTGGCAGTTTGCTGTCTTGGTGTCACATTTGGTCCCAAGTTGAGCTTCCAATCAGGTACCTGCACTGCCACTGAGGCTGCCCTTAATACCACCCAACTCTGTCCCTGCCCCAGACCAGTGGCTGCTGAAATCCACATCCGTGTGTGTGTTGTCTGTAAATTTGATTATTGCATGCCACTCCAGTTGGCCTCCCATTGTCACCAGCAATGAACCTGGGATCATCTGATACTCTGCCTCTGTCCTCTTTCACACCTTCTCCTGTCCATCTACTACCCTGTACTCATGACTTACATTGGCTCCCAGTCAAACAGTCCTCTGACTTTTAACAATTCCCACTCTAGTCTTCAAATTGGCCAGTGCCCCTTCCCCCCATCACCTTAACCTTCTCCAAAGGCAGACTTCTCCAAAGGTACAACCTTCTGAGATAGCTGGACCCATCCAATTTCAACTTTGAGGCTTCCTGCTTTCAATCACTCTGGTTTTGAAAGCCATGCCTTTAATACCTGGACTTAATGTTGTGCAGTTCCCTTTAGCTCCCCCTTCAAACTGACCTCTACAATCAAGCTTTGGACCTAAAATGTGGCTCAGTGTAAGAATGTTGCTTTGCAACCCTCCTGAGAATTACCAGGGGATGTATCATCTTTAGTGGAGAGAGTTTGAAACCACTGGACTCCTTTCCTTTGAGAGCATTATAAATACTTCACTGCATTCTGTACATTTGTTGCACATCCATGAATGAATTAACTCTGAATATAGATTCATTGCATTCTAAACAACCCTGAAATTCAGATCAGGATTCAATGAAAGGTCGTTGATCTGAGATATTAACTTTGTTTTCTCTTTCCTCTCTCTCCCTTTCTCTCTCTGTCAATATGGATTGACACCTCCACCCCTGTTTTCCTGTTTTCATTTCAGATTTCCAGCATTTCCTTTCTATTTTTCCCCCCCAGTTTTTACATGAAAATAGATCCAGTCAACTTTTGTGGGCAGTGAAAATGGATTTCTCACTCTTTGTTCTCGCTCAAATCCCCGCACGGGCTACAGCTGCAGCAGGATGGAAATTAGGAGAGGGAGAAGGAGGAGATGGAGGGATTATGCGTGTGAGTATATGAGAGAGAGAGAGAGACACAGAGAGAGAGAGAGTGAAAATAGCTTGTGGTTTTTCGTGTACCGTTGATGGACTGTTGCTGCATTCACTTAGCCTATAATGGACATAATGGCTGTTTGACATCCTTGGAGACATTGTGTATCCTGATGGTCTCTGTTTCAGTCTGTGCTTACACTGAGTGGTTAGTCAGCAGATTGACAGGAACATTCATTAGTATTGGAAGCTGAGATGTGTATTGTTCCACACAGAATTCCTGCAGCTTCTCACTCCTGAACATGAATAGCTCTGATGGTGAGTTGAATGTTACTGGACTGCTATTGAAGTGTCATTTTTTGTTTAAAATTGTGTAAATAAACATCTCAAAGTAGTGCACGTGGGTTTTATCGCTTTTAAACCGTGTGTTTTTTGCGAGTGTGCTTTCACAGACTTTAATTAAGCACACCTCCTCTTCAGCTTGCTAATATTTGCAGAGAGGAGTCTAAATTTTCCTTAACTCATTCTCAGCTCAGTAAAACTGGATTTATTTCTGTCTGAAATTCAAACTGTATTTTGAATTTATGTTGCCTCACCAGAATCAGCATGTATCATTTTTTTCGGATTGGGGTTCCAAGGCGATCAATGGGGCCAGTGGACAAAGACAGGTTTTTTGGGGAATCCATCATTCATCACAAAAAATTTATGTTTTGTAATCAAAAAGCTCACAGCTGCCGTGCGTGAATAAAATTAAATGTTTGTTGAATTGAAAGTACCATTTACCTTTTTGATAACTGACACAGTCTTTTTTTTATTAACTTTGTTAGGTAATCCCAGGTCGGAAGCTCATTCCTTTCGGCATCTCCCCAAGAGTGCAGTGATATTAACTGGAGAGGGGGTCTCCCCAGGAGTGGATCAATATTCCATAGGGAAAGGGACTCCCTGGGATATGTCAATATTAATTGAGGTGGGGGAATCCCCTGGAGTTATGTCAAAATGAAGCTGGTCTCTGGGGATTGATTACTGATTGTCGATGATCTTTGGCTGGAAAAGTTTGACTACCACTTCTCTTAGGGGTGTGTGTGTGTGTGTGTGTGTGTGTGTGTGTGTGTGTGTGTGTGTGACAAACTGTAAGATGCCTAATTGTACTTAAAAATCAAAATTCAAATACACTTAACAGGAACCTTAACTTGCTAAATATTTGTGAGAACAGATGCGATCAGGTTCAAAAAATCAATTGCCAACCATCATTTGCAACCCCCAATAAACATTTTCTTCAGCAGTGTTGATTAGTAGCTTGTGAATGGATTGAGCTCCCAAATTTGTTGCTTGACATCTCAGGGAGAGAGAGAGAGGGGGGCAACATTTGGTGACTTTTCAGCAACACTATCCTGAGGAATGGCCATCAGCATGAAACATTAACTCTTTTGCTTCTTCGTTAGACAGACTCAGTTTTTGCAGCATTTGCTGTTTTTATTCCAGATTTGCAGCATCCACAGTCTTTCGCTGTTTGTGTTTGGATTTTCTGCACTTTGTATGGAACCCTGCCATTCCCAATGAAGTGTTGATAAAAAGTTGCGCAGCATTCAAGACAATGAAATAGACAGTAAGAATTAGGATCTTACATTTAAACAAAGTACATCCTAAAGGTGCAATGGTTCTATAAGATTAGGAGATTAGATGAAAGGAGTTAGTGGTACTGAAGCTATGGTGAACAATTTGAAAAATAAATCATAACATCTGTGTTGCAAAGAAATTGAAACATTCCATTGAATTTGCAGCTAACAGAAGTTAGGAATGGTATTGGATTATAATACTGCTAAATATTAAAGCTGAGGCTTCAGAGATTACCAAGGGAAACGAGCACAGACAGATTGTAAGAGCTTCTACACATACACAAACAAAAGGGAAGGGAGAGACGAAATCATGCAAGGGTCCCTTGGAGGCTGAGCTGGCAGAAATCAACTGAGGGCTGTGGAATTGGCACTCACATTAACAAGTATTTTCGCTTCATGATAACAGACACAGAAAACCAACTGGAACTACGAAGGTCTTGATGAATGTGTGGAACTTAAAGTAATTGATATCAGTCAAGAAGAGGTACCGGATGAAATAATAGGAGTAACACTTGATAAGCCTCCGGATGCAATGGCTGATGTCAGAAGGTTTCAGAGAGATGGCTCAGAGACAGCGGTGCAGGTCAGACTGGCAGAGTCCAGGACACTTCTCAGCTCCACAGCCCCAACCGAGCAGGAAGTGCCCTGGATCTGTGCAATTTTATTCCGAGCACAGGAGGGAGGGTGGGGATGGAGAGGAGGGCTTTGAGATGCAACTGCCCTTTCCTCCCCCAGTTGCTCCCAGAAACAGTTCAGAGGCTGACAAATTTGGAGAAGAACTAGACAGATGGTCTGCTCTGGTGACACTGGCACTTTGTCCAAGATTATTTTTTAAAAAATAGACCAAGCAAACAACAAAAGAAACTTACCAGTCTTCACCATCACACCCTCTCAGTACCCCATACACTATCCATGCTGTGCATGTACCTACCCACTCCACATGGCTCCTTCTACTCTCCATACTAATCAACGTACCCCAGCAATTCCACCATTCAATCATTGCTGATCAGTTTCTCAAACCCATTCTGCTGCCTTCTCCCTGTAATCCTTGATCACCATAATAATTAAGAACCTTTTTCTTAATCCTTTATAAAACCAAGAATTGGAATTAATTGTACCACTTCAAACAGGTCAACAACTGCTTGGAACTATCGATCAAAATGTGAAATAACAGGTCGCCTGGAGTGAGAATGGGAGTTTGTAAAATCAGCATTAACCCAGTCACAGAAACCTCAAGGCTTATGTTGATAGCAAGAATGAAATGGCAAGCACTGTTTTATTTTTACATTCCAGACAACGTGCTTCTTTTCTCCAAACGTTTAAAGGGCGGGGATTTTAAATGCCTTGACAGATTGACAATGCTTTTGAAACTTTTGACAGTTAATGTAGAAAGCTCTCTAGTCCATTCCAATGAGTTTCTGCATTTTTTATGCATATTCATTTTTTTTTTATAATACAAAAGGGTATTGGACCTCTCCCAAAGGACAGCTCTCTGTCACCAAAGGTTATCTTATATCTCCAGGTAATGGTACAGCGTAGGATATACCAGCCAATGAGGTTGCAGATTTGTGGTTGAATACATGGATGCTCAGTTTCAAATTGCTGGATCTGTTCAAATTCAATCCCATTTAGCACAAAATATGATACAATGAGAAGATGGGATCTAATTTTCAAAAGGACTGTGTGCTGGTGATTTCTACTGATACTGTGATGGAGATATACAGCTGGAGCAGGCATATTGTTAAGGATGAGGTAAAGCAGGCATTTTCTCTCTTGCTAGTTCCGTCAACCTTTTCTACAGAGCCAGTCTAGCATCAGTTGTGAAATGTGGTTGACAATTAAACAATTAATCAAAGGGAGATGGTCCACAAATATCCTCATCTTCAATTTCAGTGGTGCCTAGCGCATCAGTGCAAAAGATAAGGCTGACGTGTCTGCAACAATCTTCAACCAGATGTGCTGAGTGGATGATCCATCTTGGCATCATGCAATGGTCCCCTGTATCATAAATTTCTGCCTACAGCCAACTTGATTCGCTCCACTTCATATCAAGGCAGTGGATACTACAAAGGCTATGGTTTCTGACAAAATTCCGGCAATAGTACTGAAGGCTTGTGCTCCAGAACTTGCCGCTTCCCCTAGCCAAGCTGTTCCAGTACAGATACAACACTGGCATCTGCCCGACAATGTGGGAAATGGCCCAAGTATGTCCTGTACAAAAAAAGCAGACAAATCCAACCCGGCCAGTTACTGCCCTGTCAATTGATTCTTCATCTTCACAAATGTAAGAGAAGAGGTCATTAACAGTGCTTTCAAACAGCATTTGTTTAGCAATAACCTGCTCACTGACTTCCAGTTTGGGTTCTGCCAGGACCACTCAGCTCCTCACTTCATTACGGTCTTGGTCCAAATCTAGACAATAGAGCTGAACTCCAGAGGGACATGAGCCTGAATGGTCTTGATGTCAATGCCGCATTAACCGAATATAGCATAAAGGAGTCATAGCAAAACTAATGTCAATGAGAAACTCTCCGCTGCCTGACTCGAAGGAAGATAGTCGTGGTTGTTGGAGGTCAGTCTTCTCAGCTCCAAAACATCTCTGCAGGAGTTCCTCAGGGTAGTGTCTTTGGCCCAACCATCTTCAGCTGCTTCAGCAATGATCTTCAGTCCATCAGATGTACGGGTGTCCTTTGGTTGCATAATGTCCTGCTCTGCTTACGATTCCTCAGATTCAGGAGCTGTCCATGTTGATATGAAGCCACACAGGCTTGGGTTGAAAAGTGGCAATTAATATTTATGTTACGATATGGCAGGCAGTGACCAGCCTCAAGAAGAAGAATCTGACTCTTGCATGTTGACATCAAATGGCATTGTCAATGTTTAATCCTAAAGCATTAAGGGAGCCTGGGGATTACCATTGGCCAGATTTCCTCCAAACCTGTGACGCCCACATCCCATGGGTGATTAAATAATTTAAGAAGTTATGAGGAGGATGTAAAGAGAATGTAAACTGATTAGGTAATTGGCAAGAAGGTGACAAAAATGTTAAGACTGTGGGGAAGTGTCAAATTAGCCATTTTCGTTGAACGCAGAATATTTGTTACATGGTGAAAGATTAGTAAATGTTGATTTTCAGGGAACTGATGTGTCATTGTGCATTGTGAACGAAAAGGTTAGCGTGCTGATATTGTAAACAACTCAGGAGGAAAATGCATTGGAGCTTTTATACCACATGTTGGGAAGGCCACGCCTGAAGCACTGAGTCCAGTTTTGTTGGTCTTCCTAACAAGGAATATACCTGCCTCAGATAGTGAAGTGAAAATTTGCCAGATTAGTTCTTGGATTGAAGGAGCTGTTCTCTGAGGAGAAATTGAACCTGCGCATTCTGTGTTTAGAAGAATAAGTGTGTAGAAAGATGACGGGTGACCTTATTGAGGTTCCTAAAGTCATGGGGGGTAGGTGAATAGCAGATGTACTTTGTCTGGGAGGGGGGGTGGTTTCAAAACTAGGAGGCATATTTTTAAGGGGAGAGGAGGAAGATTTATAAAAAACATGAGGGACAACTTTTTTACACAGTGAGTGGTTCATGTGTGGAATGAACTTCTTGAGGAAGTGGTGGATGCAGGTACAGATACAACATTTAAAAAATGTTTGAGTAAGTTCATGAATGAGAAATGTTTGGAGTGATATGGGCCAAGTTAAGGCAAGTTGGACTTGTTTAGTTTGGGAACATGGTCAGCATGGTCTAGTTGGACTGACAGGTCTGTTTCCATGCTGTATGACTCTATGAGAACTGATCTCATTAAAATTTATCAAATTCCTAGGAGGATTGACAGTTTTGCCACAGACAGTCTTCCTCCAGGGAGGGAGAGTCTCCAACTGTGGACCATTGCCTTAGGGTAAGAGCTTAGCTGTTTAGGACTGAGATATTTCTTTGTGTGAAGGGTTGTGAATCTTTGGAATTTTCTGTACCAAGGATGTTTACTGTTCAATCTATTAATGAGTAAGGTTTCTGACCATGGAAGGACTGGGGACAGAATGGGAGAATAGAGTTCATGTATGTTTGGAGTGCCAACCTGCACCAGGACAGCTCCCCAGCCTATTCATGCCATCAGTAGATTTTCCCAGGTGCAGGGACTTGGAATCTGGATCAACTCCCGTTCCAACCAATTAATGCCATGACAGTGGTACGTAGGGGAGAAGTTGTTTTGTAATGGTGCCAGTATTTTGTGTCATTGAATGAATCACCACCAAGAGTGAAGGCCGGCAGGACATGGAGGGGCCTCCCAGTGGCAGGTCGAAGGCTATTGGAACTGAGGACTCCATGCCCCATCCGCCCCTGTGGTCCTATCAGTTTCAGGCCCCTTTATTTGATGTTCTGTCTCTGGGCAATTGGGGGCGTCTCCACCTTGAAGTGCCCTGATTCTGACCCACCTGCTTCAGCACCACCCGCCTCTCCCAGTCAGGGTCTCTTGCAGACAGCACTGCCACCCCTACAACCAGGCCTCCGACTTCCCCGGTCCATCTACATGGGCAGCTTGTTTAGCCAGTTCTGTCTTAATTCATGACCCTCTCCCACAATGGCTGCTTCCACATTCCTGACCTGAACTGAGGTCAGCTTTGGGGTTGCGACCCATTTAGAAAAAGGACAAACCTGATTTCTCAATCACTGTATCCAGCTGAAACACCTGGAGATAGAGCCTCAACGTAGTGTCTCATTGAAAGGACCTTACCTTTCATGGCAGGCAACTGAGATGAAGCCCTGAATTATAAATGAATGGCTGACATTAATAAGCTTAATGGCCATTGTAAAACAATCTCTTGGACAACACTGGAATATTTTCTTGCCAAATAGTTGAGATAATTTTTTCAATGCTTGAGAAACTCAGAGCTAAATGCATACATTGGCATGGGATTGATTTTGAGTTTAAGTGACTGAAGTAATAGTGATTTTTAGATATGATCTCATAAAGATGGACTGCAGGATACTGCACCAAGACCTGACTCCCTGCTTTTGGAGGTTATCAATGTTGGGTTGCTTGGTCGGGGCGGAGGGGGGGTGGAAGCAATAGGACTAGGTGGGGGCTGTGTTAATGGACACTGGTTGCAATTGTCTTGGGTTGTCCCATTATGGAGCACAGTCCAGTTCACCTCTTTCACACACTGACCCTGTACAACCCAAGGCGACATCCAGGATCCTGGTGAATGCTCTCCCTCCAGCTGTGTCTACTTGTCCCCTTCTGCCGCTCCGTGTCCTGCTCCCCTCTCCTGATGTCACAACCACCACTTCTGCTGCCTGACACAAATTTCCACCCTCTCACCTCTCTCCAAACTGTGGTCTGGCTGCAGTCGCTCCCGGTTTGTTGCCGTGGTCACCCTGAGCAACCATACAGCCATTCAAATGAATGTGAATCCAGAATTCTTGTCCTGATTCAATTTATTCCTGTCTGTTACTCTGTATGTAACTCTGTGCTGTCCCTGTCCGGGGAGTGTTTCAAAGGGAACAGTGTAGAGGGAGCTTTACTCTGTATCTAACCCCATGCTGTACCTCCATTGCCCACAGAATCCCTACAGTGAGGAAACAGGCCATGTGGCCCAACAACTCTCTGAAGAGCATCCCACCCACACCCACCTGGACTCACCCCCCTACTCTATCCCTGTAACTCTATGTTTCTCATGGCCAATCCACCTAACCTGCACATCATTGGACTGTGGCAGGATACCCACGCAGATATGGGGAGAATGTGCAAACTCCACACAGACAGTCACCGGAGGCTAGAATTGAACCCGGTCCTGGTGCTGTGAGGCAGCAGTGCTAACCACTGAGCCACTGTGCTGCCCAAAAATGCAAACTCTACACAGACACTCACCCAAAGCTGGAATTGAACCGAAGTCTCTGGCTCTGTGAGGTAGCAGTGCTGACCACTGAGCTACTTTGCTGCCAGTGGTCAGCACTGTCCTTGGAGTGTTTGATGGTGTCAACATACAGGGAAGTCTACTCTGTATCTAAGCTCATGCTGTCCCTGTCCTGGGAGTGTTGATGGGGAACAGTGTAGAGGAATGTTTACTCTGTATTTTACCCCAGTCTGTCCCTGTCTGGGAGTGTTTGATGTGGACAGTGTAGAGGGAGCTTTACTTTGTATCTAACCCCATGCTGTCCCTGTCCTGGATCATAAGGAAGGAGTTTTAGAAACAGGAATGGACGATTCAACCAATTGCACCTGCCTTGCCATTTAATTGTTGGGGATGGATTGCCCAGCTCAGCACTAGTTTCTCATAATGTGTGTGTCTATCCCCTGATGTCATTACTTGCCAGAAATCTATCAATTTCTGCCTTGAACCAGCTCAATTGGGAAGGTAATTCCAAAAATCCACCTCCCTCATTGAAGAAATTCTTTCTCATCCCAGTTCTAAATGGCATTTCCTTTATCCTGAGGCTATGTCTGGGCTATCATACTCATCAGCCTAGAGATATACCTTATCCATGTACACATTATCTCACGCTGTAAGGATTTCAATGAGATCTCTTCTCCCCCTTCTAAACTCTGGAGAGTTCAGTTCGGAGCGCACTTAGCAAGTTGGCCTACATATCAGAAGGAGTTGTGTACAGAAGCAAAGGTGTTTTCCTGCATTTGTATAGAGCACCTTGGTGAGACCAGATCTGGTGTACTATGGACAGTTTTGGTCTTCCTATTTGGGGAAGGATATACTTGCCACAGAGGGATTGCAATGGAGGTTCACCAACTTTGTCCCCGGGAGAGGACATTGTATTGTGAGAGAGAAGGAGGAAGCTGCCCCTGTACTCTCAATTACTACTCCTTTATTGACACAAATTTCTTTCAGTTCCTCACTTTAGCAAGTCCCTTGGTTATCTAGTATTTCTGGGAGATTTTCTGTATCTTCATTTGTGAAGATAGATACAAAAAATTATTTCGTTTTTCCACCATTTCTCTATTCTCTATTACAAATGATCTTGTCCTCGCCAGTAATGCGCTCACATTTGTCCGAGTTAATATTTTCACATACCTAAAGAAGCTTCTACTCATTTGCTTTTATGTTTTTCATTAGCTCGCATTCATATTCTGTTTTCCCTTTTGTGTTCTTTTTCTCATTCATTCATTGTTCTAAATGGCTAAAGATCCTCAGGCTTACCACTTTATCTGGTGTCCTTTCAAGTCGTTTCAACAGATTTACTTGAATAATTCACTTCATTTTTTATCCAGGGTGTTTCAACCTTCCCACTAGAATCCAGACATAGAAATGTACAGCACAGGGAGTGGCCTTCAGCCCACGATATTGAGCTGAATGTGATGCCAAATGGAACTAATTCCTTCTGCCTGCCCTTGGTCCATATCCCTCCATTCCTTGCATATTCATGTGCTTATATGAAAGCCCCTTAAATGCCCTTATTGTATTTGCCTCCACCACCACCCCTGGCAGTGCATTCCAGACTCCTACCACTCTCTGTATAAAAGACTTTCTGCTTACATCTTCTTTGAACTTCTCCCCTCTAACTTTAAATGAATGGCCCCTAGTTTTAGACATTTCAACTCTGGGAAAAAGATTCTGACCATCAACTCTATCTCTGCCTCTCATAATTTTATAGACTTCTATCAAGTCTCTGCCTCTCCAGAGAAAACAACCCAAGCTTTTGTAGCCTCTCCTTACAGTTCATACCCTTTACATAGGACAGCATGCTGGTAAACCGTTTCTGCACCCTCTCTAAAGCCTCCACATCCATCCTGTAATGTGGTGACCAGAGCTGTTGAGGTTGGTTGGCTCACCGAACTGGTTTGTTGTTTTGCAGACATTTCATTACCGTGCTGGGTAACATCATCAGTGCAGTCTCTGATGAAGCGTCGGTGTGTTTTCCCGCCTGGTTTTTAAACTCTGGGGTCCGTTGAGATGGATAACCTCACTTCTGGTTTTTCTTTTTAGTGGAGTGTATGTGGGGTCGAGTTCTATCTGTTTATTAGTGGCTTTGTTCGTGGAGTGCCAGGCTTCTAGGAGCTCCTGTGCCTATCTCTGCTTTGCTTGTCCCAGGATTTTGGTGTTGTCCCAGTTGAATTGGTGGTTCTCCTTATCCATGTGGATGGAGATGAGGGAGTGTTGGCTGCAACTGGCTACAAAAAGACATGACCAACACACCCTCATCTCCATCCACATGAATAAGGAGAACCACCAAGTCAACTGGGACAACACCAAAATCCTGGGACAAGCAAAGCAGAGACAAGTATGGGGATTCCTAGAAGCCTGGCAATCCACGAAGAAAGCCATTAATAAACAGATAGAACTCGACCCCACATACACTGCACTACGAAGGAAAACCAGAAGTGAGGCAATCCATTTCAACAGACTCCAGAGTTTAAAAACCAGGCGGGAAAACACACCGACGCTTCATCGGAGGCTGCACTGAGAATGTTACCCAGCAGGGTAATGAAACGTCTGCAGAACAATGAACCAGCTTGGTGAGCCAACCAACCAGAACACTCACAACCCGAGCTACAAATCTACTCCAAAACTGTAGTGACCAGAATTGAATGCAGCTCTCTAAGTGTAGCCTAACCAAAGTCTTTTAAAGCTGCAACATGCCATGCAGACTCTTGTACTCAATTAAAAACCAAAAGAACTGCAGATGCTGTAAATCAGGAACAAA
>JAHRHZ010000018.1:1068643-1080092 GCA_024137785.1 Ginglymostoma cirratum
CTCCACAGATGCTGCCAGACCTGCTGAGCTTTTCCAGCAACTTTGTTCTTGTACTCAATTCCCTGACCAATAAAGGCAAGCATGCCATATGCCTTCTTTACCACCCAGTTCCGGTGATGCTTCCTCAGGTGTTAGCTGAGGAAAATGTCGGTTTGTGTGCGGGAGGTGGGGGAGGTGGAGGGAGTTGAGAGTGGTTGATGGATGGGGATGGAGCCCAAAGAGAGAGAAGAACAGTTGGAAAACAAAGGAGTGAATAACTCTAAGATGGCACAGTGGCTCAGTGGTCAGCACTGCTGCCTCACAACGCCAGGAACCCAGGTTCAATTGTACCCTCGCGTGACTGTGTGTAGTTTGCACGCCCTCCCTGTGTCTGCATGGGTCCCCTATGGGTATTCTGGTTTTCTCCCACAGTCCAAAGATGTGCAGCCTAGGCAGATTGGCCATACTAAATTGCCCATAATTTACAGGGATGCGTGGGTTAGAGAGGGGATGAGTCTGAATGGGATTCTCTGACCGTGGGTGTGGACTTGTTGGGCCAAAGGGTATGTTTCCACACTGTAGGGATTCTATGATTCTAACTGCTTGTGTAGCCACTTTCAGGGAGCTATTGACTTGAACCCAAGATCCCTCTGTACATCAATGCTGTTCAGGGTCTGCCTTTAATTTTTCCTTAACATTTGATTTCCCAAAGTGTAGCATCTCATACTGAGCTGGATTAAACTCCATCTGCCATTTCTCTGCTCATATCTGCAACTGATTTAATTCCCGCTGTGTCCTTTGACAACCGTCTACACTATCTACAACTGCACCCACCTTTGTAACATCTGCAAACCTGTAATCCACCCGTCTACATTTTCATCTCAAACAGCAGAGGTCCCACTAGGTTTTTGTGTCTGACAGGAATATATTTCTACTGTAAACTATGTAATGCCTCTTTACATACTTGCCACAGCCTATCTACTTGAAATATTTTCACCTGCTTTTCCAATGCACCATAGCCGATTTGCCTATCATACCATCATAGTTCCCCTTGTTCAGATTTGAAACACAGATTTCAGAATGAACTGTGCCCTATTCAGACATTATATGAAATTCTGCTATGGTCACTATTTCCCAAAGGCTCCTTTACAGCAAGGTTATGAATTAACTCCTTTTAATGATGTAACACAAAAACAAAAAAGCTTCATGCCCAGTTGATTCTTCAACGTCCCGTTCCAGGAATCAACCCTGCACAAAACCCAGAAAGCTATTGTCCACAGCATTAGTACATGGAAAGGAAATGTTTACAGGGATATGAGCCACACACAGGCAATTAGGACTAGTTTAGTTTGGAAAACTTGGTTGGCATGGATGAGTTGGACCGAAGGGCCTGTTTCCATGCTATATGACTGTATTGGACTCTTAATTTCAGATTTTAATTTAATTCCACCTTCTGCCACAGCAGCATTCAAACCTAAGCACCCAGATCATTACCTGGGTTTCAGGCTTAACAATTGAGAGATAATACACCAGGCCATTATCTCCACTTTTCCTGAGGCACCAAGCTGATTTTGCATCTTGGTCCTCTGATCTAAAATCTACTCCTTTTAACAGACTTATCACATTTCTTGTTAAGAGCTCTATGCCACCGGCATTAAATAAAAACCGAAAGAGCTGCAGATGCTGTAAATCAAGAACAAAACCAAAGCTGCTGGGAAAGCCCAGCAGGTCTGGCAGCATCTGTGAAGGAAAAAACAGAGTTAACGTTTCAAGTCCAGTGACCTTTCTGAGGAAGAGACACCGGAGCCAAAACATTAACCCTGTTTTTACCTTCACAGATGCTGCCAGACCTGCTGGGCTTTTCCAGCAGCTTTGGTTTTGCACCACCAACATTCCCTTCTTTGCCCCTACATCCACAATAGTGAACATACTTGACATTTCAGTTCATTTTCTTGGTCACCTTGTACCAATGTCTCTGTCATTGTAATTGAATCATACCCATTTACCTCAATCTGTGCCTTCGAGACATTCTGTATCTAACCCTGTGCTGCCCATGTCCTGGGAGTGTTTGATGTGGACAGTGCAGAGGGAGCTTTACTCTGTATCTAACACAGTGCTGACCCTGTCCTGGGAATTTTCATGGGGACAGTGCATAGGGAGCTTTACTTTGTACCAAAACCCATGGTGTTCCTATTTGATGAGGACAGTGTAAAGGGATCTTTTCTCTGTATCTAACCCCATGAAGTGTGTCCTTTACACAAAAAGCAGGACAATTCCAACCCGGCCAATTACTGCCCTATCAGTATATCAGTGATCATCAGGAAAGTGATGGAAGGTGTCAGTGCTATCAAGCAGCACCTGCTCAGCAATAACCTGCTCAGTGATGCCCAGTTTGGGTTCCGCCAGGGCCACTCAGCTCCTGACTTCATTAAAGCCTTGGTTCAAACATGGACAACAAAGTTGAATTCCAGGGGTGAGGTGAGATTGACAGCCCTTGACATCAAGGCTACATTCGACTGAGTGTGGCATCAAGGAGCCCTGGCAAAACTGGAATCAATGGGTATCATCAGGCAAGCTCTTCACTGGTTAGAATTATACCTGGCTCAAAAGAAGATAGTTATGGTTGGTGGAGGTCAGCCATCTCAGCTCCAGGACATCTCTGCAGGAATTCCTCAGGGTAGTCAGCCCAATCATCTTCCGCTGCTTCATCAATGACCTTCCTCCATCATACGGTGGCTCAGTGGTTAGCACTGCTGCCTCACAGCGCCAGGGACCTAGTTTCAATTCCACCCTTGGTCTGTGTAGAGTTTGCATATTCTCCCCGTGTCTGCGTAGGTTTCCTTCGGGTGCTCCGGTTTCCTCCCACAGTCCAAAGATGTACAGGCTAGGTGGATTGGCCATGCTAAATTACCCGTAGTGTTCAGGGATGTGGAGCTTAGGTGGATTACAGGGGGATGGGTCGGTGTGGACTTGTTGGGCCGAAGGGCATGTTTCCACACTGTAGGGATTCAATGATTCTGTTTTATGATTCTGTGATAATGTAAGAAGTGGGGATGTTCGCCAATGATTACACAATGTTCAGCACCATTCGTGACTCCTCAGATACTGAAGCAGCCCATATCCAGGTACAGCAAGACTTGGACAATATCCAGGCTTGGGCTGAAAAGTGGCAAGTAACATTTGCACCACACAAATGCATGGCAAAGACCATATTCAATAGAGAGAATCATCCTTTGACATTTAATGGCATTACCATTAAATTACCATTAATTCCCCACTGTGATTTACCACTGATAAGAAACTAGACTCAACGCATAAATACAATGGTTACAAGAGCAGGTCAGAGAATAGAAATCCTGCAGTTAGTAACTCACCTCCTGACTCCCCAGAGCCTGTCCACCATCTACAAGGCACAAGTCAGGAGTGTGATGGAATACCCCCCAATTGCCTGAATGAGTGCAGCTCCAACAACACTCAAGAAGCTCGACACCATCCAGGACACAGCAGCTCACTTGATTGGCACCACATCCACAAGCATCCACTCCCTCCACCACCAGTTGTCATTAACAGCAGGGTGTACTATCTACAAGGTGCACTATTAAAATTCACCAAAGATCCTCAGACTGCACCTTTCAAACCTGTGACCGCTTCTATCTAGAAGGACAACGGCAGCAGATACATGGGAATACCTCCCCCTGCAAATTCCCTTTCAAACCACTCACCCTCCTGACTTCGAAATATATCGGCGTTCCTTCAGTGTCGCTGGGTCAAAATCCTGGAATTCCCTCCCTAATAGCATTGTGGGTCATCCCACAGCACATAGACTACAGCAGTTCAAGGAGGCAGCTCCCCACCACCTTCTCAAGGGCAAGTAGGGACAGGCAGTAAATGCTGGTCCCAGTCAGTAACACCCACATTCCATAAATGAATAAAATAAAAATTAACTTGGAATTGAGTGCTACAGGATTTTGAAAACTGGAAAAGCACTTCTTCTGTTTGATTGGGAGAATGATTACTGCAGCAGCATTTTGGAGAGCACAGTTTGTGAGTCAGTGCTTTCTGAACTTCAAGTGTGTCAGACCTCCAGTGGTTACACTGTGGCTGTGATCAATTGTTTGAGCAATAATGCTACTAAAATCACTTTGTAATCAGAGTTCAAGGCTGTATTGATGTGATGAATAAGCAGTGAGTCAGAATTTGAGTGCCAGGACTTTTATTCTCCTTCATAATGGGAAATCCTGACCGTCTGGAGAGTTCAAAACTGTATTGACCTCCTTGAAAGCATGTTGTTTGTCCCATGTGGTTTCTATGCTAATTACCTAAACGCAGTTATTGACTTTTTAAAGCGGCATACAGATTCACGTTGATGTTTTGCTTACTGTGCTTTCAACTTCAATAGCATTATAGAGTCGTACAGCTTGGAAATAGACACTTCAGCCCAACCAGTCCATGCTGACCATAATCCCAACTAAACTAGACCCACCAGCCTGCACTTGGCTCATATCCCTCATAACATTTCTTATTCATGAACTTATCTAAATGCCTCTTAAACATTGTAACTGTACCAACATCCACCAATTCCTCTGGACGTTCATTCCACACACGAACCACTCTCTGTTAAAACAGTTGTCCTGGTCTTGAAATCCCTTACCCTAGCAAAAGACCTTTGTCATTCACCTTTTTATCTATAGCCCTCATGATTTTGTAAACATCAATAAGGTTACCCCTAAACTTCCTATGCTCCAATGAAAAAATGTCCCAGCCTATCTGGTCGATTTTTATATCTCAAACCCTCCAATCCCAGCAACATCCTGGCAAATCTTCTCTCCAATTTAATAATAACTTTCCGATAATAGGGCAACCAGAACTGCACATAGTATTCCAGAAGAGGCCTGACCAATGTCCTGTATGACAACATGACATCCCAATCCCTGTACTCAAAAGTCTGAGCAATGGACATTTACTATATTAAATAGGCTATATCAATGCAATTTGTTGTTCTTTGATGATTTTAGGCTGTACTCTCAAGGAAGGGTTTGAGAGAAGGGAGTGAGCAACGAAGGCAAGTGTGCTAAATGCCTTTTTAACCAGCCTGTCTACCAGTGATCCAAATTTCAAAGAACTATGTGCCTGAACCCCTAGGTCTGTCTGTTCTACAATACTCCCCAGGGCCCTACCATTAATTGTAAAAGTCCTCTGCTTGTTTTTATCAGCTCCTGCTCCATACCCATATTTCTGATCCACAGCCCAGTGGGATTTGAAATCAATGCCCTATTCTCACTTCTGCTAATCCCAGTTCTCTGCTGAGCTGTGTGTAATTTAATCTTTCATTGTCCTTATAGCCCTCTTCCTGGCATCAGTTGTTCAATATATAAATCAATTGGATTCCACAGTTAGATCCCAGATCTATAACCTATTCACAGGTATTTGGTGCTCTATCTAGAGCTCTCCCCCAGCCCCTGAACCCCTCAATTAGATCCCAGTCTGCAATTCAGTCAGGTAGCTGTTATTCTAAATATAAAAAACCCAGATGTCTTGATTGGATTCCAGAATGTAACTCACTCACACGTATCTGATATAGTATATATTTAAAAACACCTCCCTCCTACTGAACTGATTAGATTCTGCAGCTCACTCCTGCCATCTGTTATTCTAGATATAAAACACATGTCACTCACTTCCCCTTATACCCAACCCTTCCATGAGGGTCCAGCTTAAAATCATCACAGAAGAACAATTTGTATTGATATAGCATATTTAACACAGTATATATCTTAAGCTCATTCACATGTATCTTTTCAAGCTCAACATGACCCTGCGACACAGGACGAGATATGAGAATGAGTGATAAAACTCAGTGGGTTTTTAGAAGTGAGTTAAAGGAGGTGAGAGGTGGAGAGTTGGAGAGGTTTAGGCACTGAATCCCAAAGTTTCAAAATTCCATCATTCTCAGGCGTCCACAAAAGCCCTTTTGACCCAGTCAGCACTTAGCTTCCTCTTTCACATAGAAGTTCCTGTCAGCATGTTGGTTTTTCAAAACTTCTGTTTTTATCTTTAAGCATATCAGGCTTTAACGAATTAATTCCCCAAAATAGGTGTAAGTCTGACCAAAAACCATCAAGACTGAGACAGCTGGGGCTGGGCATGTGGATGGAGTGGACAGAAAACAGTTAGAGAGCGAGAGAGAGAGAGAGACATGTTAGAAACAAGTACAGAAACACTGTGAACTAGTTTCCTTCTGAACAGGAATTCCTCTCAAAAATGGAACAACGCCACTCAGGAAATAGAATTAGTAATGCCGCATGTAACATTTCTCTTTATTTTCACTGTACACAAACTCTGCAACAACACCAAGCACCTATAATGACATTCCCATGTTTTCACTTCAAAATATATCATTGGAATTCTCTGCAGTGCCCAGTGCTTTCATTGAAAAAATATAATGTTGCTAAGTTTCTTTTGCCAATCTATGACAGTATCACGTGACCAGAGCTCACGCAGAGAAACTGATTGTAACGGAATTCCATTTGTTTTCTCAGTCAGTCTGACTAAACAAAAAATGTTTCCTGGCCAAAACTTCCCTGTGTTACTGACTGTATCGCTACTGATGTTAATCCAATTCCCTCGCACTGTCACTCAGTAACCCCTCTCCCCTCAGAGCCCTGTGTTACTGACTGTATCACCTCTGATGTTAGTCCCTCTCCCTCATACTGTCGCTCAGTAAGCCCGCTCCCCCCAGTTTCCTGTGTTATTGATTGTACCCTTACTGATGTTAATCCAGCTCCCTTACATTGTAACTCAGTATCATATTTCCCTCCTGGTGCCCTGTGTTACTGACTGTATTTCTACTGATGTTAATCTAGTTTTCTTACAGTATGGTTCTCAGTTTCATTAAAACTTAGTGCTAGTTGTGATGTTTGATATTTAACTTTTACCACTAGGCATTATGTTCAAACTACAGGGTGAAAGTTTTCACTGTCACCTGGTTGTATGTGTGTTTTCCAAAATTACCCTGAGTTGAGTTAAGTTAGCAGTTGCTGTTGAAAACATTTGGAAACCCTTCTGAGGAGTTCCTCAGCCCAATTCCACTGTATAGCTCTTGGTCTGTGAGTCTATAGGTTACAGCACTTCAAGTCAGCAGTCAGATTTTCACAATGTGGTGAGTTTTCTGCATTCAGTCAATGAGTTCCTGACCCCCCACCAAACCTGGAAGGAATTATCCCCCAGCTTTCCCCTAACCCTTCAGCAGATTACATTAAATAACAGTGTCCCCTTGTTATTGACTTCTCTGCTAATGAAAAGAGGTCCTTGTGATCCACTTTTTCTGGGTTATCGATGCTTTTATACACCACAGTTAAATCTGCTTCAGTATTCTCCAATCCAAAACAAAAACAACCCCAACCAGTCTAACTTCTCCTCTAACTAAACTTCTCTATTCACAACCACAATCTTGTCAATCTCCTCTGTGTACCTTTCCAGCCTGTTCACATCCTTCCTATAGACTGCTGACGACAACTGTATATGATATTCCAGTACTCTCCTTGTCGTCTATCTAGTGCAGTGTTTTAAAATTTCCTCCCTATTAAGTTAATTGTTTAGTCAGTAAAGAGCAATATACCATTTACCTCATTACTTAATAACCATATTATCTCCCTGCCATCAGGGATATGTGGACATGCACCTTGAGGCCTCTCTGTTCCTCCACACTTCTCATTCACCATTTTTAAAAAAAATGTCTGTGAGATGTGGGTGTTGCTGACTGGGCCAGTATTTATTACCCATCCCTAGTTACCCCTTGAGAAGGTGGTGGTGAGCTGGCTTCTTGAATTGCTGCAGTTCACGTGCTGTGAGTTGACCCACAACGCCATTAGGGAGGAAATTCTAGGATTTTGACCCAATGACACTGAAGTAACAGTGATATATTCCCAAGTCAGGATGGTGGGTGGCTTGGAAGGGAACTTGCAGGTGGTGGTGTTCCCATGTATCTGCTGCCCTTGTCCTTCTAGATGGGAGTGGTCGTGGGTTCAGAAGGTGCTGTCTAAGGATATTTGGTGAATTTCTGCAGTGCATCTTGTAGATGGTACGCACTACTGCTACTGAGTGTCAGTGGTGGAGGGAGAGGATGCTTGTGGATGTGGTGCCAATCAAGCGGGCTGCTTTGTCCTGGATGGTGTCAAGCTTCTTGACTGTTGTTGGAGCTGCCCCCATCCAGGCAAGTGGGGGGTATTCCATCACACTCCTGACTTGTGTCTTGTAGATGTTGGACAGGCTTTGGGGAGTCAGGATTGTTTATTATCATATTTGCTCTTCTCAGTTGCATTACATCACCTTATTGTGTTGTGTCTTTTTATTGTGTAATGTTATATTTGTAGTTAGTATGGCAGCCTACCTTTAACAGACATGCTCATGATATGACCCTCACATGTGCTAAGGATCTCAGACTCCATCATAACTGGGTTCATTTGAAGCATGACATGCTGATGGAAGTACACTCCTGTTTCTAACTGAATAGTTCAGTGTTAGCCCAGACACTGATGTATCTGTGGATGTAATATCTGTACATTAGTAGCTGTAATAAGCATCTTCCAATATTATGATAGCTGCTCACCAGTTTCCTACTTTTTGAATGTCAACAGAAGCATTGCTGCATTAGGTAAAGATACTTTACATCTTAAACTTCTTTGGATGCAATTCTATTTGTCATGTTTCTGCTCACCTGACTATTCTGCCCAGTTGTCTACAGTTTTCTTCCACAATGTCAAATCACGTGGCAATTTTTTTGTATCAGCTGAAAAATTCCAAATTGTCCCCACTGTATTTAAGTCTGAATAATTGATATGACCCATGAAAAGCAAGGGACCAAAGTACCGAGCCTCACAAAAATGCCATTGGCAAAACCTTGCCATTCAAAACCCAGTGGGATCCAATGTTCTGCTTGCTCTCAGATCACAGAACATAGAACATAGAACAGTACAGCACAGTACAGGTCCTTCAGCCCACGATGTTGTGCCGACCTGTTACCCTACTCTAAAACTACCCTGCGAACCCTACATTTTACTACCCTCCATGTGCTTATCCAGGAGTCGCTTAAAAGTCCCTAATGTATCTGACTGCACTACCTCCACTGGCAGTGCATTCCATGCACCCACCACTCTCTGTGTAAAGAACCCACCTCTGACATCTCCCCATACCTTCCTCCAATCACCTTAAAATTATGTCCCCATGTGATAGTCATTTTCGACCTGGAAAAAAGTCTCTGACTATCCGCTCTATCTATGCCTCTCATCATCTTGTACACCTCTATGAAGTCACCTGTCATCCTTCTTCTTTCCAATGAGAAAAACCCTAGCTCTCTCAACCTTACCTCATAAGACCTGCCCTCCATTCCAGGCAGCATCCTGGTAAATCTCCTCTGCACCCTCTCTAAAGCTTCCACATCCTTCCTATAATGAGGCGACCAGAACTGAACACAATATTCCAAGTGTAATCTAACCAGGGTTTTATGGAGCTTCAGCATAACCTCATGGCTCTTAAACTCAATTCTCCTGCCAATGAAAGCCAACCCACCAAACGCCTGCTTAATTCTGTGAGTTCTGAATTCACTAGTTAGTCTTCCACCTGTAATGTCTTTCAAAGCCTTGATAAAATCCATGTCAACAATGTCAAATTCATTCCCTCATCAGCCTGTCCTGTTAGCTCTCAAACACTTAATCATTTGTCAGGCACAACTTTGCCTTAAGAAATCTATGCTGGTTCTCCTTGAGTAATCAATGCTGGTCAGAATAATTAGAATCCTTACAGGGAGGAAAGAGGCCATTCAGCCCATTGAGTCTGCAGCAATCCTTAGAAGAGCATCCTACCCAGACTCAGACTCTCACTGTATCCCCATAATCCTATATTTCACATGGCTAACCCACCTAACCTGTACATTCCTGGACACTATGGGGCAATTTAGCATGGGCAATCCATCTAATCTGCACATCATTGGACTGTGGGAGGAAACTGGAGCACCCAGAGGAAACCTACACAGACACAGGGAGAATATGTAAACTCTGTGCAGACAGTTGCCTGAGGTTGGAATTGAACCTGTTGGCGTGAGGCACCACTGAGCCACCGTGCTGTCTCGATAGTTGAGGCCGTCTCTCAGAATCTTTTTCAATCTTTTTCCTCATACCAATGATAGGCTGACTGGTCTGTAATTACAGGCTCCTTCCTTGCCTCTCTTTTCACACAACCATGCAGTCCTCCAGATTCACCTTTGTAGCCAGAGAGTTTCAGAAGGTGATTGGGTGATGATGACACCCCTCCGCGATATCTTTCCATGTTTCTCTCAGCAGCCTGGAGGACATATTTGGAACGAGTTAGTTCACAGCTCAGAATCCAGACCTAATCTGAATTTGAGAGGCTGAAACCGTAACTGTAGAGAAGGATAAGGATCAGGCCAATGAAACATGCGCAGTCCTTGAGCACTGGGATTAAGATTTCTTGTCTGGGCAGAATATAGGGATTTTTTCCGCTCTTGCGCAAGCAAGTGTACACTACAGGGTGTTCCATTCTCCCGGACTCCACACTTTGGTGAGTTTAAAGCTTACAGTCTTTCCTTTAGGCCTTGCAGCTCATCAAGATGATTGGTTCTATCCTCAGTCAACCCCACACTGCTGGCATTTTTTCACTATCCTCTACTCTGTTAAGAAATTAAGAAAGACTTTAATGTTAATTATTATCTTATTTCTTTGTTTTTCGACTTGTTGTATGAAATAATGCTTAACTTTTTAACTCTGTTTCTCATACGACATTGTACCAATGTGTATTTTGTATGAGGTACCTTGGTATATAAGATGGTGCCATGTGTGGTGACATTATACAGGTTTCACTGTACTCCTATCCTTCTGCATTTGTGTACATATGACAATAATATCTACATCTAAAACTCTAAATATTCCCGCTTTAATCGTGAGATGTTGTTGCGGTTCAGGTTGTGAGTTCTGTTTGATGTAGTTCACAAAGACTCAGTGTAAACAGAAATGGGTCACTGCTTCAGGAGCTGGTTGGATAAGAGATAGAAGGGGCTATTCCCACTCATTTCTGACGAGACCCAACTGAATAAGATGTTATGAAGAGCAATAATCTGGGTTTCCCACGTGGGCTTTGCTTTCATCAGTGTCTCCTGCTGCTTTGACACCCCCACTATCATTTGGCACCCTACTGTTCCTGTTAGCACCCTATCTTAAATGATAGTTGAGAGTTTGGGGTGTTCTGTACGGAGCTTGACATAACTTGGGGGACCTGCCCTGGGGTCTATTCATAACACAGCCATCATATTGAATCAGGGAGCCAATGCTTGTTTAAAAAGAAGCCTCTGATATACACCTGGTTAAGGACTCCCCTCAGTCATTGAACCAGGGAAAATAAGACCCATGATGCACACACACACACACACACACACACACACACACACACACACACACAC